>JAQNCA010000002.1:7793218-7810033 GCA_029783725.1 Acanthurus tractus | reverse complement strand
CATGTCAAGTGTACATTTGTTTTTACTAAGTCAGCAAAGATCCTAACTTATAAAATGTCACAGCTGTCTCTGACGTCACCTTGGATTACTGTGCAACTATTTCATATGAGCTAATAAAATGACCATAGTCTAAAGGATCAACACTCTGGATAATTCATAGAAATCCACTATTTTAGCTGGTAAAGAACCACAAAAAAAATCAAAGTAGAAATGTGATGTTGCAAACTGCATTTGGACTTTTTGCTTGAAGAAGCAAATCTTTGGCTCATGACCAGTCCTTATTCAATGCACTCCTTTTTAAAATATGAGGTCGAAAAGAAAGTGATGTACAACAGATGGAGGAGATTAAAATTGAAAGTTAGGAATCCAAGTAAGAGGATGGGATGAAAAGGGGCAAAGACAAATGATTTGCCGCATTTCCAGGGTTGCACTACAGTGAAGGATCACTGCTAACAGCTTATTCTGTGTATCTATGCAATGGGTGGATTATTGCTGTGTCTATGGCCTAAGGGCAGTGCATGTAAGTGGAGCATAAAGGGATTTATCTATAGAAACTATCTACATTGTCAATGTACTACAATGTATATTTGATTCAAATGAGAGAGAGAGTGTGTCGTGGTTATTTTTAATTATGCAGACTGGAAAAACTGTGCATATGAGTCTACATGTGAGGACCAGAGGCATATTTACATTTTTTTTAAGGATAGAAAGGCATATCCTGTCAAATTAAGATGTATTTGCTACCAGTTTGTGCACAAGCTGCAAGAATGATTTTAATTTTATTTAATTTACAAATGTATACATTTTTTCTTACTATTGAAAACCAGATCAATTAATTGCCCAGTTCTTTTATTTTGAACTACTTTTTAGGTCTAACCCTTAACCCTTAGCTACATGGTCCCGGTACACTTAACAATTAAAATTAAAATAAATAAATAAATGATAAATGTTGCCATAAAAACTTTTGAATCATATAGTAGCTGTTAGGTTGCTAGATGAAAACCCTCCATGTCAAGATTTCAGAAATCTTCATGAAGAAAATAGATGGAAGGCAGGCAGACTTTAGTTCTGTATGTGAGTGTATGATATGAACAGTACCGAACAAAGGGTACAGATATAATAGTTTCAGACAGATAAGACAAGAGTCAGGGAGAAAAGAGAAGATTGGTGTAAGAAGGTCAGATATGTTTAGGCTTAAGGGGTGAAAACTTGGCAGCAAGAGGAGAAACACCAAAGGCTAAAGTGAACATATGGCATTTAATATGTACAGTACATCTGTTTATAGATATAGTAAGACAGTAGAAGGAAGGAAAAAATGAAAGCCCCTATTTCTGTATCTTTCCTGCTTTAATATTGTGGTAATTACAACAGTGGTTAACAAGACAGTCACTGTAAATAAAGCATAAAATAAACATCCCATTTCATTTTCTATTGGAGACATAATGTAAAAAAAGGTCATTGAAATAATCTATAAACCATTAAGGGACAAGCAACATTTCATGCAGTGAAAAGTGAATTGTAGGCTATTATATTTGATACTTGTGTATATTAACTGTTTTGTTCCAACATGAGAGATTCACTTAAAAAAAAGCAAAACAAAAAACAAAAAAAACAGCAGCTTTCAAGGTAATGTGATCCAGTGAGTTAAAACAAGTTTTGGCACATTTTACCAGACAGTGGTTAACTGGAATGGCAACACGTTTAATGTCATTATTTTTTCATACCAAATTTTATAAATAACACTATTGGCTTAAAACTCTTCATATATATATATATATATTACTTCCATGCCATGTCATGCATTTCCTAACAATATGGCAACAAAGCCTAAAATGCTGCTAATGTACAGTTTTATCAATAACTGGTGAACATCTGTTGACATCTGGTACATGTTGGTTGATACTGAACACCTGTGATTTGTCAAGCAGGATAACTGACTAATGGAAAAGCTCTGGATAATTATATGAACACAGCAATTAAGACTCATATGCAGAATAAATATTCTGTACAGACCTCTTTTTTTAAACTAAAAATAAATATTTAGTTGGCATTGATAAATATTAGGGGGTTGAAACACGTGGAATGGGGGACCAAACAGTGGAACAAGGCTCATTAAAAAGTTTTTTAAAAAAGCAGGCAGTGACTAAGACACTTAAATATTTTTATAAGATGGAGACCTTAAGGGACATTAACTAGTGAGGTTCTGTGATAAAAATGAGATAATTTATACTTGTGGGATTTTGGCACAAAGATCATAGATAAAGTCTGGTTAAAAGTGTCTGCTTAGGACCAATAACCACATTTTCTAAAATGCTGAAATACTGATGCAAAATTACTTGATTAATGAGTAATTGCATCCTGTAATAAAGCCGCAGTTCGTCCAGCTGCAGTAATCTGAATTCAGTGAGCTGCAGAGGGTATATAATGGGAAATGGGCATCTCATTTTAAGTACAACAGTCTCAGATTGCAGAGTGACACTGTTGAAAGAGGGAGCGATGACACTGTTTCACAACCAGACCCTTTTTTTGTTGTTTGCTGACTGAAGTATGGACATGATACAATTGCAAAACTGGTAGGTGAGTGTTTGTGTGAGTTGGGTGGGGAGGTAGGGCTAACAGTGATCACAGGATGACTTAATTATTTCAAGGCTATAGTTGCCTGATGGGGGGGAGGTTGAGGGTGTCCAGAGCGCTGTGGTAGAGTTCTCTCAACGCTCTTAACAGATACAGACGACAAAACATCTGGTTGAAGAGATGAGGCAACGGCTCCTACAGACAGACAGAAAAGACAAGAAAGACGAGGTGTTTACAGGGGAGTTCAAAAAATGAAGAGGTAAAGTCAGCATGAAAGGGAGGTTTGGGGGAAAGTGTGTGAATTTTACACTTTGCTTATAGACCACCCAAAACTCACTGCAGGCGATGCAGGTCCGGTGTATCATACAGCTATTTATAACTGTGTTTTTTAGAAATGGATTGTTGCATTTTTGTTACCTTAGAATAAACCTTTTATGCCCACAGAGAGAGCAGGACTTCGCTTTGAGTCCACCATGTTGAACATGGTTCTTAGCACAGAATGGACAAACACAACATTGGCTCTAAAAAGGGCTTTTTGGATTTTTTTTGAAGTTTTATGGTTGCCATAGTTTCTCCTACATCATGCTTGAACAGGGAGTGTGAGCAAAGGGATATTCAACTGGTTCCAGTTTCCAACTTCACCACTAGATGTCGCTAAATCCTACACACTGGATCTTTAACATCTTGCGTGCAGAATACATTTATTGCACAAACGTAAGACCTATTTCAGAGCATATATGAACAAATACAGTAAATACATCCTCACCCCCAGCACATGGACTCTGTTGTAGTACGAGCTGAAGTCTTTACTGAGAGACACAAGAAATTTACAGATCTGAGAAACACAAACAGAAAAAAAACAGTTAGATAAAAATCTTACAGCAGACTTTGCCACATCTTTTGTAGGTGCCAGTTTATATGTTATTAGTTCATCGCAGTCTCCTGACCTGTTCAGTTTTTATATTCACTCTGGCTCCTCCCCCTTCACACTCTAATGCTTGTCCTGATTGGTCCAGCAGCTCTGAGAACGGAATGAGGTAATTGAACAGCAGAAGCCACTCGCCCTGTCGGTGAAAACACAGAGAGAGCGTTAAAGAATGAACCACGCAATGTTTTGGTGAGGAAAGTCTAGAGTCTAACATAAAAAAAACAATAAAGAGGTACCTCTTCTTTCAAAGCAGAGAAGTCCAGCTGAG
The DNA here is from genome assembly GCA_029783725.1 of Acanthurus tractus. NCBI lineage: Eukaryota > Metazoa > Chordata > Actinopteri > Acanthuriformes > Acanthuridae > Acanthurus > Acanthurus tractus. The sequence goes on along the minus strand of JAQNCA010000002.1, from coordinate 7,806,263 downwards.
AGCCTTCAGGGATTTCTGGATATAAACCTGCAAGTCAGAAGTCAGAACATGATCATATGTGCGGATCCACAGAACTTCACTTATCACAGTCATATTGTCGAGTTAATAAGCTTGGACCCCATACAGCAGCTGTGGGAAAATAGTGACCCATGAGCCCAGTCTGCCCCTGTACAAAAACATTCTGGGAAAATGACCAATGCTCTCAGATACAATTAAAAAATAACCAGTTGTGCAAATCTCTTTTATTCTGGAACAAAATAATATACATTCAAATCTGTACCTGTGTAACTAATATGCCCACTTGTTGAGCATTATTATTAAAATCCCCAACAGCTAAACTCAATTACAGATCCTGTCATTCAGTATTAGTTTTCATTTAGGATCAGATTTTCTTCTGTGGCACTTCTGCATGTCTTGAACACACATGGGAGATTTTTGATATTGGACTTTCAAATTGTCTTTCATGGCATTCAACTGCCTGTGTGTATTTATTTTATATAAAGTGTCAATAGCTGTAGCCAGTATCAGGCTCTTAAACTGACGTGTCATGAATTCATCAGTTGTCATCGCACTTCTAAAGAATTTCATCACATTCAGCTGTCTGTACTGGTTTTTAAGAAGTGCGACATGAGACTCTTTTACATGAGGGTGATTAAATTAGACTGTAACTTATCAGAGCATATCTACACAGAAACTAAAGATGGTCGGTCCCTTCATTTGCAGTCTCTGCTTGTAGGCTTTTACTAAATTTGTCATTGCCTTCTGTTTGGAGATTAAGGGAGTACTGCTAAACCACAGTCTGACTTACTGATTGTTTGTAAATTTGAGAGAAGAAATGAAACATTTAGCACAGCTCTCACCCTTCTCCACTCCTCTCTCGTAGCTGTCGAACAGAGTGTGCAGTCTGGCACAGTTGTACATCACAAACACTCCACCTCTTGGCCCTTTGGTGGAAACACCCCCTTCCCTTTGGACATCCAATGTCACCTGAACAGACAGCCATCAATCATTCTGACTCCTCTATTTACTATCAGAGAGCAACTGTCATCTGTTTCGGCGTGAACAGAGAGGTGTTAATAACTGACAAACTCATTAAGTCACTCAGTCATTTTTAATGAATAAAGACCAGGGGATTGCATGGTGACATGACTCATTCAGGTGCAAAAAAAACTGCCACGATGGAAACTCACAGGACTGGTGTGGACTGTTGACAGCAACTCAAATCTGACGGTGGCGGAAGTCATGACCCTGATGATGTCATCCCATGTCTGACCTAAAAAGATGACAAGGAGGAAGTATTTCACGCTACAAACCTTTGACAATTTTGACAATTACTTAACAACAGAAGCCCCATTGCGCATTAAAAAAACATTATAGTTTGATCTCTAAGAGTATTGTGTATTTTTATGGTTTTGACACGTGTCTTTTGATTCCAAATAGAAGCAGAAACTCTACAAGGATGTCATGCCCTTCAGGCACACAATGTACTCTGCTTTAAGCCCTGCACACTGCTGTAGTTGAACACACACCTTCTACTTGATCTCCATACTTCATCTCTGAGGCCTCCTTCATCTGACCTCTTCTCAGCCTGAAGGACAGAGAGAAGAAAGAGATAATAGAAACCACACCTGCACAGGCAGCTTTGCTAAATATACTCAGTGATAACACACAGAGATGAAGAAAAGAACCATCAACGCCCACCAGTCCATTTTTTTGAGCATAACTGAAACTAAAATTTCACAGTGCAGAGAAGAACCTGATGACAGCAAATAAAGGCAGAGAAGAAGAGGGGGGGGGGAGAAAAAAGACTGAGGGGAGAAGTGGAGACAGAGAGCAGATAAAAAAAAAATATGGTGAGAAAAGACAACAGAGGAAAAAAGAAAAGGAAAGGAGAGACAACAGCAGACAAAGAGTGTGACATGTCTTACTGCAGGTACTGTGCAGCAGTGAGGTGAGAACCAGGGGTCTTCACGGGCCCACACACCAGATGTCTCTGCAGAGACAGTGAGCAGAGAGCGTAAAAATAGAAACACTACACGGCGCATGATTGTTTGGCGTGTGTGAGTGTGTGCCTGATTACCTGTGTGTGCATCGCTCCACTGGCTCTCCACAGCACCGCTATTTGCTGCTGGCGGAACTCATCCTGACAGGAAGTCACATGTAATGCTGTTGCCGTGGCAACCTGTAAAAGCAGCAGCAAGGAAATACAAATCAATTCTTTTTCCTAAAAAAAAAAAGGAAATTGTATATGTGAGTTTGCAGACTGTACAGTTTCCATGTGCATGTGTGTGTGTTTATGTCTCACAGTGCAGTCGGCTGTAGCTAGGTCCAGTTGCGCCAAGTGGCAGACACTGTCTCTGTGCACTGAAACAGATACACCAACAATGTCTTATCAGTAAATACACAGTACCAACTATCTGTTATCCTACTAATCTTTTCTGTTACCTAAAGGTGTGGCAACACATGCAAAACTGCCAGTTTATTAAAGGAATAGTTCAGCATTTTGTGATGAATGCACTAATTGGCTTTCTTGCAGAAGGATTAAATGACACCACTCTCATGTCTGTCTATTTAAGATTCCTTGTGGAGTTATGACTTCTAGCAGTGCTGTTATGAAAGGATCCCCTTTTTGATTACCTCATGCACTCTATCAGACCCACAGTATTCCGCTTATCAATCACAGCAATGTATCATTCAAGGAAAAGCAGGACAGTGCTGGCTTGTAAGCGACAAGCTGGCATTTTAAAGAGACATTAGTTTAGCAACTATTTCATGAGGAAATTAATGGTCACAAATGTCAAACTGCAAGGATGCACAGAATGTAATTTGGTGATTGATACTGAATTTAATTATTATTATTACTACAAGGAAACTCCACAGAGCGCGTTAAAATAAGGAACTGAAACTAGGAGATAGTTAGCTTAGCATGAAGAGCCAGGGTCTCTGTCCACATGTTGAAAAAAAAAAAATTGTCAACCAGCCCCTCTAAAGCTCATTAGATAGTATGTTGGATTTTGTTTAATCTGTACAGAGGTGAGATTATAAAAAAATCATACTATAATTCGGCAGGATGAGACGGTAACTTTTAAGAGTCTCTGCTGGTTGCCTAGCAACCTCTTGGTTACAGCTAGATTCCAGGTTGTTGGCATCGGGTTAGGGGCTGGCTGACTCCCAGTAAAACAACGATTTGTTTTAAGTGTGGTATTTCTTTTTTTAACCAGTAATTGCCACTGTAAAGACATGGTGCTGTTTATTGATTCACATGCCATTTTCGGCCCTATGAGAACTACAGGCTCCATTGTTTTGCAGTAAAACCTGCACAAAAACCAAATCTGCATGCTTGCCCCTTGAGATATTGTGAGTGAGAAAAATTGAGCCTATTATGTGAGCAATTTTACCTTTGGTTTGACATTAACAAAGAAATGAAAGGAGGACTATAAGAAAGCTAAAAAATGCAGCCTAATTTAGCTTTTATGTACTAGTTGTAAAATCAGTGCGAACCACAGGTCACAGCAGCATCTCAGACAGCTCATGTGCACAGTATGTTGACATTGTTTAGCTTCATAGGCCATGTTGTGTTTATGTAAACATTTAACATAAAAATGGCACATGTGCAGTATGCTTTTTCTCTTTAAATAAAAGATGTAAAATGATGGAGAAAACAAGCAGCAAAAACACAACAACGTTACCACCAATATTAACTGCAGCACAAAATGGACAGGCATTTGATCCTCAAAATGAACATCTGAATCAAACAAGCTCTTACCTGTGCAGGTACCGAGGCTGGGGTCGTATCCCAGCAGGCCCTCCTCCTGGAACACTCTTTTCAGGTTGACCCTGAGCGCTCCCTCATTCTCCCCCTCCTCTGCCTTCCTTCCTCCTCCCCCTCCTCCACTGGTTCTCCTGCCTCTGTCCATTTCTCTCTCTCTGTATGGGGAGTTCTCCAATGCCTCCTGAATCCTTTCCTCCCTCTCCTCATTGGTCCTGTTGGCTGGAACTGTTGGCCAATCAATTTCCAGTGCTCGGAGAAAGGTGATAATGTCACTGTCTTCTGGAAGTGTGGGGCAATAGGACACTGCAAATCTAACAGGTAAGGGGATTGATGTGGATCAGCATATTTTATTGCTGCAACTAACAAGTATTTCCATTGGAAACTCATTCAACAATTTATAGATAATACTTTAATTGTGTCAGAAAATATTTTTAAAAATGACAATGTAAGGTTCCAAGAGCCTTCAAATTTCATTATTTTGTCTAAGCAGCAGTAAAAAGCCATAATAAATTTATTTAACAATAATTTACAGCACAGACAGTAACAGGTTTTCATATCTTGAAACTATCAACCAAACAATGTTTTCGAAATGTTTTTTATTTTAAAAATTGCTTATGTTTTTATTGTTTATTATTATAGCAAAAATACTATATATATATATATTTAAACATACTATGTGTGTATATATATATAGTTTGTTTGCAACTATGTTTGCAATATAGTATGTAAAATAATAAAACATTTTAAAAACATTGTTTGGTTGTTTGGTTGATAGTTTGAGCTTCAAGATATGAAAACTATATATATATATACATTCATTTCCTCCTCCCAAACCACTGGACCATTTGCTTCCCTTCCTAAGCATCTCTGTCATCAATGAATTAACCCACGGACTCACCCTTGTGTTCTCAACAGCGACCCCATGTGGTCAGCCAACAGAACAGTCCTCAGCTGGCCCAAAGTCAGGGTGTCGGGAGTGGGTGTGTTGGGTTTTGGATGGAGTGCGGGGCAGTTGAGCACCACACAGCCTTGCCTCTGACTTGAGGGCTTCAGGTACTCGGTGGCTCCACCCTTAAGGACAGCCCTGAAGGCTGCAGCCCGATCCACCCTCACCCTCAATCCCTCACCCATTACCTCCCCACCAGACACAGGAAGAACTCCACTTCCATGAAGGGAAAGCACCCTTGACATCACTTCTGGAGGGACCTGAGGAGAATGGAGGAACAAATCCACAAATTAAAAAATTGCATATAGGCTGTGCTATGAAAACCTGACATTTGACGATGAGACAGCTCGTTGAAAAAGCATCTTAAGCATTATGGAAATGCCCACCTAAATTATCGTCGAATAGTAATACTTTCTACTTTGAAAGAGAGTAAACATGTTTGTCTCAAAGCTGTTCAAAGCTGTTCTTTGCTCTTGCAACAAGCATGTCTGAGAAAATTTCCATTTTGCACATGTAATTGTGCAAAATCATGCCCGTCATTGCTAGTGGAAATATATATCTGATCTGCTTCAAAAACCTCATTAGCACATCTGGATACAACGTGCAAGGTGTTGGGACTGAAGCTGCATTTGATAAGATATTATATTCGATATTATTTACTATATTTTTTATAATTTATAATATTAATAGTGCTGTGGAACGGCCTTTCGCGTGTTTGGCGCAATCCCAGTTGCGGCATATCTAGTTTTGCAATTATGGCTTGCAGCTGTGGGTGTCGGTCTGACCCATATTGCACTGCAACTCATGGGTTAATAATTCCTGCCGCAGGCTGACAGTGTCTGGTCGATCATGATTGGGCAAAGTCAGCGGCCGCTGCGCGATTTAACGGATTCAAGTCGGTTTTTTCCGATTGATTTTCAGACAGTGAAACGAGCATTAAAAGGCAGATGGGTCCCGTCCTTAGCTCCTATTGGCCGAGTCACGTTAGAGACCGTTGAAAACACCTCCGTCCATTTAAATGTGACTGCGTTGAATAAAATCACTTGTAATTTAATGCGAACCTTTAGCAGCGGTGTAGCAGCTACATTGCATAGCTGAAGAATAAAATGTAGCCACACCGAAAGAAGTGAAGCACAAGCACAACATCATAACATCACCGATTCAGCTAGCTAGTAGCTAACTTCATGTTAAATGTGAGGGTCCAGTGGAGATTCGTGCCTGATGTTACACGTTATTAGCCAGAAGCCTCTGAGGTTATATCTAATATTAGACATAAAACATTGAAAATGGAGCTGTTAGACAATTAAAAATGCTGGTAAACCCAACAGGTATGAGCCAAACCAACCTGCCCGTCCGCATACAGCGTGTTAAGCATCGTGGTCGGCGACAAGAAGTCTCTGTTCCGCAGATTTTTAGCGCTGCTCTCCTTGAACCACAGCTTCTCCGGTTCAGGGAATATCCTGTCGCCGTTTTTTCGACTGTAATCAAGGACATTTTCACGCTTTCCCCGCAGTGCGGAGCTCAGCGCCCGGACGGTGGGAGAGATCCGGAGGGGCGAAGTCTCCTCGGTGTTCTCCATCACCACCACAACACAAACAGGTAAGCTTGCTGCTCGGCTATCAGCACATCCACACTGTGTTCATATCCTCTTTTTCAACGCCCTCACACAGTTGAGTGTTGATGCAGGCTGGACTAAGCGTCAACAGAGACGAAATGCATGCTAGTTGTCAGTCGTACGAATAATCTCTGGTCAGTAGCTCTGAAGCAGGACTACACAGGCTGTTTATTCAATGGCGGAACTACCGAGAAATAGTCTTTGTTTTTACCGAGGCGATTTTTTGTGTCGGACCTATTACTACTTGCGCCATCCAGTGTGTAACAAAATAACTACATTCTTAACTGCAATATAGCCAAAAGGATGTGGACATAACGGTCCACTGCACTGTAAAATAATTAGAAATTGTTAATATTGCAAGCACATATCAATTTTAAAAAATGGTCAATTCTCAAGATGAGAAGATTTCATGACTAAAATTATACGTTATTGATGGCATTGCTTTTACTAAGATAGGTAGCTAAGGTAGGCTCATAGAGGAATGCCATGGTTTTAGAAAAAGATAGAGTGTGTATTCAAACGCAGGAAATGAAAAACGATCTCTTAATCTGTAAAGACAGACTTTGCATTTAAGAAAATAGTTGTTAGTTGCAGTACTTGTAGCTAATAGTTGTTATAACGATGATTATTCTTATCATTTGCACCCTCTCCTCTGAAAAAGATGTGCTTTTATTATTTCTCTTTGCATGGAATTTCGATTAATTTTCTCTGATATCACTTTAAATATCAGAACAGTCCTGGTTTATACAAAAATAACTTTTAACATCCTAACTACTGTGGAAGACAAACATGGTCAAACATCTAACATACACAAGTGTGGTGTGTCATTTTGTTCACAGCAGTAAATAAAGTCTTAAGTCTTACGATCTTAAGAGAAAATATTCTAAAAAAAATAATTATTTATTTGTAGTCCATCATTCAATGAATATGACTAGCTACTTATTGTTATAAATAATTTTAAATAATTTTAACACCTCTTAAGTTCTTCTGCTTTAAATTGCATCAACATGTGGTCTACCAAAGACTAGATTTTTTTTTTTTTTATAGTTTGATGCTTAATATGTTTTTAGCTACTGAGTGATCTGTAATGAGTAATGAGTATTCTTTAAGAACGTCTTGTTCCGTCGCGGACTTGTGACGTTTAGAGCGCAACTCTACATGGAGGTGTTTGTAATAAGTTGAGACGGTCCAGCGGCACAATTTTCCATAATAAGAAATGATGCACAACTGGCAGGAGAACGAAATCAAAGAACTTTTGACCATCAGGGGCTCGGAGGCGATCCGTCACCAGATCACGGGCACGGTTAAGGACTCTGTAGTTTACAACAGGATGACCAAACTGCTGGCGGAGAGGGGGGTGTACAGGTCTCACATGCAGATCATCAGCAAACTGAAGGCGCTGAAGAAGCAGTACACCAAGTACCACCAGCAGAAGACCCGCAGCGGGAGCGACGGCGTCGACTGGCCGTTCTACGAGCAGTGCCACCGGGTGTTCGGGAACGCGCCCGCCAGCATCCCGGTGAAACGGCCGAGGAGTCCGACGCCGCCACCCTCACCTCCGCCGGACCCTCTTCCCCCGCCCCCGCCCCCGCCACCTGCCATGAGCGAGGAGCATCATGAGGTGGTGGTCGGCCTCTGGGATGAAGTTGACGAGAGGGAGATCGACAAGCATCTGGGTCCGGTGGAGGCGGACGACGACGAGGACCAGTACAGCCCATCGGGTCAGTTCCAGCCCAACAACGCCAGTAAGTATGCTCGTTTCTCTTATTGTGGTGTTTTAGAAACGAGCATCTTCTGGATCCTGTGTTTTGGTCCCAGACTTCACCAAGGATTCGGGTTGAAGTTTCAAGGAAATTTGAATCCAGCATCATATCCACTTACAGAATTCAAATCTCAGTAAAACGATTTCAAGCTACAGAATATATATATGTATGGACTGCCTTAAAGATTGACAATAAAAGAACCCTAGAACCGTATTTTCAATGGTGTTTTTGCCTTTGCTTTGTTTTGTATTTAGATAACTGAAGGATTCCAGTCGAGGCTTGTCAGACAGTGCATAGTTTACCTTAAAACAGCAACACTTTGACATGACAGTGATGCATCTTCTTCGTTGTCCTAAAAATATGTACAAGTGCAAGGACACCATGCTAAAATATTTATTGAAAAAAGAACAAAAAATCCTCATCAGAATGGTTAATTGTAGTATTATTGTCATTATTCCACTTATAAAAATGATTAGTTAAATGTCTGTTGAAATCAGATTTTGCCTTGCCATGTTTGCAGTAGACACTGGACAGATTAAATGATTCCATAAGAGACTCGCCAGAAAGCTAGACTGGTGAATTAATTAACTAATTAATCTTCTCAAAAGTGGCGTCAACAGCTTTAGAGACACCAGTCAAAACTGCATTCATGCACTTTTCTGTATTATGTCCCCCATACTGGCACAGAGAAAAAAGTGATGGGTCATAGACTATTAGCCTTTAAAGCTGCACTGCAGATGTGCTATGATAAGACTCGCAATGGCTGTTATGCTATGATTAAGTTCTCAGAAAAAAATATAATTGTTTTAAGGTAAACAATATAAAACAATCATTATTGTTATAGTTGTTACCTCAGCTACAATTAGCCGTAATTAAAGAAAATATCATGGTATTATAAAATATAGATTTTTAATTACACTAATATTATAAAATTTAATATCGTATATTAGCTAATGGACAAATACTGATAAATGTCAATTCCCACACATGGTCTACCCTCAAATAGCACTTCAACCCTGCCTTTGACAAAACATACAGTATATCACACAAGTACACAACATTTCTTTAGGGAAGTTACATACTCCCTTCACATTGTTAGACAAATAACCCACAAATTAAGTAAAAAAAATAATAACCTCAGCAACTCTGCATTTTAGCCACAAACAGCCACAGAATGAGGAAGCATTTGTCGCTTTACCTCCTCAAAGTCATGTGAAAAGTCTCTGCCTCTAAACCTTAAAAAAATTCTCATGTTTTGTTATTTACACAACAGCTGCTGTGTCTTCCCCTACATGCTCAGATGGGAGGAAGTGAGGAGGAGCATTCATTTCAATCTGCAACCTCACGACTAAATGCTGCTAATTCCTGTACACTGATGCTTAAAAATAACCCCTGGCTCTGGACTGCCTGTCTAATGCTTTCTGTTTTATGGAGGAAAAGACTGAAGAGTCTGTATTTACCCAGTTGTACTAAGTCACTCGCCAAATCTTGGGAAACAGCGACTTGTCTGTCTCAGCCTTCTCTCTGTTATGACCATTAAACTGGCTGACGGTGAAAAAGAGCAGTCAGATAGGAAACCATAAGAATGTGGTCTTCTTTTTACTCATGTCATAAAATTTCAGTCAAATAGTTTTTTAAAAAGTCTGTGTATTTAAAATTGAACTTGTTTGTCTTCTAGCATACAAAGTTCCAACGAAGAGGAAGAAAACAACGGTGATGGAGCAAGTGTCTAAGTTAGTGTCGGCCACAGTCGCCCAGCTCAGAGACATGGATGCCTCCATGCAGGCACAGGAGGACGCCCGCTTACAGAGGTTGATGGACCATGAGAGGGAAATGCAGAACAATCTTATGAATCAACTGCTGGCCATGCATGAACGAATCAGCAGAGAAAACCACCAGAGACACCTTGAACTTGTGGACAGGATACTCTCTAGGTTCCCATCACCTTCAGCACCTTCGGGTCCCTGACTTGACACTTCCTGTTTGACTGACGATGGCGTGATGCAGTGTTATACAGGTGCAGAGAAGCTTCCGTCTCCTCCACCAGCTGACGAGTGCCTAAGCCAACTTTCTTCTTGTTTTATACATATTTAATTGTGTAAAGAATAATAAGTCACTGGCATCATCTCTCCTTTAACCTCGACTGTGCTCACTTGTGGCTGATACAGACAGGCCACATGCCCTCTCCAGGCCTCAGTTACCCCTGAAACATATGTTGTGAACTCACAGTGGTGCTGAACAGACACACAAGTGCAAAGACACAACACCTAAACACTAATTTCAGAATAACCCTGCTGCGTAATAATCAACTGTAGCCTCATCACCATCATTACACTTCCAAAAATAGTGAGTTAATATTTGCTGCAGTGCAGTTTTGCCATTCCATGTTAAAAGCCCCTTCTGGACATGAGAGTGGTCATAAAACAATAGTAACAAATTCCAAATGATAAAGACTATTGTAATCGACTGGTATCGATTGACGTGTACGTATGATTGAACAGAGCATGTCTCACATATCCATAGAATATATTTCACATGTCCATCTGGAAAACAGCCCATAGACAGCATTTGGAAGAGGCAGGTCATTTAAAAAGAAAAAGGTGGAAAGTGACTGCACAAACGCTCTGTCTGTCACATTTATTATTCTCACTATGCCATTCTTTCTCTTCTTTTAATAAGGAAATGTTATCCAGTTCTGATGAAACTGGAACTATTGCAGCATCCACGCTAACCTCTTAGACGGCCACCGATCTTTACAAGCTCGCAGCCGCTTCTCGCTTTTGCAAAAAACTAAAACCTCTTTCCCTTTAAAGGGGCGCTGGTTGGTTCAGTCAAATTCTAACTGGACACGAACGAATCCAGTTGGAGCTTTTAAGATGGACCTGCAAGATTTCAGACTTGGAATCTCAGCAGTCCCACCACCTTGCAAGGCTAGGTGGCAGTGCTAGGTGGCAAAAATGTTCAGAGGTGATGAACTAACAGTTCCTGTTTCAGATGATCATATGCTGATGAGAATGAATTACTCTACTGAATTTTTGCAATCTATTTGTAGATCCTCCCAAATATTAAAGACTGGACCTTTAACCCTTTAAATATGCATGAAGACAAATAACCTACCCTTAACACATCCTTTGTCCTCACAAAAAAAAAAGAAAAAAAAGTGGAGCGTTTCGTGCCATGTGCTGTACCTCTCCTACCATATCACCTGAGCATGTGGGTGTAAACAGTAAACTGAGCTCCTCAGCGAGTGCAGAGCCAGTGGCAGTGAGAGCTGCTTCCTTTTGTCATGGAAAAACTATTTGCTGAGCATTTCCTTTTGTAATTTACAGTGCTGCTGTTCTACAGTGATGCTGCAGGAAAGAATAACTGAAACATTTCTGGTTACAATATTGTAGAAATTTGTCACTGGAACATAAATAAGTATCTTGTTTTAGCTGTGGTGCTTCAATGGTTCATGAATTGCGTATGTAGCACAGGTCATCAATAGTGTCCAGTGATGAAAAATGTATGAAAAAATACACAGTAACTGATTGAGTTCAAAATTTGGATATTTATTAGAAATATATATCTAGAAACAAAAATCATGAAATGCATTGGTACACTTTACAGATGGAGAATCTGAAATCATTTGCAGGAAGCACTCAGATAGCTGTTCTCGGTGTCCTTCTTGGCTGACACGAAATTCCCGGTTGCGTTTACCGGTGTCAGCAATCCGGGAGAAAACGTGTCATTGAAGAAAAACGCCTTCTGCAACAGAATGACATCAGACTAGCTGAACCTCATTCAATATGCTCTGTGTGCTGTTGCAATGGCAACTCAGCATTAGTTGTCGGTTTCATTTTCCATGTTTTTTTTGAATGAAACAAAACTGTAACACTTAATGGAGCGTCTGAATTTTTGAGCACTTAGCACAGGAGTGAATGCATCAGAGTGGTGAGACTATAAGCTAAATAGGCTTTATTTTATACTTGTGGCTCAGTCAGCTGGGATGTGTTTTTTTTATTGTGGATACTTTTCTACTGTTCTGTACTCTTAAAAGTGTTTTTCTGTTTGAAATCAATCGTTTTTTCTATCATCGACCAATAAACTTTTAACTTTGATCATGAATCCATGTTCAAACGGAGGCTGACTAGAGAGATCCGAGGTTGAAAAGTGAGGGTATGGTTAAGTTCTTGTGGAAGGAAGAAGGAGTCTCAGCTCAAGTGTCTTCTTGCTGACGAAATGCCTGACGTCGGCCCTTCTGCGCAGGATGTCCTGTGCAGTGTGGGATGGAAACGGACCCCATAACCAGCTGGAGCTCAGAATCACAGCTGCATTATGGGTTCCGTTACAATCCCACCCACCAAAAGAAGCTTTAGGTCGAGGCTCGGGTCCGGTCAAGTAACTCAGCTAAAAGAAAAGAAATGGTCATTAATGGAGTTTAAAAAAAAATAAAAAATACATTTACATTCAAATGATTGAGTGAGACATGGACCAAAATCCTGTGGTTTGATATGCGAGTCTTGACAGAATTTGAAATACAGTCAGTTCTGTGCTGCAGCCTTTAAGAGTCGATACGTATGTGGGACTAAATAACTCTGTCTCAGTGATAAGGCATCAGCATCCTCTGGGCCGCATTGTTCTTTCCTGTCTGGCTCTTCAGGACGGATGCAGCCTCATTTCAAATGATCAGGTAATGATTCACAAGGTCCGATGAAACCACGACTCTTAAGCTGTGGCTCTGATTAGACTTAAATGAGTTAAAAGCTGTAAACTGGAGAAATGATTTACTCACAAATGACTGGAGCTCGTTAAATACACCTGGAATATCTGTTGTTGGGTTGTTTCATGAAGTTAAGCTCATAAGTGATTTGTATTGTTTTTCAGGTGTTCTATCAGACACAGACGCTTCACCCGACTCCTTTATGTGACAGCTGCTCAAACAGAAATGTGGTCCAACAGGTTTGAGG
>JAQNCA010000002.1:7740425-7755649 GCA_029783725.1 Acanthurus tractus | reverse complement strand
TTTCTTTCTTTCTTTCTTTCTTTCTTTCTTTCTTTCTTTCTTTCTTTCTTTCTTTCTTTCTTTCTTTCTTTCTCTTACCTTCCGTTCCCTCCTCCCTGATGTCCTTAATTCTAGGCAGACACACGGACCTATGCCACAAAAGCAACAAATTCCAATTACTAGGCACTAGGACAAAACACACACACACACACAGGGGTCAGATGCCTGGTTATTTGTATTAGTCTCATAAGGAACAGGTTGGGTTTGCAGAGTGAGTAGAAGACTGGCAGGCTGACATACTGGTGGCACAAGCTGTGTTTGCTGTTGGGCCTGAATGTTTGTAGACAGTGGGTGTATATGGATGTGTGTGTGCGTGTGTGTGTGTGTGTTTGTGTGTGTTTCAGAAAGAGCGAAACCATAAAGCGAGAGAGAGAGAGAGAGAGAGAGAGAGATGTGGTCTGCATGCATACTGTATATTCAGGTGCATGTGAACTGTATATGTAAATGCTGGAATTTATGTGTTTATTTGCAGGCTCAATGTGTTTGCACAGAAGCCAGCGTAATTCCCTGGGTTTGGTCTGTTTGACTGCACAAAACACTCTCAATGCTTTAGGTTTAGTTCTCCCAAACTGCTTAGCTCAACTGAACCGAGATGAGTCAAGTCAAACTGAGCTGGCCTTATGTCAATGTTATCTTAGCCTCTGCATAAACATATGTCCTGGTTGGGTTAGAACAAAAACTTTTAGCATGAAAAATTTTACAGTATACATTTGCTAATGAAAAGAAAAGTTTGAATTTAGCCTGCAGTCTTAACAAACAATTTGGATGAGCTGTTTATTTGATTAGAAAGAACCTGGAGTATTTGCACCTGAGTGGGAAAAAGTGGTCGAAATAAATTGATTGCTGGTTGATTTTATTTTTCTATTAAAAAGAAATAAGTTCTGTCTGGGACAGAATGGTCAAGGTTTCGTTCACATCAGTTTAAATGTAAAACACTGACTCATGTACTGTATTTTTTCACCCCGTTCGTAGGAGTTTAGCTAAAACAGAAGACCTGAATCACCATACTGTTACTTCAGTAGGCAATGCTCTTTTCTACCATGGTGATAATCAGGACATCTGCCTGGTGGATAATCCATCCATATCTTTTCTTACCTTAAGATAACTCCCTTCATGTCACTAAAAGAAGCACAACGTTTATTTGATGTGGACATATAACTTTTTTTAGTTTGTCTTGCATCTTTTACTATCAGCCTAATTCTTCCTTTGTCTTTTTTTTTCTTACTACTCTCTCTCACTACCTGTCTGTCACTCTCTCACACACACTCTTGCTATAGTATAGTTTGAGGCTGGCGGAAATAGAGCACACAGAAGGAGATAATAATCCTCTAAGTCTGACAGGTTGCTTGACACATTGTCGGCAGGGGCCTCCACAGAGTGCACCAGAAATATCTACACACCAAAAACACTCAAACCCACACACACGCACCCACACACACGCACCCACACACGCAAACATGCACACACACGCACAAGCCCACACACGCACCAATGGCTGTAGATTTCTTTTTGACCAAAGAGAGACACAAAGACTTACCTAAGATGGTATGACGGTATGACACAATTACACTCACATTTACATGGGCTTGCACATAAATGCTCACACGCTGGCGTATGGTAACATGTAAACACAGAGACAAAACACACAGCATGTGTATGTGTTTTCCACGTTGCAACATCCTGGCTTGTATTCTGATCAGAAGTGGATTATTTTTTCTTTAATACTCCACTAAACTCCACTTTTCTGCTGTGTTGCATTTTTTTTTTTTTTTTCTAAAAAATGCACGCACTCTGGGCCCTGTGTCAACTGAGTCAAAGTTTAGGGCTTTTATCCTGTGGAAAGCTATCTGCTCAATATGCTGCAGAGAGGCTTTTGAATCTGCTTATTAGTTTAGCTTGTTAGCAATATTTCCACCGAGGCTGGACCCATCTGGAGATAAGATATGAATTTTATAATAAGTTAACATTACTAAACATTGCAGAATTGCAGCTTACATTCTTGTTGCCTCATTATTTTGCCTGAGCAAAAACAGTGATTGTGTACATTTCTCAGCAGTGGTAAACACTCAGTGAGGCCCAACCAGCTACATTTACTATAATTCAAGCACCATGTGTTCAGATTGAGGTGCTGTGGGACAGAAAAAGTACAGTGAGTGATCAGGACACAGAACTTTTAGAGGTGTGAAGACAAATGCTGTTGACATTGTATTATCTTTTTTAACATTTTTTCTTTCTTTTGGCTGTAGACTCTATGCTCAGATCTGTTTTTATATATCCTTTAACTTTTAAGTTTTGACAAGTTTTAGTTGGGTAGGTGCACCTGCATCTGGACGGATCAGAAGCCAGTTAACTTTGCAGCCACACACTGAAGGGCATCTTTCAAATGCGTAACTTGGGGTTTTACCAAAATAAAAGCACCCATTGTTACAGTCAAATATCAATGTACATTAAATCTTCCTGTAACAATTCAACTTTATTTATTCTTAAAATATGCCATAATGTTGGCAAAACTGCCCTCAAACTTCAGCAATACATTCCCCTTGGAGATTTTAAAGCTCTATCACCCAAGGACACTGTAATTATTTAACAGTTTACTACATAGCAAAATCCCTACTTACAGAAACAACTATTTTCTGAACAACAGAATAACATATATATGTATATGCATGTGTATGTGCAAGTGTGTGTGTGTGTGTATATATGTGTGTGTGTGTGTATACATACACACCAATACATATATATATATATATGTATATATATATATGCATATATGCATATATGGATACCAAAAGAGGGCCCTCTCATAACCTTTCTTTTCAAGGGAGAGTTCAGCATACAATTGTACAAAGCAAACTATGCAATGAACCTTTTGCTCAACTTAAAGTAAAAGAAATCCATCCCCATCCCACCTTTGGAGGATCATTATAGGTTAAATTTTTCTCTAGTGCAGGTCTGATTTAGAGTAAAAGAGTGGATACAAACATGTATATGGCTGTCAGGTAAGTATATGCTGTATGCTACCATCTAATGTTAACAGATTTGTAAGCCAGAATGATAAGCTAACTAGGTGTGACATTAATGACTTCTGTGACCTTTAATGGCTACAATGGCAAAAATGGCAACATTGCAGGAAAAAAGAATATGACATCTACTAAAGAACAATGCTAGTAGTACATACAATAGTACATACAAAGTACATACATTTAAGTATTATGACAGCATATGACACACTTACTTGTCACTCACTCAGCACACACACAGTGTTCACGCAAGAGATCCACTCAGGGCCCAGAGTCTAAAGTGGGACGCCATATAAAATGCCTTTGTGTTGTTTAGTGAATGCCAATGCCACTGTCAGGTCAGACCAAAAGGTCAGATGAGTGTGTGGGTTAAAAGACTACTCCTTTTACGGTTGGATCAAAGAGCACCTTGTGTCTGGTTGTCTGTCAGTTTTTGTTTTTTATGTTTTTTTTTCATTTTAATTATATCAGTAAAAATTAGGGCCTTCAGCTCTTTCTGTAGCTGTCAATATTTTCCTTTCTAATTGGGTATATTTTAAGTTGTAAGGGAACAACTTATCAATGCTCCACTGACTAACTGTAGTCTGTGTAAGAAGCTGTTCATTCTGATATGTACTTTGTAATTTTTTGATTTTTTTAAATTAAGGATTTTCTTCACAAAAAAATTCAGTATTAATGAGTGACCCACAATGGAAATACACAGTAAAAATCAATCCACTAAATTATATTTAAGCTTTCTGTTGACTCTTGCGGTCTCCAAGCCATAAATTTTCAAAATGTATTCCCGTAGTTGCAGGGAATTAGTGAACATGTGTAGACAGCTGGGAAGAATTGCTGCATTCATCATCAGTGGAGAAGCAAAAATCTTTTTGGCTATAAGTAACTGGTGATTGTAAAGTGCAGCTACAACAAGCGTGATGACACCCAACACTACATACACAGTTACACTACATACTGACTGGTATTTTTCTGGCTCAACACAGTTTTGTACATTTTCACAGGTTTTGATGGCCAATGAACAGTGTTTTTTCATGGACATTGTATTTGCTTCTATTTTTAGTAATTATCCAAATCTCTAAGAATATTAGTGATACGCAACTATCATTTCCTGCAAAAAATCGAGCAAGAAAGTGTGACATAATCCTGGATTTTAACTTAAAAACAATACTTATATCAATGAGATAAAATACAATGACAAAAACAGTGTTCCACTACCTTAAAATATTACTAAGACCTAATATCAAAACAAGACTCATGGACTTACAGGCTTTTATTTGTGCAGGTTAGACTATTATAGTGGTCTTTTCACAGGTCTCTGTAAGAAAGCGATATACAGATCCAGTAGATTCACAGTGCTGCTGCCAGGGTTTTGACAGGGATCAAAGAAAGCTCAGCATATAACTCCAGTGCTTAAATCAGTGCACCGACTTCCAGTTTCTCAGGGAATCAACTTCAAAATTCGGTTGCTTGTCCACAAGTTCCTGAATGGTTCTGTTTCAAAATACCTATAAGATTTTCTAGTAGCACAAACCCTTCAGACCTCTAATGTCATCTGGCATCTGGTTGTTAAACATGGTTAGGGCTCCTTTAGCTTTTACTTCATTCAAATATGGAACAAACTACCAGAAGAGCTAAGACTTGATATTCCGATACGCTGATATGCTGATCAGTTTAAAATCTTCTTACGATTGCTTTTACTTCATAGCTTTCTGATGACTCCTGCTTTTATTTTTTAATTTCTTTGTTTGTTTTTATTTTTTTTTACATGTTTGTGACGGTCTTGCCTTCTCTATTTTTGTAAAGAACTTTGAGTTGCCTGTAGGCTTTAACTGTTCTCTGGAAAAAAGTTTGCCTTGCCTGCAAATTTGGAAGTAAAGTGTGAGAAAATACAGAGAGAAACTCAGTTGAAGCGCTGACGTTGGGAGTTCCCAACTCCCAAAGTTCTGAGTTCTGAGGGCTAGTGAGCTAAACATAGAAGAATTGTGTAAAGTAAACCAAAAAAGCTCAGCTCGCAGTGAGTAAGTGAGAAAAGTCAAAGGGGTTGAAAGTCAGTGAATATGTTGCTTTTCATTGTTAAACTACTTGTGCACATCTGCTCGTCCAGAGCAAAGCGATGCTGCTCTCCTGTGCCATGGAAAATGGTGGGATCACCACTCAGTGAGACAAGGTAAAAGAACCAGCCATGCACTGATAAATGTTTGGTTAATATTTATGTTGAGAGATTGCCACCACAGCACTATACACTGAAACATTTTGTGTTAAATGTTGTAGATTTCTGTCTATCTTTAAGCAAGATACTTCAACCCTCGTCTTCTCACTCATTGTAAGCTGAAATAGATAACAGTGTTTATGCAGCATGAAAAGGGAAGTAAGTAACTAGTGCCTACGGGGGTCGCTAGCTTGCCAGCTGAGCTGTCACATTTAGACCCCGCTGTGAGCTGGCTGGAGCTCTCTCAATAGACCGGTCTCTCAGAGACGAGAGCTTTTATTTCACTGTTGACAGATTTTTTTTTTTCTTTTTCTTTTTGTCACAAAATGACTGTGGTCGAGGAGAGGGGCTGTTTCAGACACTAATTAAAATAAGTGGCTGCATCTGTGCCTGATGAGGTCAGGAGGGGGGGGTCTACAAAGTGTTGAGAGGGAGAGAAGTGAGCAACAGCAGGCAGTTCTGGGGAGTGGAACTTGGGGCACGCCATACCAAGTCAAGCCCAGCAGAGCACTGGTGGGTGCTGTTGGCATGCAGTTTAGGGTTGTTGGCAGGCAAGACAGGGTGAGGGTGAGTTTTCTGGGTTAGGCAAGTTTAGATTAGTTACGGCAGGGAAGTATTGCTGTGACAGCCACTTCTCAGCTTGTGTAGGGATGGAGAAGGCTTTAATGCAAACAGCATCGGCACCATCTCCGGCATCGGGTGCTCTGCTTAGTCTGGAGCAGCTCCCCTCCCTGACCCCAGTACTCCTTTATAGTAATAAAAGTGCAAGCTTCCTTTGCTAAATCACTCTCCTCCTGAAGCTGTCTGTTAGCAGTACCAGTTAGCATCACAGCTAACAAGGCGGGAGGTAATTTATTCATCCTTGTGCAACAGAGAATTACATTACAAAATGAAAGACGGTTTTCCTTTCTTCCTGTTTCTTTCTTTCCTTCCTTCTTCCCTCATGTGGCCAATGAAAGTTAGTTTGTTTGTTAGTGGTTACAGTATTTTCAAGTTTGTTTTTTGTCAATTTACTAGCAACCCAAGGAAAATAATGCCGGTCATCTAATTGTAATTTTTAGTAACTTTCTGCTTTATTAATGAATACGACATCCAATTACAGTTTTGCTGTTCATGTTGAGCCTATTTAACTTATGTCTTTCATCTGAGTAAAATCTAAGTAAAAGAGGAAGTTAATCTAAAAATGTGTAATTTTCTTGGGGGTATATATTTACAGTTAATAATGAATTACTGTTATCCCAACACATGCTAGTTGCCTTGAATACAACACCTACCTCTTGGTTTTTTTGCGAGGTTTTATCAGACCTTTGCAAGATTGACAGTTTTGAAAAGCTTAGCCTCTGCCTCCTCACCGCAGGGTTCCAACAGATGGAGATGACCAGCTGAGATTCCTAGTGGCAGTATTTTATTTACTTAATCATTATTCTTAATGTTCCCAAGCTGTCTCTGCTAAGGGACAATGGAGAGTATGGCAGAACATAGAATACATTGTAATAAAATATATATTTTTGCAGCACATGCAAAGCTGCATCTCTGTGCAGAAATGTAGAAAAAGGGGACAAAAGATGAATGCAGATGTTTTCACTCATTTGTTTGATTTTTTTTAACTGAGTTTGTACTGCACAGCATAATTTCAGATTAATTTTGTGGCAAATTTAATGTACTTCATTTGAAGCTGCAAATGTAGTTTATTTATGTAAGTAAATTTAGGTAATGATAGAAGGTAAGGAAGAAATGATGATTGGTGGAAAATGACAGCAGACAAGGGTACAGCATGTATATTGTAATTGGAGGTGAAGATTCTTCCTCGAGGAGAAATGAACAAATGGAGAAAATATGCTGAGCAGGAAGAGGGGAGATTAGTAGCAGTTTAGTGCCAGTGCCAGTAAAAATGAAGATCCAAAACCCAGCAAACACGCCTTAATGCATAGTGTCATACAGCAAGGTTGTTAGAGTGTGTCAATGATTTATCTTATCTGTTTCAATATTAGCACTATAAGCTTAATAACTGATTACCTCTTTGATGTTTAATGATGCCGATTGAGATATGACTGGTAGATATGATGAATTAATGATTCAGGCATTGTAAATAGCAACAGATGTGCACAAGTGTCGTCCTAATGACACCAAATTTGGGCTAATTCTTTGCCCTTCTTTTCACTGACAGGGCTAATTAATGGTTGAGCAAGCAGACGTATGGATATGCAAATGTGTGATCAAGGGGATATTTACGTTCATTTGTGGAAAATTGTGCATTCATGTAGATACTGTCTCAGCACAGCAGGGGATGTAATGGTGAACCTACAGTTTTATGCAGCATCTGGCCCCTAATGATTTAATCTCACATGGGTACTGAGGATAAACATTTTGTTTTTAAAAAGCACTAATGGTGGTTCACTGAGACACTAAGACATCTTTAGTCTCTGAAGTTTGATGCCTTATTTCCTCTTTCAATCCTTCTGTCTCCCTTCCTCAAGACCTAAAAAGGGTTCCACATACAGGAGGTTCCCTCAAAGCAAGGCAAGCTATACTTATACTACACTATATTATTGGTATTTCAAAATGTGTTCAAGATGCCGTGCTGTCAATTAATCAAACAATATAAAACTAAATATTTGCAGAAAATAACACATTTGCATTAAAATATTTTAAACTGTAGATAAGTTTGGGTTAAGTATAACTTTCAATAATATCCAAGCAGAAAAAACAGAAAAGTTTTCTAAATTGTCTAAAAATAAAAATATGCATCCGCTGTCCAAGGCTCGATTTGACTCTTAAAAGCTTCCTTTTCAGCTCATTAAATTTCTTTGGCCATCTTGAGATAGTTGATAAATGTTCAACCTCCGATTGGAGATGTGCTGCATTTCACACATGTTAGACATGTCTGTTATAACATCATTTTCTTTCTGATTATTTGGAAGAAAATATGAACCACTTTGTGCTGGAAGTGGCATTTGGGTAATTAAAAAAGAGCCCTTATTGTGATCATTTTACATTTAAAATCTTAATTTATTTCTCTGAAGAAGCGAAACTCTTGTCTTCTTAAGTATTTACAGTTTTTTAAATTTAATTGTGTGACTCGTACTTGTTTAATACCTTGAAATAAGTTGAGCCCTAAAATATCCTCTCTGATAGTCAAAGTTATATTGGACATGTTCTTCGAGATATAAATTAATCCAAGTCTTTCAATTGCCTCATTTTCACACTTTACCTCAGGCCCCATTAAGTATGCGCCTATTAATATTCATGAGGTTTCCAAATGTGGCTGTGCCCACAGTCTGCAACCACCTTCCTCTGCTGTTTCCTCATCTTCAACTCAACATTGTCTTGGTTATGTTACATAAACAATGGCAGCATGTTTGAACCAGACGCAGTTTCTAAAGAGGAAGAAGAAAAAGACTAGATTGTATTTATGGTTTCAATAACTTTTTGAGACTTTCATTGGAGGAAATTCGCAGCCATGGCAATGACAGTCCATTGTTTACCACCATGTTGACATGGTTAAAAATTAGATTTTCATTGTAGGGGGTCTTTAAAGTTAAAATGCATTTTGGATGGGGTAAATGTTAGACCTGGTCGTCATTCTAATAGGTCACTGTCAGTGTCCTCTCCAACTGTCCCTGACTGGGTCCCCATATCAAGATTGTATGCTAGTCGGTGGTGGCACTGACACCAGCTGAAATAAAGAGCGAAATAATGCAGCATTCTTCTCTTTCCATCTTCATTCCGATTGACAAAGACAGCTTATTCCAGTGCCTCAAAAAGCAAACAAAAGTCATACAATAGTTGAGCTCCACAGATGGCCACCATCTTGTTTTGTTTGTTTTGTTTTAATAGACCTGCACAAACAAAAAAAGAAGAAGGAGGAAGAGCAAGAAAAAATACAAACAGATGAATCTAGTGTTGACACTAAAGACACATATTATTATCAGGTATGAATGTTATCAGGTTAAATCATATCTAGATACAATTTGCATATGAGGGGCATCCCTATACCAGATGTCGGGGGGTTCCTTGAGTCCCAGTTGCTGAATTCAGAAGAGGTTGGAAGCCATTCCAATAGGATCAGTAGCTGCATAACTGCAAACTATTTTTATTCACTGTTGGTTTGCAGACCTAATAGAGGAGCTAAGGTGTTGATGATGGTTAAGTGATGTAACTTGGAATGCTTTCTCATTAGAGTTACTTCAGAGTTCAGTTCTATGTACATATTACACAGAGAGCCAATTCTAACCCTAAATATGGGAAAATTGTTTTACAAAAAATTGCAGTTCACAAATCTCTTTCCCTTCTTTCTCTCTGCATTCTCTCTGCATTCTCTTGTCCTTTACATTCTTGTGCTCTGCTGCTTCTCTTTTTTCTATTTTTCTCTTACCTCCCTTCCAGCCTTTCCACTTGTGTCCTCCCCCGTTATCCTTCCCTCCCCAGCTGGTACAGTTTGCTGGTTAAATATTTGGGGGGAATCTTGGCGCTGGAAGGCCTGAGGAGGATCAGTAGAGGAAAGGCTGCAGTTGTTGTGGATTAGCTGCTTGTTTTATCATAATACCACTGCCTGCTTGCTGGGGGTTTGGTGCTCACTGGGCAAGCTGCAAAGTCAGGAATCAGAATTTCTTAAAAAATGCATGAGTAATGCAACTCGTTACTGCTGAGATTAGTTTTGCTTAAGAGTGGGATGGCAAAACATTCCTATGAATGAAGATAAAACTTCACAACTCTTCCTTCATATTCTTAGTTATGTGTTCCAAGAATGTTAATACATTTGTGCCAAGGGTTTCCTTTGTGGTTTCAGTAAAGCAATGCTCGGTTTAAAGAAAATGCAGGTAAAATTCTGAGTTATTAACTGACAAAGGGATTAATACTTTAAAGTCTAAAAGGCAAAAATAGAAAGACAAGGGAGAAAACGGCGTCTGCTGCAAATAAGGGGAAGAGAAAGATTAAGAGATACTGCAAAAACAGGGTTATTTGGTTTAATGTGAGAACAAGCATGTTTAATGTGAGGACACTTTAAAGGAGTGACACTCAAACTTGCCCCATTTGGGAAACACATGACATGACTAAAACTATTTTTGCAAGAGCCTCAATCAAAAATGTTACTTTCTTCCATGAGATCATGTGCATGCCATAATACAAATAATTATAATAGGTCAAAACTCACCTGCAAGGGGCACAAATGTGTACTTGGTTTGACTGTTGAGGTGAAACAGGTTATCTGATGCAATGATTTGCAGTGAATGGAAGGCAAATTTAATGTCTCCTGATTGGCTGCAGCCTTAAAAAGATTTTTTTATATTTTATCCCCAAAGAGGACTTAAAAGCGCCACAGCTGCACGTAAAAGAGCTGTGTGCAGCCTGTGAGCCAATGAAACAGAAGTTTGAGTTGGCTGGAGTTCAATCTGAAGATTGATACAACTCTTGCGTCTGCCTAATAACCACAAAACTACTGGAATACCATTAGCTTAGCTTAAAGTCTGGAAACAAAAGGAAACAGCCAGGATGGCTATGTCAAAAAAACTTAAAAAAAGAAAAATTTCACCTACCTTTTTGAAAATTGACGTTTGGGAACAACAACATATGGTTTTGCTGTGGCTAAGCTTAGTGTTATGTAATCTTTTGACAGAGCCATGCTAGCTATTTCCTTCTGATTCTACTCATTACTCCAAGCAAATAGGCTGTTACTTCATATTTTTAAACATGCTTGTAAGCTTTTTTATTAGTTAGATCACAAAAGAAAAATATTTCAGTCGTGATCTTTCTCGTGTCTTGTTATCTTTGCGAACATGTCCTTATATGTTAAAAGTTACTACATGCATTCATACATACAGCTCTTCTTTTCTTACACCCAACCAGAACCTTCCTTTTTTTTGTTTTTTGCACTTGTTGCATCTTGTAGTATGTGTTGTATTTAATGTACATAAAAATGAATAAAAATATATCATCCTCAAAGCTGCTACTCAAACTTTAATGGTATTTAATCTGAAAATGTGCAAACACTGTGAATAGATGCTAGAACAAAAAAAAACTTCATTTGGAAACACACTTATGACACAAAACAAGAGACAAACTAATGTACACAGTGACAACTGAAGTAAAGAAGGCTCAGCTTATGCTTTCTGTTTATGTCTCCTTGTGTTGTCCTCTTGCCTGTCCTTAGAATTTGGAAAGATATAAACAGAGCAAGGAGCAATTCCATCAAGCTGCCTCCAAGACGGAAGAAAACGTGAGGTGAGACAAACACACACAGACACACACACACATTCACAAACTAATTTGCAGTTCCAAACGCAAGAGGATGTTATTCCCTGGAGCCTCTGACACACACACCAATTCACACATGAACACACACACGGCAAACTAATAAGCAGCAATAGATAGTGATCTTCTCTTTCCTCATTTTTAACCAGTTAAATGCATACATTTTCCAGCGCACACCTGACTAATGTGATAAGTGTTTTAATTGGCTGCTTTAATTAAGCTGAATTTAACAATACCCTATTTCGCCATCCTTGCTTCTCACTGTGGACTTGTAATGAGCCTCAGCCAGGGAAAATGTAGCTAATTATTGCCACTGTAGTTTGTAAAACACCCAGCAGAAATTCACATTAGAAAGCAGGCCTTGACTGGCTGTTAAATTTTGGGTCACACCATTAACAAGGCTTTCCAACTCCAAGAGTTATCTGTACAGCTGTGTAAAAGATGCAATTATTTATGGGTGAGGACTAAATAAGATAAACACTCGTTCATGCATGTTCTTCAGTGTGTTCTTATCAACACTCTTCCCTATAACTCTATAGTTATGGTGTGCTATGGTGTGTTAGCTTTTTGCTATAGAATTTTATCTGTATTTTTCTCATGTTGGCATGATTTTCAACACATTTCAATCTTTAGGGGGGAAAAAATTTAAAATAAAATTATACTTATAATAATGATACTACTACTACAACCACTCCTACTACTAATTATAATATAAAAATAATAACAATAATAATACAAATAACTTAATTCAAATTAAACTAAATGAGCAGTTACAAAGTGCTTTACAGCAAATAGAGATTATACATTAAGTAAGATCCAAATGATTAATAGAAATACAATATAATAGTGTAAATAGTTACAAAAGAAGCCATATAAATTGAAACAATCCCCTCCCGACAAATGCTACATGGCACATTGCTTAAAAGATGATAGTTGGAGCAAGAAACAAGCAGACATAAGACTGTGCAGTTTTCTACACTAATTCAGAGTTAGCAAAATTTGGATGGAAGTGAAAATTACAGCAGCGGTCGAATTACTGAAACTGTCGATTGTAAGGGTCCGTCACACTTTACAGACCAATTTCTAAATCCAGCTTTGACTTTCTCCAGTTTCTGCAGTTGCGTACGTGCGCATTTTCTTCAGTGAGGGATATTTGCAAATGTTTTCGATGCATTTCGCAGAATAAGCAAGGTAGCCCACATTGGATGTAATAGGTTGCTCCCAGTAGCCGACAGCAGCCTGGGGGTGTACAAGCAAATATAAGGAAGCATTACATGGCATTACTGGTTAAGAGGAGGCACAATCAGTCAATAAAACCTGGATCACTAAAAAAAAATAATGGCTAAAAATGGTATATTCTCTGAATAACAAAGGTTTAGCTGCTGACTGCACATTAGCACAAGCCTTTATTCACACCTTAGTTTTAAGCTTGGTGATAACAGAGTTTTGCCCCCCCTCCACGATCACTGATACATACACAGCTCATTGTGTGCCAGCCCTGTACTTAATACACCCGTTCCCTGATAATCTGGAGTGACTGAATGCTGTTATCAGCAGCTTAGGAATATGAGACCCCCATAACAGTCAGTTTTAAAGCAATGGCAGCATGTTTTTGATCTGTGCTGATGCTGAAGACCAGGTAATCTTACCTCTGGGGAAGAGTGTACAGTAATACCACTAATCCTCCGATCGTTGGGATGTTCTGCGTGTGGGTGCATGGATGTGTGTGTGTGTGTGTGTGTGTGTGTGTGTGTGTGTGTGTGTGTGTGAATGAGGAAGAGGGTATTCTAAATCCATGAGTGTTTTATCAGAGAAGATAAAACGATGGGAGCTTCCTGTATGGCAGTACCTTTTTGGTCAATTATATACTGCTTTTACAGGAAAGTGGATTAGGTTCTCATTCATTCTGTAATCTAGTCTAACCCTGACCTCGGGGGAATTCACTGGTGTTACTTCAATGAATGGATTAAGGTGTGGGGATAAGTGTGTGTCCGTGTATGTTATTAAAACATACAAGCCAAACGGGGTGTATCTGATGTGGACCCATGCCTCAGTGGCTCTAGCAAGGTTTAATTCAATAGAAGGGAGACACTGTTAATCCTATTAATAACACGTGTGTATTTCCCGACAAGTCAAAGCATATGAACCTTTAAATAATTGTTTACTTTAAAACTTTATGACAGAAAGAGGATATGATGCATGTTTATCACTCCTGTTGGTGTGCATTTGATTTGTCACGTCTAAATTTGTAATTAGAAAGTTGGGCAAAAAAGCAATTATTTGCTTTTACATATGGCCATCATGTAACAGAACATACGGTTTGCTGGTAACTGGTGTGCAGCATGATCCGAACTGAAACTCTACTGAGCTGAACTGGCTATAGAGGACAGCCTTCTGCTAATTGTATTGATTTTGATTGGAATGAACAACTAGAAAATATTGTCTGTTTGAATGAGTTTTGGCCCCTGAATTTCATTTTTTAACGTATTGTCACAAATCACTTTTACACTCAGTCCTTAGATATTTGAACTGAATGCATCACTGTCTCCTTCCACCTTAGCGGTGTAGCTCGTGCACTATTCAACAAGCTTAAGTAGTAATAGTGAAATCCATTCGCGACACTTCATGGCAGTGAATCAGGCTAAATAATCAGTTGTAGCACATAACTTTATTTTAAATTAGTAGACTTTTAAGTCTTTGTTTCTTATGTAAAACAAGGCAAAATAGATTCCAGCTGGATAGCAACTGTAAAGTATGATGTGGGTGACTGTGACTCCCATTCCACCTGCTCCAGAGGCTCCTTTCTGTGTCATTCTGTGTTTTGTATAACTTTGTGTCTCTGCATCCCTGTATGTAGCTACTTGTGTTTGTGTTAATCCAAAGTTAAATCCTTGAAGCACAAAGAGGGTTTTGGACTGACAACTCTCTCAGATCTAAGAGAACCAGAGAGCATCAGGCTTAAGCCTGGCTCACACTACAGGATTCTTGGGCCAATTTTTGCCCGATTCGACCCTGCCGACAATCGGCGGGAAATTGGGTCCGAGACCAAGGTTGGCACCGATGTTCGGCCCAGATTATCTTCTGGTGTGAGCGGGTGGTAGATCAATCTTAAGCCCACGATCGGCCCTCCCTACAATTGAAGCCGCCCTGATAATTTTCCAAAGATGTTTGATTTTTATGGGGATGATTACGCCACTCATTTTCACTGGGGATGACAATAGCCAATCAGAGATCTGCCTCTGCTGCGACCGGAAATGATCAATGAAAGTTATTGGAGAAAATGGCGACCGCGTAACATAACGTTAAATTGAATTTCTCACCTCCAGTTCTCTTTGAAGAATGGACAACCCATGCTGTCCACATCTCTCAAACCACTTCTTCATCCAGATTCTTTTAGCCTTTTTCCTTCTGTCACTGCAAATAATGGCTACAGCCAGCAGCACTGCACTAGTCTCCATTTTTTGTGCTTTTGTTTACATTCGCTTCCTTGTGAGATGACGTAGGATCACGTGGTGCATCGCTTTCTCTGGTCCGATAAACTTGATGAAATCCTGTAGTGTGTGCTTGTCATTATTGCCAATTCTTGTTGTGTGCATGTTTAAGATTCAAGAGAAGATAATCTGTAAGGATTCTCCTTATGTGTGTGATACAACCCGATTTCAGAATCTTTTAAGATTTTTAAAATCCTGTAGTGTGAGCCAGGC
>JAQNCA010000002.1:7676860-7691237 GCA_029783725.1 Acanthurus tractus | reverse complement strand
GTGTGTGTGTGTGTGTGTGTGTTCGTGTGTGTGTGTGTGTGTGTGTGTGTGTGTGTGTGTGTGTGTGTGTGTGTGTGCGTGTGTATGTGTGTGTGTATGACTCTTCGTTCAGTGCAGAGAGCTCCTTTTAAACAGCAGATTTGCTCTGACGTGATTCATAACGACCTGCCTCCAGGGGGGGCATGAGGGACGCACACACACATACACACACACACACACACACACACACACACATACACTTTTAAACACAAAAAATGCATCAAGTCCACCAAATGAGATTAAATTCTACGTAAAATTGAAATCCTGTAAAAATCTGATGTTGCTCTGGCTGACATTATATATCCACACACACTCACACACACTCACACACGCAAACATGCACAGATGTGTTCGAGGCATGTGCGTCTTTGTTGCCTTGTGTCTATGAGTGCGCACCATCACTGTGGCCATGACGAAGTTTAACACACGCACAACAATACACACATGGAAAAAAAAAAAAAAAAAAGTTTATATTTACAAGGAAACACAGCGCTGTCATCTCCAATCCACATCTACAGCAGTGGACCCCGAGCCACCCAGCCAAGTAGCCACTAATGGAGGCTTGATTGACAGGTAGGGACACACAGACTATTGCTGTGACTCATTCCTCCCTGTGTGTGTGTGCGTGTGTGTGGGTGTGTGTGTGTGTGTGTGTGTGTGTGTGACCCTTTCTCTAATGGAGTCAGTGGAAGCAGGTAGAGAACAGAGAAGATGAGAGCGCCTGCAGAGGGATGAAGGGAGAATCATGAAGGGGGTCCTACATGTTTTCTCTGCAGTCTGATGCACTTCCATGTAAATCCACACAGATTTTAAACATGTAGAAATTTTCCTCTGGACAGCCATCTGTATGGGATTTTCTATTTCCGATTTATGTTGTTCAGGATGTAAAGAAAATGAAATGAACTGAAATATATAAAGTAGTTTTAGGAGTTGAGAACAGGCTCGCCAATAATCAGTTCAATTTAAATGTTGTTACAGCTTAACTGTAGCATGCAAACTCATCTCAGCTACAATTTAACGAGAAGCATATTATTTCCTACCTGTGGAAAACTAATGACTCCCTGTGCATCATGATAGCTGCAATAACATACATCACCTTGGTGAAAAGTCTCACCCAAAATCTAGAGGTGCAGGCATAAAATTACATTTTCACTCATTTCTGTATAACCCAGTTCCAAGTAGGACTCATTTTTTGTACAAGTTTGAGGCTCAAGGTGTCACAGCACTACTTCACAGTTTTCCTGTTTTCTAAAGCCAACAGATACGTGACAAAGTAGACTTACAGACTTATTTTCTTTGTAGAGTAATTGAGACCAGTGTGTTACTTATAACTTTAGAAATCTGTTTTTGAGGTTGTTGCAAAAACTTGTCTAGTGGAATGTCATGAAACTCATGATAAATTGAGTCATTTACCTGACTGAAAAAAAAGGAGGTTAGATCAGGAGGTTCCAGTAAAGCTGATGCACCACTGAGGCCGAGGAGAGGAAGACTTAGTAGCTAGTGGACAAGTTTTCTAAAGTAATGATTCATAGAGTAATGATTCAGCACTCATTAAGCACCTGATATGACACACGGCTTTACTTGAAGGGATGCAGGATGGTTTGGTTTCCTTCACAGCTGATGTAGAGGTTATCAGGAACAATTCACAAATAGTTTTCAGCTCAATCTGCATCTATAATGTTCAAGTATGCACTAGCACACATCTCTCGGTATGCAAGCTTGCAACCTCTGACCCATAAGAGCAAGTCTTGATCCTGTTGAGCTACGAGTCAAATGACAAACTACAGATGGCTCCACAATGACAGTTCACAATCCAACTGGATCATTTGAAGAAGTGAGGTGAGGTCAGTTTTTAAACAGTTGCTGACTGTAGCGCCACCAACAGGACTATTGGCTTACAAAGCCAGATGAGGTAGTTTGACACAGTCCTGGACAACTGTGCAAAGTTGGATTCATTTTCATGCATGCGAAGGCAGATGTCCCACAAAAATCAATAACGATAATAAGGATAATGACAGTGACAAAGCAGAAGGGACCAGCAGTAACACTGATAACACACTCTGTCTGTCGGCTGCAGAGAGCATGTTGCACCTCTGGCCACACCCTGATCTGCAACGTCACAACAGGTGTTTCTAATCAAGTTCTGAGGTAAAAACATTTGCTGTGGCACCAGACCTCAGTGTCTGAACCCACAGAGAGCACGCTTCAGTATTTATGCACTGACTGACATCCCACATTCTGAACTGAAACATAACTGAAGCTATTAAGGATCAAAATTTTGTGAGGAAGTCACAGCAGAGGAGCAGCAGGTTGCACTTGTAAAGACTTTTTTTTTTAAAGCTGCCTGCAGTGGTAACACAGCAGCCATCTTATATTTACCAGACAACAGCTCTGATGGTGGGCTTGGATGTAAGCGGAGAGAGAGAGAGAAGATTCTTCGGCAAACTCAGAGGATTATGTCTTCGGGCTGGGACAGCAGGGGAGGCTCCACCAGAACTGTGTGGAATGGGTGAAAACTGCAGGAACAAATGAACACATGTACGGTTCTGCCCAAAGCACAGAATGTTTGCCGGGGGATTTTTCAAAATCATGTTTCAATCAGTCTATTGGGTCCGCATGGTATGTATTTCTCTGTCCTACCTAAACTAATGTAGAAATTGTGTATTATTATATCTGGCATTGAGTAAAAGTCAGGGAACTCAGTGGTCTGTGTCCCTCAAGGGGAGTTGTTGGCAGAGAAAAAGAAATTCTTATTGTCTGTACTCACATTTTTGGCACATTTCTGTTTTAAGAAACTCCTCAAAACAACCTCCCTCACAGGGTTGCCTCTACTCTGTGTGTGTGTGTGTGTGTGTGTGTGTGTGTGTGTGTGTGTGTGTGTGTGTGTGTATGTTGCCTGGTGTGATCTGACCAAATCCAGCTCGTGGTTACAGCTTTGAAGAGCGGTCTAATAATGCATCCTCTTGTTTGGGCCTCGCAGCTGCTGTCGTGTTTGTCTTGGCAGTCCTCAGAGGTTGAGGACGGACGCAGAGCCGCGAGGTTTCCAGTATTCCTGTGTCACAAAGTGTGCACCTTCTCTGTGTGTGTGTGTGTGTGCGTGTGTGTGTGAGTTTTGAACCTCAGACTTGTCCAATTGCTGTGTGGTTGGTGATGGGGTTGGCACAGGGGTATAGCAGCTATGCTAAGGGCTTAGAATTTGTCCTTTCACTGCTGGTTTGGATCATGGAGGAAAATGCCAGTTATAACCAAACAGTCCATTTTTTTTTCTTTTTTCTTCTTTTTTTTTTTGGACATTCTCTCAGACTTCCAAAACCTTATGGCCTCTCTTAAAACAATTCTCAGAACAAACTTGCTAAAGTCTATATATATGTCTTTTCTTTCATCTTTCCCTCCTTTCGGCCTCTTCCTGCTGCCATCCGAGGGTCACTCTGGTGTAAATGAGAGCATTGTTCCAGAAGGAGAAGGCTGGCTTTGCAGAGAGGATTATCTGTTGGTGTTGAGCTGTGGGATTCAGTTCCTTCTGGAGTATGAGCCGGTCAGCGAGCTGCATCACTAAGCTTGTTATTATTGTTTTGGGAGAAGGAGACAGAGTTCTGAAGGAATAAGTAGAGGAAAGAAGGAAATGAAGAGGATGCGTAGTGGGAAGGGATGAGAAATAGAGCAGAGAAGAAAATGAAATAGAAAATGGAGGGGGAATGTGTTTAAAGACGTCCTAAAAGTCCCGAGAAATCTTTAACAATTTGATAGGGAGGACAAGATGAGTAACAGCGGAGGGATAGAAAATCACTGCATCTGCAGAAACAGTCCTCGGACACGGCTTTCAATGGGAAGGAAGAGAAAAATGCTCAGATGTGCTGTTTTGCACAAGCAAAACTGGAATGAGAAACCTGAGGAAGAAGCTCAGTTATCTCCTCTTGGGCAGCAGACGGCCGTAGACAGACATGCAGTCAGTCAGTCAAGACAGATGGACAGACAAGAACATTACTCCATATTGGACCCTGCAACTTTTTTTTTTTTTTTTGAGAAACAACAGTCCTGTGTGGTAAAAATAGTTTGAAGGGCCACACAGTCACACAGCACTTCCTTACATTTATACAAAAGCAAAATGTAGCAGTACTTTTGCACACGGCATATTCTGAATGACAGTGATTCTGTAAAACTGTCTTTTCCTGCATGTTTTTGACACCAATTTTTTCCCCTTGACTGGTTCTAAAGCAGGTGTATTTAAAGAGGAGAGAGAGTGTATCACAAGTGAATTTCCTAAAGTATAAATGCCACTAAAAAGATCAATGAATATTTTAAAATTCAAAGAACACAGCTGTGCACTTATTTTCTACATTACTACATTCTACATATAATTAGCAGACCTTTTTTTTTTGCTATGAAAGTGAGAGTAAAGAGCGTAAAAACACTACGGGGCTGTAGAGGTGGGTAAAGTCACGACAGGAGCCTCATTTCACACATGTGAGATAATAAAACCTCTCTACCCATGTGCATTACTAAAGCTAAAGCCTTTATCCAGTTTTAACTTGTTAAAGAAACTCTCAAAAGGAATTTTACTGCATGAAAGTGATCTGACATTGTAGCAGCAAGCCTCAGTAGCTCAGCGTGTCAGTGAAGAGGAGAGCTACTGCTTCTCAATGATGAAGGTGCTCTGACATGGAGAGCACAGGTAGCCGTGATAATGCCACGTCAGCAAGAACTAACACTTTGGTATTATTAACCGCATTAAGTGAGGGGAGGGTGATACTTTGTACTGTAGCAGAACAGAGTGACACATGCGCTGAGTGCGTGAGAGAGATACAGAGCCAGAGAGTGTGTGAACATTACAGTAGAGCGTTAATATAACACACTTTTCCACTAACTTTAAATCAAGTGTTAAAATTTTAAGAGCTTTCAGTTACATTTCAGTACTTGGTCAAAAGTGCCTGCAATCACAGCTGATGTCTCTAATCAAACAGTTGAAATAAATATAAAAAAAATCATTTTAAAAAATGTCTTCATGCAATTCATGTGCACTTCTCTGGCTAGCTAGCAAGAATGCTGGTTGATTCCTCTCCTCATCCCCCATCTCTCCTGCCTGTCAGCGTTTTGACTGGGGCTGCTCCAGGTACTGTACTCTGCTGACACTGATGGTTGAACCGTGCACATCCCATGCACTCAGGCTGAAAACTCAACCTGGCATTTTCCTGGAGCTGGATTGGAGACAGGGGAGACAGAGCACTCTCGCACTGACAGGCAGGTCCAGAGCCTTACTTATGACATGGTCAAATCAAGGAAACCAGTGGCCGTGAAAATCCTGAGGATCTCATGCTGCTTGGAAACAATTACAGCAAAGTATATTCTCAGTCCTCCCTGATTAAAAAAACTCAGCCATAATTTTTGGGGTGGATTTTTAAAAGCATATTTAGCAAAATACTTTCCTCTCTGGTTAAAAGGTGTTAAATCATTCAGTTTTACGTTTGGTTCAAATGAAAACCTGCAGGCCATTTGATGGCATGAAACTGGACAACGGCAGCCAGGAGGAAACAGATAACAAAGGCACTCGCTATGATTTACAACTTTTTCTACAATGAAAGACTGACTAGAGAATGGAATGCAACACAGGTTGAGAAAGAAAATGAATGTGCTCGACAGCAAGAAGCAAAAAAACCTTCTTTTGATTGTTCTTTTTTTTTTTTACAATTCAGTTGTCTCAGGTTTTGGAATTTCACCTGACTCTTTGGACAAACCATCACCATGAAGGACAGTTGAGATGAATTCCTCTCAATGCCACTAGATGCTGGATTAAAGTCTACAGCCACACTACAGGTTCTGTGAGTCTGTTCTAAGCTAAATACATGCAGACATGCTAACAAAGACAATGCTAACATGCTGACTTTACGCAGGTAATGTTAATTACATTCATCATCTCAGTTTAGCCTTTCAGTATGCTAGTTTTGCTTATTAATACTTAAAGCAAACAACAGTTTCTACTACTGAAAACTACCACTGATTTTAAAGCAGTTTTGGGGAAAAAAATGTTCTGCTTTTTGAAAGAGTTCTCAAAGGACCTGAGCAGTGACTTTGATTCCTTTGCGGGATTAGATATTAGCTGCACAGATTAAACATTAGGAGGAAGGGTTTTATTGGTGGACAGAGTTGTGGTGGTAAACAGCCGTAGCACACGCCTGATCAGCAGAGTACACAGGTGTTATAATATCCATGCTGTTTACCTGCATGAAAATAACCGAATGTTGCTTAACACATGGCTGCAAATGAACCAGTGACCAAGGAGCATAATAAAATCAACTGGGGCCAACTGGCCGATATTAGCTTGACTTTGGTGGAAGGCTAAAATTATACTATCAATTCATCATGTGGGAAACAAAAAATGTCTCACCTAATTTAAAAGTAGTGTTAGAGATATTTTATGGATAAACTCTGGGGCATGAGATTTAAAAACAGAGAATCACTGATATCAGATCTATCCTCTAGGGACCGCTGATTTTGGAAACAATGATCCAATAGCTAGCATGACGAAAAAAAACAAACAAACCCTCAAACTACATCAGAATGAACGGTAACAAGCTTTTTTATCTTTCTTTTTAGGCCTCGGCATACAGTGACAGCTCAGGCCAAAGGTTTTATGTTTTGGGTTATCTTTCCATCCGTTCATTTCCCTGAGTGCAATTTCTTAGGGAAGAAGAAAGTCCTTAAAATTTCTGAAAAACACCACTCGAGATCAGAATTATATGATGCTTTAGAGCGCCGTGACCTCAAAGACCCATTTTTGGCAGCAACTCACAATTGTCAATACTACCAAATTTTACATGTTAAAAATGATTATTTGTATAGATCTTAGAGACCATCTCAAGATGGCTGTAAAGTATCTACAAGTATCTACATTTTAGAGGGTGCAGCGTCTTTGCAGTAACGTCCATATTTGAAGCATTACAGTCCACCACCAGCTCATTAGTTTTTCTGACACTGAGCCTTAGGTAAGTGTTGTTGCACCAAGTGACAACATTTTTTAATGGTTCTCTTTACTCCTCTGCAAAAACAGTGTTTTAAAGTCAGGGGTAGGCGATCATTTTTCTGGGGAGCCACATGGCAAACCTATAGCCAAACAAATTTTATAACTCCATAACTTCTAATTTTATCTTTATGTGAAATCATTAGATCACACTTTGCTCTTACTTTTGGCATTTATCATATTGAAAATTATTCCTTACATTATCTTATGAAGACAAATAACATGCAGGAGGGTTTGAAGTTTATATACAGAACTGCCTGTTGTTAAAAAAGTTCCCATTTCATTAACTGTATATTGAACTTTGTAGCTTAGCTAGCAATCTCGCTGCTGTCCTCACTGATCTCTGTAGTTTTTCAGTGCCTTTTTTCTCGTGGCAGCTCATATTGTAGTCTTTGAACACTGCCATGTTTCACTTCACACTTCACTTAACATACTATATAATTCTGGACAGACATAGGTGTCCACTGCAACTTGATGGAGAAAAAAACGAGGTCGTAAATGTAGTGGTGTATCGTAATTTTGGCTTTTCTTATGTGTTGGAGTGGTGGACGTGTTGTACCATTAAAAATCAAAAAGATAAAGATTAACTTATGTTGGCTTAATGTCTCTGAGGTGTCTGCTGAATTCACAAGCACCCTTACCCAGGTCCCCCTGTTGCTCAGTTTCGTGCAATACAGGAAGTGGTATGAGTCATCTGTCCACTTTCATTTCCTTTCCTCTTTTTTCTCCATTTTTTATTAAAATACCCTCATGTTCAGCTCCTTTCCACCTTGGGTCTGTCCTTACCTCACCCTGCATCTTCTCTTTCTAAAAAGGGTGCTACTTGCCCATTTTCTCCCTTCTTTTTTTTGACAATACCCTTCCATTTCCCTCACCCTCTTCTCCTATGTTCATCCTCTTCCAACTCACTATCTCTCTAGTGTTAATCATAGCATCTCCATCTCACCACGGGGGAAATCTCCATTGCTACTCCTCACTTCATCTGGAATTAATGTCAAAGATGGATAAGAGATCCTGAGCTGCCAAGAACGGATAGTCAGGTCATTTGGAGAGGATACAGAGAGGAAAAAGTAAATAAATTATTTACATTGAGTAATTACACCCAGGTTGTACAGTGCTTAATAAAAAGTGCTTTGCATGCAGAATTCAACCTGAAGACAGCATTGTTAATATCTAATTACTGTATTTTGTACTCTCTCTCCCCCAATGGGCATTTGAATTCTAGTAAGGAGAGAAAAAAGGAGGAAAGAGGAGAATTCACAGCATAGTAAATAAGTTTCATGGTGTGAGGGAAGGGCTGAAAAAGTGAAAGAGAAATAAATGTAATAAAAAAAAAAGATGGTCAAGGTAGATTAGGTAGAAAAGGAAGGTTTAAGGGTTGCAGCCTGCACCCACCCAAAGGAAAAGCTCTGTTTTCTCTAAGGAGGAAAATCAGTGTGGGCTCACAGCCATTAAGCTCTCTCATTGAACCATTGGCCTCCGTGTAAGGAATTCTCTGGGCTGTGGATTGATGTATCATTACCACAGGCAACGATGACTACAGAAAAATAGTCCACGAAGAAAGCAATGAATAACTTGATTCAAAAACTTGCAAGGTTAACAAGTGACACTAAAGAAAAGAAATTTATGGAGCTCTATCCAGGAAGCATGTTCACTTGTAGATAATGTCCTTAAAGGAGAAAAATGAATGTCTTTAAATCATTTAACACGTCCATGCTGAACACCAGGATATTTCAGAGACAAAAATAGTAAATGGACAATTTTGCCTGTCATTCACCCAATTCGCACACCAGTGGTGGCTGTGTCTTGCTGAAGGACACTTCCACATCTGAGCAGGCGGAGGTTGGAACCGAACCAATCTTTCAATTAATGGATAATCCACTCTACCTCCTGAGCCACAGCCCTCCCCCCCCGCCAGTTTAATTTAATTTCCCTGACACTATGGCTGTGTGAATGAATTTGTGTTTTTTTGTCAGTATGGAAGAAGTCTTTATAGCTAGCATGGTGTTGGCACAGCCTGTGGTTGTATACCTGCGGTGGCGTCTCGCTGAGAAGAACATTTGCCATTTGCCTTACTTTGGCAACAATTTCAAGGGCTGCTTCAAATGAGCCATTTTGGCAAAAAAAGTAAATGAATACATAAATGGCACTGGCATAATCTTTGTCGTTGGTTGTCTAGCTGTGAGTTTCTAGCTGGCAACTCAGCTCTAGTTTGTAACTACATGCTTAAAATTTTGTGTTAAAGAATGCAGACAAACTTTTGAAATCACACATTTTCCAATGCAATGTTGTCCTCTCGCTTCATGATTACTGTTTTTCTGCCCCCTAATATTTTGGAAACGGTGACATCTGTGACAGAACTCAGTGTACAGTTATTAAATCAGCTGCTCATGTTTTGTAGGATGCAGCATCTTTTTTTTTCCTCTAATCCCTTTGAGTTTGTGGTCTCCGAAATGAATGTCCACAAAAATTTGAACAGACCCTGGATATAGGGGAGTTGTTTGTGTAACCAAACTTCAGTTCAGTAACTGCCTGTGGTTTGAAGAAAATGAAATGTATAATGATTGTACTATCTATTGCTATCTTTGTACAGCCCAATTAAACTGAGCTGCAGCCAATGTGAATACAAAAAATGGGCTGAATATGCATCTGAATATGGTTAAAAAATAGCTTTTCAATAAAGAAATGTAGCCTGAACCCAAAGATGGTGTATGAAGATCCTAATGTATCAGCTGCGTTGGCAAAAGTGGCCCGCATACTGAGTTGATGCTGTCCTGATGTCTTTATTTAGCACAGCTATGATGTTTCAAATTGTGATCCCAAACAGAGACCGAGAGACAAACAGTGATGGAGAAAAAAAACCAAGAGAGACAAGGTCAGTCTGCTTCCTTGGGTCAGAACTGTTACATAAGGATGACAGGACTCCTCAAAGTTGATTTGAACAGACAAGTCTCAATCAAAGTTGCTCAACTGCTCAAGGTGTTTCGAATTTTGCTTCATCGTGCCACAAAAACATTTTCTATGCGCTCTTACAACCTCGCCCACATACTGCACTGTTTAATGGACAAACTGTAAAGTGTTATTTTACAGTTGACTGTATAGTGCACATTCCCGTGATTTCTTGTCTTTGTGTCTTCTGTTATTTTTTCCCAAGGCCACGGAGTTTATAAAGAAACAATATGTGATGGGCTTGTCTGACATTTGAGAAATGTACATATTTGCTCTCTTGCCGAGAATATTTAAAGAATGGACTCCATACCACTTTCATGTCTGCATGGTAAATACCGAGCAATTGTGAGCAGCTTGTAGTTTAGCTTAGCTTGAAACTGAAAGCAGGGGGAAACAGCTGGCCTGACTCAATTCATAGGTGACAACGCCCACATACAAGCACATCTAAAAACTAAAGAATAACCGAAGAGTAAAAAATAACAGTTCAGTGCCTTTTAGAGACTATTTCTTAACTGAAACAGCTTTCAAGTCGCCTAACCAGCTGAAATTACAAAATATTTATTGTTCCTGACCATTATATAGTCTAAACCCTCTTAAAATTGTAATATATTGTTTAATTGTTTCATGTTTTAGTGGTTTTTATAGGGATCAAGAAAACAGAATAACCCAGAACTCCATTAATGCTGAGCTTTAAAGGAGCTGGTAGAGAGTTTTTTTTCCAGGTTGAACTTGTTTTCCAGCCTTATCACCCCAGAACTGTGTGAGAGCTGAAGAAAGAGCCAGCTGCACAATTTATCATTCTCCTATAGGGGAAAAAATGCTCTGACTTGTTTATATTTCTTTACACCAATCACAGCTGTGTTGGGTGGCCCTTAGCCCAGGAAACAGCCACGATACCTTTGCAAATCAGTAACATGCAGACAGCCGAAGGGGAGAAGAAGAAGGATTAATGACTAAAAAGGGCTATAATTGTCACCCAAGAGCAGACTTTTACCCACAGTCTGCATGCTGTAAGTCACACTGCTTTTAGACAAAGCCAGATCAGCTCTTTCCCTGCAAACAATCTTTAATGCTTCGCTAAAATAACAAGCTTCTCACAGATGCTTCGTATTTACTTCTCACAAGTGAGAGTGTGAACAGAGAGTGAGAGACATTAAGCTTGTCACCAAACTCTCTGCAAGACAGCAAATCTGGGTTTGGAAAAAAAAAAAAAAAATTGTAAAGTTTGGCACAAAACATTAAGTTTGTGTCCTCGATGTCCCGCATTCAAACAAACAAAGAGTGGAACACAGTAAACTACAGCGGATCCGGATTGTGCTGATGCTGCAGCCTGTGCTGTATTGCTGCAGGCTGTAGCTTAAGGGCCCTGCTCACTGCAGAGCCTGTCTGCCTATCTGCAGCCCCAGCTGGCTAGAACTGAGATTGACCCACATCATCAGATACAGGGGATGAATAATAAATGCACAGACAGCCAAACTAGCCATCCACAGAGACAGCCAGTCAACCTTTACGCCCATCAAGCACCCTGTCAGCCAGTCAGCCCGCCATGTAAAAATCAACAAGCGGGCCTGTTGGTCAGAAATCCAGTCAGCTGTGCTTCCTGCAAGACTCGAGAGCCAGCCGGTGACACACTGAAACAGCCCGCCAACCAGCCACACAGTCAGCCTGCCAGTCATGCCCCCACTTGTTTCCCGAGTCCCCACCACGACCCCCCAACCTTGTCTCCTCGCTCTCTCTCCTCCCCTACCCCCCTCCTGCACTTCCTCCTCACTTGTTTGCATTGTTCCCCTTTGACCCCTCCTCCTCCACCACCGACCCACCAACTCAGTGCTCCGTTCACCCTTCCCTCCTTCATCCTCCTCATGTGTAAAAAGGGCAAGCCTGTCAGAATAGTTTAGCTACAATGCGTTGTTTTCTTTGAGGCATAGACAGGGTCAACTGACCCCGACTGTGTATTTACTGATGGGAGGGAGAAGGGGGGGGGGGGTTCATAGCAGAAAGATCTAACAGTGGCTGAGTGTTGTGACAATCCTGATTTCTTTTTGTGATTTCAGGCCTCAAAAACACAAACATTCCAGATGTAATGTCGGAATAGAATAACATAGGAGGAAATAAAAATTCCTTTCACACATGTAGGGTACCGAAATGTTCCGAATTTTCTTTTTTAGCACATGGTCAAGTGTTAATGGGGGCAGGGCTGCTAATCTGGGAAATGTGCGCCAACACCTGAAGACCTGGCGACATTACAGGAAAAATATTTGTATGACAGCATTTTGAATAAGAGAAGAAACATTGCAGGGACAAGTGCAAAGTGTAACATTTACATTTATAACACTTTGAAGGTTTCACATGGAACAAGTAAACTCATCACAAGCTTGGCCTGATGTTCTGTTGAATCCGTGGCTTGTTTATGGTGCCTTGCCAGTGCTTTTCTGGTTGATTAGAAAGAGGAAGAAAAGGACACTTAACAATCAATACAAATGCTTTGTTTGCAGACAAGCTAATTTATTCAAGGAAGACTGGAAATTGGACAAATTTAGAAATAAGGAAGCATCTCTAAGTCCGTGCAGAGGGGGAAATCTGTGCATCAGGCCTGGTTATTAGAGGAATGGACAGGTTGGAGGGATGTGGAGGGACACTCTGCACGGCAAAGAGAAAAAGTGCTCTAACAATTTTTAGGCTTGAGAAGCTCAAGTAGTGCCTATGAGGGTTACAAGGTACCCAGCCAGCCATACACACTCCCACTTACCTCAAAGTCACACAGACCACTGCAGACCACACGGCAGATGACTTGAGTATAGAGGAAAGTCTGGCAGTTATCCTGCTGAGCAGAAGCAGCACTGTGTTGAAGTCTGCAAGGGTCTCCATCTACAGGCACAGGATGATCACTGATGATGAGAGCTGCATCCACGGCTCTGACCCAGAGACCAAACAGTCGTCTTCACTGTGGAGGAACCTGAAGTCTCCGAGTCTGGAGAGGGCGCATCGGGTCAGGAGGTCAACTAAGAGTGTGCTGGTTGTTTTTCTCTTTGACACTGGCAGGGCACAGTCGCTGAGGGTCAGACGGTTAACACAGTCTGGGCCCTCCAACATGACAATCCACCTGCTCACAAGTTTCTTTAAACTTGAGGCCATAAAAATCCCCAGTTTTGTACATTTCCAATATCCACATCAGTGTAGATCATCTTAAACATGTCTATACAAGCTGTAGAGTGAAGGCAACATGTTAGCAGAGCAGCAGCTAGTCCTCCATTAGTGTCTACACAGGATATGTTCAGGCACATCACTGCTATCACTCATGTTTATGCAGCACTTAAAACCCAGCACCCAATTACTGTGGCTCTGCATGCAAAAAGGAAAATAAATACTTGAAGCCCAGAAAGATGCTCCGAGTTGCAGTAATTCTCACTTCTCCCTGAATCTGCACTCAGACAGCAGCGCTTTGAAACACTAAAGTCAGCAAGGCAACATACTCATAGTGATAAAAAGCCACTTTGTTGATCTTTAGCAGGTGTAGCCTGTTTACCATCTTATTTTAGTTATAGGCCTGCTATCATTTGCTATTTAGCAATAAACACATAGTCCAGCTGACTGTCAGGAATGCCATCAGCTTTTTTGATTATGAGTCAAAGTGTGGAACAAATTGGACAAACTTCATGTGATGATGGGGGGAGTAAATCAAAAGCTGTTTGTCTCCAATTTGTTGAACATTAATGAATTTAAAAAAAAAACTGGCAGAAACTTACTCAATAAATTTTGAGATTTTTTTAAATGATTTGAGTGGTGGGTCCAATGTGTGACTGAGCAGCCAACCAGCAGAAAATGTCATCTTTGGACCTCTGCAAGTAGTGAGGCAAATCACAATAATTACATTTTTGCGTCGCAGTTAGTTAAACTCCAGCTCTGGAGCGTCTGACACAAGCAGAATTAGTTTTGCATCACAACTTAAAGGTTACCATGACTGTTTCAATAAATATTTTGTTTACTTTCTCATCCTCAGAGCACCAGAGGGGATCTGCTGTAGAAACGTTAAGAAAAAAGACTTTTGCAAAGATCACAGTGCGATTGTGTTACTTAAAGGAAGAATAACAGCTGTCAAATCGTATCAAGTCAGAAAAACTTTCGTCACGTAGGAACACAGCTTCTGATGATGCCTCCACGGCTGTTATGTCATAATAGAGGGCAAGGTTATTACAGTGATGAAAAATAATATACACAATGAAAACAAGACCACAACATAATTCTCTGCATGTTCAGTATAGGATTGACTCTGTGCACCGGGCCGTGCCGGGGTCCTAACCCCGGCTCAAGTCAAGCACGTCCTGGTTAAATTGCATAAGAGGCTGAGCTGACTTTCGGGCAAATTAAGCCCCT
>JAQNCA010000002.1:7607118-7619601 GCA_029783725.1 Acanthurus tractus | reverse complement strand
GAGTACGCCTGTGTTTACAAACATTTGCATTAATGTGATTGCGTACATGTGTGTTCCCGCAGTATTTAAGCATCTGTTTTCCTGTGTGTGTGCGTGTTTGAATACATTTTCTGAATGAAGTGGAGTCATTGTATGATCTGCTTTTTCTTGCTAATCCCCATTATTACGGGAAAAAACAAAACAATGTGTGTTAGTGTGTGTGTTAGTGTGTGTTCAACCGAAGGGAATTATTAAATGTTGACTGATTGTTGTATAACTGAGCTTTGTTGTGTGTGTAAATGTGTTCAGTAGGACAGATGTTAAAGCCGAGTGCTCTGCTAGTTAGCCTACCACTGTGTGTGTGCCTGTGTGTGTGTGTTTGTGTGTGTGCGCATGCAGCTGTCTGTGTGTCAGTCGTGGAATGCAACTGTAAATGAAACCACTGTGTCCCCGCTGCATGGTGCAGCAGCCCACCTGTGCACGCTCACCCACACACACACAAACACACACACACACATAATCCAACCCACATTCTTTCTATTCCTTCGGCCTCACACACACACAAAAAATCCTACTTCATTTCATTTTGTTTACACACCAGCAGAAGGTCCAATTAGTTTAGATAACATGGCATGTTGTCATCAGTGCCATCCAATTATTTTTGCATAAGAGGTAAAAGTTGACAAAATGCAATTAAAAGACATCAGCCTGATGCAAAGTGAACCTGGTGTGAGCTCATAATGAAGAATATGACTTAAAAATACAAGGAATTTAACAGAAAACTCTATTAGTGCTTTTGTCTGCCTAAGCAGTCCATCTTAATAATAATAAGAAGAAAATATACTGAGAGAAACAATAAGCTGAATAAAAAAGGAATCTTTGGGGCTTCAGAGACCAGAGCCACTAACCTGTGTCTCAATGAGCGAAAATGGGCCCATTTCAGCCAGCAGTCTGGACTCCTACAGAAGCATCAGTCATGCATGGCTACATTTGTCAAATTGCTTATTAGATTTTGTTTGCAAAGATGTGAGATGGTAGTAAAACACAGCAAATACGAGTTGATAAACTAAAAGAAGACGCTCGTGTTACAGAAAGCTTAAACCAGTTTGGTCATAATTGGCACCATGTAGCATTCTGTCTGTCATGTAGCAGACACGTAAATATAACTTTAGCTCATGGTATTTTTTTTAAAAGTTTTTTTTAGTTTGTATTGGTGTGCTTTCATCCAATCTATTCAATCAAGTTTCTCTTTCCCCGTCCTTCTTGTCTCTTCTTCTCCTTTTCTTATCTCTGTCTGTCTGTTTAAAAGCCAGAGCAGGAGGATGTGAGACGACTACAGTCTGCAGTATTAGCACTTGTCAATATTACGCCTCTCAGAAAATGGATTCCAAATAGAAATCTCCTCACGTTTGTGTGTGTGTGTGTGTGTGCGTGTGTGTGCGTGTGTGTGTGTCCGCCTCCTGCCCCTGTTCTCATCTCCTTTTTCTCTGTCCTCATCTGACCTGCGCCGCTACTTTAACTTTGCGGCCATCTGTTGCAAGAAGCCTGGAGTTAAAAGTGAATTGATCAGATCAAATTCTGTATGCACACTCGTCTGAGACGTCTGTTTTGCCGCATCTGAGCAAATAATTTAGTGTCAGATGTTGGACTCTTGCAGATGTTAAATCCCCATTTCGAGTCTTGACTGAAGTTTTGAAATAGATTTTTTTTAGATGCTGTCACAAAAAGTTGAATGTCAATCTTCAGCCTGATGGAGTTTTCAACAGAATCCAGTATATCCTGGTGGTTGACTTCATCTGTAGATAAGTGGGGTAATGTGAAACTGTTTGCAAAAAAAGTGCAGCGTGCAGCATGCAGGACCTTTTGCACTTTCAGGAGATAAAAAAAAAAACGAAAAAACAAGAGCACACTTATAGAAAAACAAATGTACAGCAGTGCAAGAAGTCAAAAACCTCACAGGAAAGGTGCAGGTAGTGAGATGTGCTCTAAAAAGAAGATGAAGAGGTTTCAGATATGAAAACTAATGCATTTCTATTTAAATAAACTGCCTGTTTATATGTCGCGTCTCTGACCTCATCGCTGCATTAAGGAAGCTGTTTCTGGCTGTGGACACAATTACTTACAGACTCTTGGGCCCACTATTGTGAGAAAGAGGAGAAAAGGTTGTAAATT
Source organism: Acanthurus tractus (assembly GCA_029783725.1). Classification (NCBI taxonomy): domain Eukaryota; kingdom Metazoa; phylum Chordata; class Actinopteri; order Acanthuriformes; family Acanthuridae; genus Acanthurus; species Acanthurus tractus. The sequence goes on along the minus strand of JAQNCA010000002.1, from coordinate 7,617,450 downwards.
ATGCCCATACACATCTTCAATCGTGGTTTAACCTTAAAAGAGTCAGACAAAAAACGGTTCAAATCAAAGGGTCGGTATTTTGTGACTCACACACCTCAGGCTGTTTAAATATGTCACACAGCCGTATTTCTAAACACTGCAGTAGCACTTAGACCTTATAGCTCAACACTGTGTTAATATTCTTACAACTGATTTTGTTAGTGACCTTTAAAGCACAACTGATCAGATGACAGCTGTCCGAACGCTATTATAAAAGCAAGCCCAGGTGGGCAAAAAAAAAAGAGTTTAATGGACCCAAACTCTCACCCACTGTTTCGTTCTCAGAGTTCTCCTGAGAGGAAAGACAGTTGCCTCTTTTATTTTAAATTAAAATACATAATTCACAAATGGCCTTTGCCAGACTTGCAATTTTTGGGTCTTGAGGTACAATAAGGCTGCATGTAGTGATTCTTTTAAAATGGTGAAAATGCTGATTAGAATTACCTAGCGACAGCGTAACGTCTACAAATGTCTTGTTTTAACTGATAAATGTTCAAATCATTGCACTTTCTTAGTATGTAAAAGAAAACTTCAAAAACTTTGTGAACCTGGAACAAACAATGTCAAACAGCTGTTAGTAATCTAAAATGTTAAGTGATGATTGGAGGTAGAACTTTGCTGGACTTTGCACAGTGCTCTGTGGCCCAACTTTCATGCAACGCAGTCAATGCGATGTTTAAGTCATGTGACTCATGTAGTGCTCCGTCATGTGATCAGCAGTCTGAGAGGTCGTCAGTGTTGGGCTAGATGCAAACTCAGCCCTGAGAATGCTGCTCACAGCTGAAGAAAAGCCAACACACGTGTGTTTTTAAGTTGAACTGCAAGATTCAGCTTCATCAGCAGTTTAAACTGCGGCCAGTACGCTGCTGGTTATATGACAAAATACAAACCTCTGGTTTAACTTGCTTTTAGAAATGGGTTCACAAATGTTTGTGAAGGTACCAGCTGGTTGACTCCCGTACTCGATCCCACATTGATCTTTTCCTCGTCTGCACCTCATCCAGGGAAGGGGATTAAAAATGGGGAGGATATAAATGTAAATGTTTATACCTTGCCTGTGGTTTGTACAGTGAGGCTGCCGTCACATATGCTTTGTGTACATACAGTTTATGTATGGGCTGACATGTTTGGACGTGTGTCTGTGTGTGTTTTTAGTAGTAAATAAGATTGAACAGATGCAGGATAGACAAACACACAGACTCTCACAGAGCGAGGCCAGCAGGCATGGATGTGAGCTCCATGCTAAAGAAGTGGTGTGCATAAATTTGCCTAAGTGTTTGGCCAAGGTCTGTGGCTGTGTGTGCAATCGATGTGCCAACAGCAATAAATCAGCGCAGGGATGGACCTGAACGCCTCCACGGCTTCATCTGATGTGGCAGGTGGGCTCCAGGATGGCCCTGACACACACATACACACTTCAAATATGCATGCGCTCACAGAAGTGATGGCCTCGCTAATTCAAGGTTTTTCCTTGATCCGATCAAATACCGATCAGTTTGAGGAAAATTAATGACATGACATCAGTTTTTCAGATTAGAGGAGGCTGTTGATCATATTTCAAAAAGAAACTCGGGCAATTTAATGTTTTACATCTTTATCCACAAATATAACTGAATTACTGAATGTAAATGGAGGGGTTCTGGTGAAAAAAACAAACACAGTTTATATCTAAATATATATGTTTAAATCCATTAGAGTATTCTGTTTTCCATCCTCGTGTGTGCCTACAGTCATGTTTCTTGCCACTTTCTCACACACTTTATGTGTTTTGATCTAAAAAAGACGTTAAATAAACACTTTTTATACCAGAAACTTGATTCTCAGTTCACAGACTTCCTCTTCCCTCTCATCTCTTTGTCCTAGTTTTTCTCAAACAGCTCCTGACATCATCGGCTCTCAGCTCTGCCGGCTCCTAAAGCTATATGGCCAACCGAGTCCATGTGTGCTGCTTCATTTGGACTTATTTATAGAATATAAATATTTATTAAATACATCAGAGGAGATGAGATGAAAAACGATGCAGAAATAGCCACCTGAACATGTCACCCAGTACAGCAAGTTTGAATTTTTCCCGTCTGTTTGAGCATGTGTGTTGCGTGGATCTGTTGAACAAGCTTGTGTGCTGAATGAGTGTGTGTGGGCATGTCTGCTCTATGTCACTTCTGTCTGTGAGGGAGTTTGTTGAGATGCTTTGAAGTCAGTGGGATCTATGAGTGTTTAAAAAATGCTGCTTGTTTGTATTTTATGTTCACATTATGTATGCATGCATGTGTGTGTGTGTGTGTGTGTGTATGTGTGTGTGTGTGTATGTGACTAAGATGCTAACAGTAGCTGTATTGTGCCGAAGGGACAGGCAACATCGTCATCTGGGCCACTGTAATCATGACTGGGCTGGAGATGAAAGACACTATTGACGAGAGGTGAAGTGTCAAGAGAGAGAGACACAGAGAGAGAGAGAGAGAGAGAGGGAGAGAGAGAAGAGAGGGAGAGGAATGTAATGAAAGAGAGGAATGAGAAACAGCAGCAGGAATAAGAGACGAGAATAGTCCGAGCAAACGGCATTATGAAAGCAGCCTTTGCCCTGAGCTCTGTGTTCAGCCCCACATAGACCAATGAACTAATGAAAAGAAGGTTGCAGTATGTGGGTATGCGGTTTGTTTTTAAAATGACTGTAGCCTTTTTAAACCACTATTTTGTGCATTGTGAGCTTGTGAATGATTCATGAAAAGACAGACTTCCCTAACATGTGTGTAATCTGCTGGTATTAAACTGGTAACATGATTTACACCTGGAAGAACAACACTGAATGTGAGCATCTCCAGTAGAAAGCCAGAGAGCTTTCACTTCTCTCTCTCTCTTTTATCATGTTGAACCAGTTCGCTCCCCCTCACTCCATTTTTTCAAAAGCTGGGTCCCTGCTCTGTTGCTGTGAAGTAAGCATACTGCAGGATTCTCCCTGCAGCTCACCTTGTTATTTATGGATGTTTACGTGCTATCATGATGCTGCACATCGGCGTCGCACCCCGTGTTCGATTCTGTATACATCTGTAGGTCTCCTTTTCACGTACTTTATATGTGCATCCATGTTTTTCTTACTTGAATGCACTCTTGTGTCACAGATTGTGTTTTTTGTGTGTGTGTGTGTGCTTTTCTGTGTGTTCAAATGTGTATGTATTTTGTGTGTGTGTGTGTATGTTGGTTGAATCCTTTAATACCCCCAGACAATCAATACGCAGAGGAGCAATGTTTGGCCCTGTCTTCTTTTAAAAGATGCACTCCACCGAGTGGTGTGAGCCAAGAGTCGAGAAGTCAATAAAACAAAGCTGATAGTGCCCTCATTTGTTTTTTTCTGACTTCGCCACAGAGGCCTCTGAGTCTGGGTCTGTGGGTGAATATTTAGTGTCTTGTCATTTTGATATAAACTAATAAATCCCTTTTGTCAGACCTCTGGAAGAGCAAAAGAGAAGTCCATGAATATATTGATATCTTTGTTAAGATTTTTTTTGTTTGTTTGTTTCTCCTTTCCCAGGGCTGGTGGTGGACGAGACTGAGGATCAAGGGATAAGGTTATAAAAAACAACAGCGGAGAAAGGAGGAAGAAGAGAAAGAGGAAGTCGATTGCTCGGAAGCTCTTCTTTTTGTATCGTCATACCCTGCAGTCCTTTCAGGCACTGACTGACCCTGTGGAGGATTACGCACTTAAAAATACACACTTAACACCCACTCACTCAGACCTCACCCTCCCTTACCATCATGTCCTCCTGCCTCAACCCACATCTTCTCATTCTCCCTACCCTATTTCTTCTGTTCTCCCCGTCCATGCCTTCCACCTTCACTCCTTCCTCCTCCCCATCCCCCACCCTGCTCTCCTTCTCCCCACCGGAAGGAGGTCTCACACATTTGGTGGTCCACAATAAAACTGGCGAAGTCTACCTGGGTGCCGTCAACTGGATCTACAAGCTGTCCAGCAACCTGACCAAGCTCCGAAGCCACGTTACTGGCCCTGTTACGGACAACCCTCGTTGTTACCCTCCGCCTGGCGTGCAGTCCTGCCCCCACGAGCTGGTGCAGACCTCTAATGTCAATAAACTTCTGCTTCTTGATGCTGCCCACAACCGCCTAATCGCCTGTGGGAGCACCTCCCAGGGAATATGCCAGTTCCTGCGTCTGGATGATTTGTTCAAGCTCGGTGAGCCCCACCACCGTAAAGAGCATTATCTATCCAGTGTTGCTGAGGCAGGCACCATGTCAGGTGTCGTGATCTCCCCGGATCTCTTTGGCGGAGGTGGGAAGCTTTTTGTTGGCACTCCCATCGATGGGAAGTCCGAATACTTTCCAACGCTGTCAAGCCGCAAGTTAATGTCCAATGAGGAGAACGCTGACATGTTCAGCTTCGTCTACCAGGATGAGTTTGTCTCCTCGCAGCTGAAGATTCCCTCAGATACGCTTTCCAAGTTCCCGGCATTTGACATCTACTACATCTACGGCTTCAATAGCGAGCAGTTTGTGTATTATCTCACCTTACAGCTGGACACCCAGCTCACCTCACCCGATGCAAGCAGCGAACAGTTCTTCACGTCTAAAATTGTTCGCCTATGTGTCGACGATCCTAAATTCTACTCTTACGTCGAGTTTCCGATTGGCTGCACCAAGGACGGGGTGGAATACCGCTTGGTTCAGGATGCTTATTTAGCCCGACCAGGGACCCGTCTGGCACGTTCGCTTGGTATTCAAGAGCACGAGGAGGTTCTGTTTACTGTATTCGCCCAGGGTCAGAAGAACAGGGCCAAGCCACCCAAGGAGTCGGCTTTGTGTCTGTTCACAATGAGACGGATAAAAGAGAAGATTAAAGAGAGGATTCAGTCGTGCTACAGGGGAGAGGGGAAACTCTCCCTGCCTTGGCTGCTCAACAAGGAGCTGGCCTGCATCAACTCGGTGAGTGTTTGAGACAGTAAGCTCACAGAAGGCTTTTTGTGTGTTGTGATCATTAGTAGTCATGAAAATGATGTTCTTCCTGATTGCTTTGGGGACTTTGTGGTTGTGTGTGTGTGTGCTTGTGTTTGTTTATAATTGAAAACACAGGAAAGGCTAGTTCATATTACTTTACAGTAAGTTTTGAGTACAGTTATAGTTCCTGGAAAAAGGTTGGGTTGGACTGCTCGTCTTTACCTTGAACCTTGCCAAAAGCATTTCAGTGGTCATGGGTTTTAAGGGTGTGTTCAAATTAAACAAATCTGGAACGTTGTGTTCAGTTACAAGGTATTTTCTATTTTCTCTATTTTCTCGAACTAGTGTTATTGTCTGCGTAGGTGGAAAGTTTGTTGTAAGGTGGCTTCAGATAACTGCACTGTAAGGGTTGTAAAATGCACGGCAATCGTTGGTTCTTGGAGAACTGAGACAATTTCTTTAAAGTAAGAACGTAAATAAAGCCAAAATACACAGAAAGGAACCCTGAAGGCAATGTTTGGGGTGAATTCCAACATTAGCCTAATGTTTAACAGAAATGTCATGAAATTGAATACATTTTCCTCCATTCTCTCATCACCAAAGCCAAAAGCTCCACCCTGGCAGGATGGCAGGTCACCAATACTTCAAACTGCTTGTTCATCTTCATAAGTTACCCTGCGTGATCCATAAATGGAAAGTATGAACTTTTAACATATTTCATAATACAACAGAGTCATATTTCCCGTTCCAGTTTGAGCCAAAGCAACCAACATGTAGGTGCTCATGCACATTTAGAGTAAAATTAAATAAAAAGCTGCATTGTTTTTCCAATCCACCATTAGTGAGAGAGTTGGGGCAGGAATGCAGTTTGTTTGCCTTGATTACTTCAGAGAGAAGGTGCATATCATTACATGGTTCGTTTACTGTACCTGCAGTAAGGTACTCTGTGTTTTTTTTAGCCTTGGGAAACCTTTAACCTCCAACCTCCAACTCTCCTGCCTCCATTTAATGCGTTCATCTCCATAAAGGCTGATAAAACTGAACAGTGATCAGTGAAACGGTACGGAATAGCGATACTTGATGTTTAAACATCTCATTAAGTGTATTTATTGCTAACATAACAGATGGAGAAACTAAAAGAACTGAATTGTTCAAGTTCTGTTTAAGTACTGCAGGTGGAAATGTGTTTCCACTGTTAAGGGAAAAAAAGGATAAAAAAATCATTTTTCCTTCATAATTTAATATAATATTGTGAACATATTTCCAGTGAGACTACTTATTTAGTCTGAAGGCAGGACAGCTGTGCCTAAGCTCCTGTCCATTTCTCTAGGAATAATTCAGACTGTCCACTGGTTCTGGGTGGCTTGTCTTTCCTTTTCCTCATAGATCAGCTGGCCTAAAGGTGCCTGAGAGTGTGTATGTGTGTGTGTGTGAGTGTGTCACCCACATGCCCAGACAAACACACACACACACACACGGCCCTGTATTCTCATGAATAATTCACCTGGTCTCACCTTCTGTTATTCAGTCGGTGCTCCATAACAACCTGCCATAAATCTCTGGACTGCTCTCCACCTCTCTGTCTCCATCTCCTCCTTCTCCCTCAACTTTCCCATCTTCCCTTTCTCTTCCATGTCTTTCACTCTGGCCTGGTCATTTGCATAAAGATTTATTTCATTTTGCTAACCCCATTCTCCCTCTGCTCCTTCTTTTATCTTCTCTTTACATGCTTTGCTTCGCTTTATTTCCCTTCTCCAGCGGCTCTCGCTGGCTTCTTTGTCTTTAATTTCTAACCTTTAACCTTTCTCATTTTACACTTACGCTCTTTATGCTCCTCTTCCGTCTCTTTCCTCTTATCCCCCTCTTTCTCAAGCCTTTGCTCTTTCACCATCTCTCTCTGCCCTCTCCTTGACTTTCCACAGAGTGATGAGGCATAGAGTGACTTAGTGTGTAAAGCCAGCGCCTGGATGTGCTCTGAAAATACAATGTGGAGGGAACAGTTGATGCAGTGATGGAGGGGAGCAGAGCGATAGGGTAGGAAAGAAAGTGGGATTCGTTGGTTTTGTCGGGGGGAGTAGGTAAGGATTGGACAGAGGGATGATGTGAATAGAGGGCAAGGTCAGAGAAGAGAGAGAAAGGAGAAGGAAAGAGGCAAGAGAAGTTGTTGGAAAGAGTGGGGAGGCAGACAGGTGGAAAATTATGGGGATGGGGCAGGTTTAGGATGAGAGTACAGAGGAAAAGAACAAAAAAATTTGAAAGAAGTCAGAAAGGTGGAAACAAATGGGGCGAGACTGAACAGACAGATAGAGATGGAAAGGTGAAGACGGAGGGAGAAAGGAACAGACAGAAGGGAACAATAGTAGCATTGCTCTGGGGATGCTGATGTTCGTCTGTTGGCTCGTCCAGCACTTTTGTCAAATGGATATATCATAAAAATTATTGTGTGGATTGTCGTGAAATATTGTGCAGACATTCATTGTCCTCACGGGATGAACTCTTCGGACTTTAGTGATGCCCTGACTTTACCTTTAGGACTTCTATCAGGTCCAAAATTTTTATTTACCAGGTTAAATCTCTCAGAATCTATTGGACAGACTGGCACAAAATGTTGTACAGACACAGAGAGGATGACCTAACTTATAGCACCTATCCACGGGTGACATTTTGAGGGGTTAAGAGTGAAATATCTTGACAACTGTTAGATGGATTACCATGACACCAAACATTCATTTCCCACTTAGGATGGATTACAACACTATTTATGATCTCTGAATTTCAATTTAGTGTCATCAACAGCTTAAATATTCATCGTTTTTTTGAAGGTCCCAGCAGCTTCAGCTGTAGTTTTTGTGCAGCGCTAATTAGCGAAGGTTAGCATACTTAACTAAGTTTGCTAACATGAGGAATGTTATGATAACTTTTAATTATCAGCGTGTTGTCATTGTGACTTCATCAAGTTGCCTCGCGGTGGCTATAAACTGCAGCAGGGCTTGTAGTTGACTGACACTTAATGACTGATGGTTGTTCACTAAACAAGAAAAACACACTAATGACAATGTCACACTAATGTCAAAATTCAATTTCAAACGATTTAACTTTATATTACCTTTATAACAAGGATGAGGAGAGAAGGAATGAAGTGAGCAGGTTCATTTCTGTGCTTCGACTGGCCATATGGCAGCTGTAGGAATCAAACACTCCCATTAATTGATGATCACTCCAATCACTGGTCCACCGTGCTGCCATTTACGGAGGTTTTGCCACCCATATGCAACCTCTGGCCCACAATCACTTAGTCATATTGCACTGCTCAATTAATATGCTGGTGGAAAAAGTAACCGTGTTTTTTTTCTTGATAAAAGAAAAGTCACCGTCTTTGTTCTGTCAGGCTCTGACAGTTTGTATTTTCAAATAACCGCATCGCTTTCAGCTCGCTCTTGTAATATTTGCTAATTTCATTTTCGTTTTGAAAGTGTCACAGCTCATGCACGACAATAACAACATTACGCCGTTGTCACAAGCCCACTGGTGCTGTGCAAAGCGCCGTGTGGCCTTGTAAAAAGTGTACTTTATATGCATGTGATTATGTTAATGAGCCTACAGTTACATGATTGTCCTTTATGACCATCTGTCGTTCTGCCTGCGATCGATCAAGGTCGTGTCAGCGGAGCTTCGCTCAGGGACGTCGCTGTGATGAATTTATCAACTCCTGGTGCGGGCTCGCTCAGTGTTTCCTGACAATAGCGGTGACAGCTCGTTGCCTCTGCGTTAGTGTCATGTGGAAACTTTCATACCGGCTCATTCCGAAAGACAAGGTCGGGTCAGTCAGTCAGCATTCAGACACTCCTCTCTCCACAGTACCTGGAAGCTATCAAACTCCATCCTGGCTTACAGCAGTTTAATCTTTTGACCTTCATTACAAATTATTATACAACTCTCCCAATCCTCTGGCAACAGCTTGTCATTGACCACTTGTATCAGGATTATAGCTCCTAAAAAGAGGGACTTTATAGTGCCAATTCCAAACCCTGTGTAAAATTGACTTGAAATCAGGCCGAGTCCAATTCCAATTTTCTATTACGTTCAGGTTGTATAATTCATATATAGGAGAGAGAGTCATTTGTGTGATGTTTCGGTTCATGGCGGTCAGTGCAATGTCATCCATGATTTTCATATCCTGAGTGAGTGAGGAGTGTAGTTAGGTCCTGTAAGAATGAAACTCATATGAAACCTAGAAAACAGAAGAAGCTTAAAGCCAGAAAGAGGGACGTTTTATCCTGCATATGTGCTGCAGCGTGCTGTCATATATATAAGAGGTCTGTTTGCATGCTTGCCTTGTGGTCAGTATGACAGAATGAACATATTATTTGAGGAAAAATCTACGGAGAAACTGTAATTTAGGTAAAATACTGAGAAGGAATGAGACAATGCAAGGAAAATGGATTGAAATGTGGGCATGATGATGAAGACAGTAATCACAAGTCAGAAACCAATTCTTCATTCATGACCTTTAAGAACTTTTCAACGTTGAACAGCATTAAGTGGCTATTAACCCTTAGGATTCCTGTTATAAGACATTGTCTACAGTCCACATGCCCTGAAAAATGTGCAGCAAAATTCAGGAAGTCAAAGCACAAGATCCAAACAACCACCAGCAATCAATCTGGTAATTAAGTCAAACAACAAACAAACAGATTTTTTGTTTATCGCCAAGATACATATTTCTGAACACTTCCTGTATTTAAGTTTTTAAAGAATGCATGCTTCTCTTCTCAGTTTTTAGTAGTTTAAACTCAGCAAATTGCTTTCTCTGAAATGTTCTTACAAAGCTGCCAGAGGAATAGAAATTTGTCCACCAAAAAAGACAAAATGAGTTGTGGGTAAAAAACAATTTAGATCACGCTAATCAGCAGTTGAGTAGGTTTTTTTTTTTTTTTTCTGCACAAGATGGATCTGAGAGGATCTCGGTCGCAATCTGTGTCAGCGTGTTGACGATCAGTTTGAGGCATGTCAGACTGTGCAGTGGATGTGCAGTGAGTCACAGTGCTGCACTGCACACAGAGCAGAGCAGAGGGAACAGGGCTGACACTCCTGTGCATCCGCAAACTCCCACAGCTCCACAAAGTTTCCCTCCCTGCCAAACTCACTTTTGTTTGTGTGTTTGTGCTCTGCGTCATTACATGATGCGTCCTGATTGGTCGGTTTATTAGATGTAGGTCAAAGCAGCATGTGAGTATTTGGTACTAAGCTCCAAATCGGCTGTGAAGGGGCGTGTCAGGCAGTGTGATGAAGAACGACTGTTTCAGATTGAGGCTCAGACGATTGTTAACTTTTAGGGGACTTGAC
>JAQNCA010000002.1:7457542-7469413 GCA_029783725.1 Acanthurus tractus | reverse complement strand
GTGGTGTGGAATGGAATCTTTGTCATTGACAACCCGTTCAACATCCAAGGTACAACATTTTCTTATTTCTGTCTAACAACCCCCCCCCTTCCTCTCCATTTTGATTCCGGAGGAGCATGTTGGCATTGTTCCCTGGCAAAAAATTTGAATCAGTCCCGGTTGTTTATCCGTCTGTAATGATTTTCTGTGAAGCAACAACGCCGTGTGCAGTTTTTCTCCTTCATAAGAAATCTGTAATTTCGTTTTTGACAGCCATCAGAGAGAAAGGTGAAAGTGTACCATCCGCTCGGAAAAACACTATTCTTGTCTGAGGAACAGAGGGAAAAAAGAGGGGCAGAGGGAGTGATTGATGGATGGCGATGATAACAAACAAACATCCAACATAGAAATTAATAGGGATGGATATTAGAGAGGAAGAAAAACAAATGGTGAAGCCAATAGGCAGAAGAACGGATGGAGGAGAAGAACGATAGATGGATGACAGGTTGATAAATGCACCGTGTAATGGCAGGGAGAAGATGATAGTAAAGGGATTGATAAAGAAAAACAGAAAGCGACAAGGAGGGATGGCATTTATTATTTTTAATCGCAGTTTGTTCATGAAGTGGAAAACAATTACCAATTCTAAATTCTTTATCAAATGTAAAATATTGGGCGGTGGAGGCTAATGATTTTAGACGTCCAATTACACAAGATAATACGAGTCCTGCTCTCAAGTGTATCTTACAGTCTTTTGGAAAAAAAAAAAAAGTGCATGCCTGGAGTCGGATTGACTTACCCTTCCCATTCTTTTCTCTTTTTTTTCTCTATTCTATTCATTTGTCGCTTCACTCTTTAGATGACACACATGCACGTTTTAATCTCACATCCTTTGTGTTCCATCTGACCTCATTTTGATAAATGTCAGACATGCAGTTCATTTTGCAGATTGCTTGGAAATTAGTTGCTTATCGGTCATGACCTAATTCTTCTGCCTGTGTTATTTTGTTTTAAATATGCTGCTTTAGGGTTTCAGTCTGTCTGAGCTCAAATACTCTCTTTTTTTAGCATCTGCCATGGAGTATTGGAGCTGCCATGACCGAATAAATAATCACATATCAGTGCAATCAAGTGGATGAATACTATACTGTAATTTCAAACTATAGATTTAATGACTTTTTCCAATCAGATAAGCACTTGACTGAGAAATACAGGCCTACATCTGTTGAACAATCCACTCAGTACTACTGTCAGCATTTATTTATTGAGTCATGTAATTCCGCACATATCATTTTGACCTTTATGTGTTTTAGGCTTACCTTAAAAGGCAGAATATGCAGCATTTTGTCATAGTTTGTAAATACACAATTCAAAATTGGCCCCTCCTCCCCAGCCCATGGACAGCAGAACCACATGCTAACTGCTCATGCTACATACATCCACCTGCAGCATCCTATTGAGACTACAGAGGAGTGTAAATTTAGTCTTAGACTGCAGTGGCTCGTGTGCTTGACAGAAAATGATTCACGGGTTAGGGTTAACATTAGTAACATTGTTTGAAAGCAGAAGTTGGTGTGTGCATCACGTACATCGTAAGCTGCATTAGAACATTACATTTGATGTGATGGAAATGCTGATATGTTAGCAGGCTAGTTAGGCTAATTGCTAGCACTCACATGTCCAACAGAAAACAGGTCAATTCCAGATTCATTCTGGTTTTAAAACAACGCCATCACGACTTATTTATAAAGTCCGATATGCTGCCATTGGCCGGGTGGGGGGCTGCGCCACTCTACCCAAAGGTCGCCACCCAAAAACATCTCAAACACATTAAAACAACAAGAACATGAGAAATACAGGCAGTGTCTCGCTGGGCATCAAAGATGATTGAAAGAGAGAGAGAACTTCTGTATGAGTCCATATATTGCTGCAGCAGTCTCCCTGCGGTTACTAGTTGCCACTCGACATGCCTCAAAAACTATCGAATGACCCACCATGGAAGTTTGTGCAGCCAGTCCTATCCCCCAGACGCAGACTTCTACTGACTTTGAAAAGCCTGACTTGTGATCTGGAGCCATCATCAGGAAGGGTTTTTTTTGTTTTGTTTTTTAAATCAACTTATTGTTCAGTTTAAGACCAAATGGCTATTTTATTCGTAATATTAGTATTATAAGCCTCAGCTGCACATTGTATTCATTAGAATTAAATAACAACCAGCCAAATAGAATGTAAAACTTTTTTCAAAAATACAATCCATGCATGATCAGCTACAGCAGATCAGGATAAATTTGCTGTCTGTTGCAATAACAAACACATAAAACTTGGAGCCACGTGGCATGAAGGTGATTCAAGTAGTCAATGACTTATGTGCTCTTCACTTATTTTTAGCTGTTAACAGAATAAACATTGGAATATGATTGTAAGTGCATGCTATTTTAAAATACAATCCCTGTTTCTGTTGAAAAGAGAGCTAAATCCCCAAATTTCCTCACAGCTTGCTGTTGATGTTTTCAAAATAAATAAAAGACACTGCTGGGTTAAAACAAGTAAGCTGTGTGGAGTTTGTGGGATTTGGGGACACTCTTGTAACTTATGAAAAAAAAACAATTTTTTTTTGGAATAAAAATCATAACAGGTCTTCCGACATCAGTTCATGCTCCAGATATGAGGTTTTACACAGCAGAGTTATGCAGCTAACTCTTGAAACAGGCCCCGGGGATGTGTGCCACTGTGAGCGCTTTACATGTGACAGCAATGGTGTCGAGCTCAGAGAGTCTGGGAGTGTGAAATCCAATGATGAGGCAGCGTGTCTGGGTGTGTGTGTGTATGTGTGTGTGAACTACGAGTATGTTCCTGTTGTTATGACTATGAGTAAGCAGTGCTTGCAAGTTTGACTTTTGAGGTTGCAGGGAATTTATGCAGGCAACATACAACACCAATGGAGTATTCATCACAACAAGCACGAGGCAGGCCTGTGAAGCATGTGGCTGCGTTATGGATGAAGACTGAATCAATAACCCTATCGTCACCCTCGTAGATATATTATGCCTATTGTGCCAAAGCCTCACAGAAAACCTATTAGGATTATAAATTCAATGCAATCCTTAGTGTTAAAGGTCTGAAACTCCTTAAAAAACACGCATTATAAAACTGTCTACATTCATACAAATCTCATAAAGACCTTCTCCTCCTTTTTTCCACTTTTTTTTTCCTCCATCCTCCATTAATCCCTGCTCGCTCCATCCGTGTCTTTTTTTTCTTCTTTCTTTCTGAATTGGAGCTGTATTATCCGTCTGTAGCAGAGCTGCTCGGCACTGGCCCAGCTTTGCCCCGGTGTAAAGTGGAGATGTTAATGTTAATTAAATCATTCATTTGGTTCAGATTAATTAGCGGCGCGCAACTTTTAAGCCGAGCCGTGGCTAATCAGATTAGGCCGAACGGAGGGCCGAGGCGGGCAGATGGATAGGAAAGAAGCTCCCTTTGAAGTCCGGCTGCCGTCTGTCTGCTGAGGAGGAGGAGGAGGAGGAGGAGGGGGGAGGAGATTCCTCCATGCTCTGTTGCTTTTTTTTTTTTTTTCCCCTCACTGTTTTTCCACTTCAGTTGATTTGAGATTTGTTTAACTGGTGTGACAGCAAACAAACCTGCCTGCAGGTTTGGGCCTTGTAAGTATCAATGAGTGATAATTATGACGGAGATTAACAGGTGACAAATGGCAACAAAACACAAAATCAAAAAAAAAAAACACATTCACTTACCCGTATTTATTTTCTCTCTTGTATGCAAAGACTTTTTCTCATCTATTTGTCTTTGCTCGGTTATTTACTCACACAGACTCTCTTTTCATCTCTCCCTTATTTCCTCTCAACCTCTCCTGCTCTCTCTGTTTCTCTGATTCCGTCGTCCTCGTGGGGCCTCACCATATTTAAATTCATAACAATTCTTGTTGCTGTTTTGTTAACAAGCGCAGCTAAAATTTATTCTTCCCCTCCTCCACACTTCCTTTCATCTCCCTCTCTTCTCTCTTCTCAGGTGTTTGAGGTTTTAATTATTTATTTATGTATTTATTTATTCTTTTTTTTTCCCACTTTTAATGACTTTTTCTACTCTGCAGAGTTGAGGGAAGGTTTTTTTTTTTTTTTTTTACACAACAAATTATCAACTCCCTATTGGCGTTAGAAGACATTACCTGTCGAATTAATTTCAGTAATATCCCTGTAGGTCACTTGTTAATTTCTTTTTTCTCTTTCTGTGTGGAAACAGTTTATTTCCTCATAGAAACAGCCTCCAAGTGGTATTAATCACCTGGTGGAAGTTTAGGTTTTACACAGCTGATTAACATTCATTTATGCTGTTCATGCTCTCTCTCAGGCCAACAGACACGTTCACTTTTCAAAACTTTAAATGACTTATTTTTGCCACAGTTGCCTTCTTTTTTCAAAACATAGCAACTTTAGTTCATGCGCTGCAAACATATCCAAATTTGAATTTAAATATTAAGGTTAAATATAGGTTAAATATGAACAGGTTACTTTGATTTACAAACCAGCTCTTATATAACCTTTTATTACTTTTATAAATTATTTTTGTTATTAATTTATACATACATACGAAGCTTCCGCATATAAGACGCTCGCTCTACCAACTGAGTTACGCTGGGAACTTGTAGGACTGTTCTGCGCTGTTTGGAGCTCAAAAATAAATTGTGATTAAAGACTATTTTTGAGTTCTAACAAATTAAGTCACATAGTAGGTTATAATGAAGGAGTGTACAATGGTATACCACAAACAGACAAACACTTGCTCTTTTTTAACTAACTAGCTTAACTGTTAAAGTGAAATCTTTCCTTAAGTAGTCATGTTAGCTAGCCACCACAGGTTAGCCTAGCTAACCTCCATTCAGCTTCTATTATAAACTAATTTAGTAAGATGATAAACTAGCTTGCAAATCTTTTAAACTTAATTTATCTCATGTCCATATACCAGTATCACTGCAATTTATGCACATTTATGTCTCAACCAGGGTCAATATTAACACTGAGAATTTAAGGATGAAAGTGTGTGTTGCTGTTCGCGGCCGTTCCTCACACATTTCAGTAACTGTGAAATTGTTTACGACCGCAGCTCCAATCACATCATTTCTGTCTCTTCTGTCGCCAGCCCACCTCTACAAGTGCAGAGCATTGCGGGACAGCTGTGGCATGTGCCTGAAGGCTGACCCCAGGTTCGAATGCGGTTGGTGCGTCCATGACAAGAAGTGCTCCCTCAGGCAGGAGTGTACCGGTGGAGGAAATTCTCACCTCCCGCTGCAGCTGGCTGAAGGTGGAGGATGGATGCACGCTTCTTCTGGAAACAGCCGCTGTACTAACCCCAAGATCACTAAGGTAAGTGAGAGGATGTGTGTTTCTCGATATGGCTGCATATATAAATAATACATTTCAATGTAGTTTTAGGCATGTGTTGCATGAGGACTGTGTCATTGATGTGATAATCATGGAGTCGTTTAGAATTTTTTCTTTCAGGCGTATGTGGGCGTGTGAGAAAATAAATGCCACACATTACTCTCATAACATTTCTGCACCTAATGGAATCAGAATATGGTTGACTGGAAGGTTGACCTTTACAAGAACTGTACCTTTGACTTTGCACACTTGAATTAAACTGTATTTTAAGCAACATGTTACCAGTGTTTAAGCCTCTTCTACACAAAAGCACTTAAGCAGACAAATAGTATAAACCCACATTCCAGCACACACACCCTCGTTCACTGTCTGTTCCAGTGGTTAATGGGGGATATTTGCCAGGTAGACAGAAAGAGAGTGCTGATGTCTTATCAGACAACAAAAGTTTGTAGAGAAGAACACACGATGCAGACAGCATTTTTCATGAGCCGCTGAGCAAAAATTGGAGTCTAATGCTAATTGGCAGTTGCTGTAAAACAGCATGTTCACTTTCCTAATGAACATGGTCAAACAAAATGAAAAAACCCCAAACCTCAGCCCGATAGCGTATTGATTTTTGCCTGCAGTTACATACCTGAAACTTTAAGCAAGTGCACTTTAAAGGCTCAGTCAGTAGTTTTTAGACCATGGAAACTCATGATGTAATCACATTAAATTGAAATGAGGCATATTTCACGACCGAAACCACCAGCAGTTTGGGAGTGATAGCGGTTTCTAGTCCTGTTTTAAGATGGACATCTAGTGCTGCGGTCCCTGGCTATTACTTAGGTCTCAAATTTTCCTTTCAATAGTTCCATTTGTTTCATTTGCTGTGAAATTGTGTGACTAGTTTTTTTTTTAATTTAATTTACTTCATTCATACTATATTAAAAATGAGACGCTGGTTGCTCAGGTAGCTTTTCATAATACAAACAAAAACTAGTATACTAGAAGCAATAACTACATAATTATAAATAGACCATGTTGGATCAAACTCCATGAAGTGATGATATACAGTAAATTAAGAAACTGAAATTGACACCTCTGATTTTTTTTAGATTTTTTTAGATCCTAGGCTTCTGTCTGTAGTCCACTAAAAACAACTCTCATATTTCTACATTAAACACATCTATTAAATATACACTTTGTTTATATACTTTTGAGGCAGTACAGTGAACCCTCTGAACAGTTTTACTCAACAGAGACGTTGGCATGAAAGGGAAAGAAAAAAAGACATCCAACATCCACAGTCGGCATCGACCAAAAGAAACTGCTCTCATCAAAACTCCCCGCACTGTAACAGTTCTAAAATCACCTGCAAAGAAAAGCGCCGCGGCTTCTTTGAGCGCCACATCATAATCTCGTCAACTCGTGAAGAGTGTGAAGTCACCTGCAGAGATCCAACGCTGGTAAACCTTGATATGCCATTGCGTCAGCTCTCTTTCTTAAGACCCCTGTGGTCACATAAGCCCTATGTGTCCTGAACTGAGAATGAAAGCTGCTCTATTTTAACGTGTTCCCATGTTGGGACCTTGTGTCTGGCCTTGGCACACAGAAACAGTATTATTACTCACTGTTACATCAAACTGGTATTACAGAGACGGAGGCACGCAGACGTTTGTTTGCTTTCGTTTTTTTTGACTGTCTATTTTTTCAGGCACTCCCACTGCAGTTCAGTGTAATTCCCTCGGATACAGACACTTCGTCATGCCCCTCTTACACAGACTCACAAGGTGGTGTCAAGCGGCAGTATGACAGCCTTTGAACAAACAGCGACGTAAATTCATCCATGTCAGTATCTAGAACTTGTAATAACTGCCCCACCCGATGCGTTAAAAAAGCAACAAGGCTGTATTTGAAAGGCCGTAAGGGTTCAAATCCAGCAATGGTGAGATAGACTTTCGACTGATTCATGTTTGTTTCCTTTCTTTTCATTCTTATGTGTCCTTCTTTACCTGTTTTTCTTTATACTTTGACTTTAAATGAGTATTAGTTAATAGGTGTAGAGAACAACCCTAGCTGTTAAAAATCCAAATTAAAAAAAAACTCAATTGTCCAACAAAAACACCATGGAAACATTTTTTTCCTCAACAGGAACAAAATCTATGATAAGGGAGATACTTATGCTTGATTGGGCCTAAAATGATCATTTTGTGAAACAGATAATAATCTTGATATCAATGGAGTAATCTGTGTCACTTGAGGATATTCACACTGGTCTTATCTATTTAATTTGCTAAAAGAGCAGTAATTCTTATTAAAACCTTAGCTCCCAGTCACTTAATTGTATATTTTACACCATGAGCTATATATCATTAGAAAAAATGAAAAGGGAAAAAGGTCTCATGAATATATCTCAGTTTACTGATTTGTCTCTTAATACAAGTCACATCATCATTTTGAGGTCATGCCAGGGGCTCAGACTTTTTCACTGGATCACGGTAGTGTGACTGAGTGTGTCTTGACCTTACAAAGCTGGTAACGCCTTATATATAATGTAATGTTATGTAATGTTAAAGCTTTTACTGCAACTTAAGAGGTTTGGCTGGATAAAACTAAATGTCTAATGTGTTGAAGGATGAGAAAAGGATGGACATATATTGCAATGTGATTATAGAAAAGGCGGACATAGTTTGATTCCTCCACAATATTTCCTGTTCTTGTTGCTGTTTATCGTTGTTTGTGAACATATCTGGGTGTGTGTTCCTGTGTAAACTCAAGGTCGTGAGAGGGAGAAGGATGAATATGAGATATGTGTTTTTTTAGACTGATTACAGTGGAGTAAATGAGTCTGGGAGCGCAGCCATCCTGTTGACTTGGACGGGCCAATAAACAATTATATTACAATTAAACACACCAGTTATTTTTCAATAGATAAATCATGTCAATACTGATTATGTAATCAACCATCATGTGCATTTTTCCATCAAAACTGATAAAAGTGAAGGGAACATAAATAGGACATATTGCTTTGACCTTTAAAGATTAAGTTGTGTTGTTAAGTGAAGGGCTGGGGTTAGGTCATCATCATTCAAAATGAACAAGGTTTATTAGTCCCTGGTAACAGTGATTGTGAAAAATTACTCCTCACCGTCTGGATAGGTACTGACCTCCCTGTGTGCAGGCAGTCATGTTAATCACAAATTGCTGGTATCGTTGATGATGATGGAAAAAGTGTTCAGGTCCTTTCTGAAAGCCGGACTTTTGTGAACTGTGTGAATCTAACATTCAAGGTTTTGCCATATATGTTCAGAAAATGCTGGTCAGGTCCATCACCACCAAGTAAATGTCTCTGTATTTTAGAGTTTTATACAAATGTTAAAATCTGGTGTCTGTGGTGACATTACCATGCTGGCACACAGTGGCATTTTACGTCCGCTGTACTGGAGTAATCTGCAGTAACTAGGAGCATGGCGGGGTCTTTGGCATCCCCTCTCCTTGTGTCATTGTGTGTGTAATTACTTGCAATGTCACAAGGAGAAGAGGGAGATTATGAACTGCAGATAGAGGCGAAATGACTAATTTTACACTAAGAATACAAAAAAGATACATATAGAAATTACACAGCTAGAGTCCTACATTAAAGTACATGATTAATGCCAGCAAAATGTACCTAAAGTTTCAAGATTACAAATACTCATTGATATTGTTTTTTTTCTCATAAAATTTATGTGCATGGCATAAAAAGTACAACTTTTGTCTCTGAAATGAAATGATGTAAAAGTACAAAGTTTTTAAAAAATAGAAGTACGAGTACCATAAATATGTACACTAATCCAGTATTTAAGTAAAGGTTCTACATTACATTCTATCACTGCTGACAACAACTGAAATAGAAAGCAAGAGAATATGTGAAGTTGGCTGTTGTTTTTTCGCTCTTTGTGTTGTAAAAAGAACCTTTAATAATATTATAGTCTCAACCACCAAAAATCCACTATTAAGAAAAAATGTTTCTAGCTTAGCACACCCACGTGTTAAAAATGTTAAGACATACTACCTGCGTTAAAGATCATTTGTTGGAGGCAATATTCCCAAGAAAGAAAACAAACCCCACTGCTAATAGAATTTCCCGTACTCCCTGTTTGCTTTGAATGCCTTAGCAGAATTCCCGAGCTTTTATTCTGACCACATAAACAACTTTCCCAGATTTTAACAGCTGCTGGCCGTTCATGTGCTTTTGGTTAGCGCTCAGACCAAACCAACATTACTGTGTCACAGAACACAGACATACGCACACACTGAATGTGTGTACAGGCCGGAAGACAGACTACTAGGAAACCACCGCTATAAAATTTATGATTTGATGTGGCCAGTATGTGGTCAGGACGGGCCACACCACCACAGAGCCACGCCGCAGTACTTTACTTCCAGTGGATTTCTCAAGAATAAAACTCACATAAACAATGAAAAGATGAATTGGATTTATTGCCGCTTCCAAAGCTGTGGGCCTCCATAGAATACATCAGAATAAAAGCCAATCTCTTCCCTCACTTTATGGTGTCTTAAAACTGAAAAACAACTAACATGCTGAAGAGTGCTCCTCTTTCTCACCATCTATCAATTTCAGCTGCGGTTCTCTGGAAAATTGCTTAAGTTATGCTAACCGTGTCGGCTAATGTAGCCTCAATATTGATTTAGTGACCAGCAGAGATAGACAGTTAGTCATTAGTGACCGACTGAAGCGATATCAAACCCCACCACCACACAAAACAGCTAACAAAGTATAAAAACTAACTATATTACCACTCAGTCTGAATGTGGTTTTGCTGCATCAGTTAACCATTCTGTCCAAATCATTTCAGGTTTGTTTCCAGCTTCAGTACTTCACATTCCTCAGAGAGCGATGGTTATGTGCTTGAATGTAGTAGAGTTGTAGCAAATAGCTGCAACATGAGTCCAAAGCTGTTTGAGGTCCCATTTCCACACTTTGGCGCCTGCCTGCATGCCCACAGGCTCAGCGAGGACTGGTTATCTTGTTATGTGGTGCCATACTTTTATACTTCCAAAAGTTCCTGAAGTTCCAATGGAAACCCACTCTCAGATATGACAGAAATGATATAATGATACACAACCATTACATTCCTTTAATAGCTCAGAGGTGTAGTGGCCTGGCTAAGTGTTCTGAACCACAGTGATCATATTTCAGATAGATCATGTTGGGGTGTATTCGAGGCAATGTCATTACTTACCGGTGTCTCCTTATACCGTCAAGTATGCAAGGCAACTGTGTTTAGTTTGCTAACTTTTACTCAGCATTTTTTTTTCTGTGTTTCCCCCCTCAAGGGTTTTGATGTACAATGAAATTCAGTGTTCCGTTTTGGGGTCCATCGTGATACCACTACTGAATGCACAAAATATGCCTTAGCTCCCCTACAATGACCTAACCTGAGTCCCCACAAATAAAGCTGATTGACAGAGGGCCCTACAGCCAACACAAGCACCAAAGCTACAGATTCAGTAAATGTGCAGTCTTTGGCCATCTACTGTCAACAACTAGTATAGCTCTCACCTGAAGTATTCTTAAGTCTAAAGAAACCCTTGTTTCATGTGAACGTAGTATGTGGGATTGTATCATAACACCTATTTAATGCTTAAGCCATACTAATGGAGCTCCATGTGTAGGTACAAAAACAACATATACAGTGTATGAATCAGGTCTGTCACACTATCAGTTCTGCACAAGGTGATTATCATGGCCTGAGGAATTTACAATAACAATATGCTATGGTCAGTCAAATTGATCTTTACTTCATTTGTTTTATGTTTTGTCTTTTTATTGGAAAATGAATTACACACACTCACAACACAACTGTAGGGAGATGAAGAGATCGTCCGTAACCGTAGCAAATTAAGTGACAGAAGAACAATTACACAGAAGGACAGTTTCATTTCATGGCAGGTGACAACCAGCGTCATGTCAAATACTGCTACCTACTTTGACAGAGGGCGAGTGAAAGACACAAAATATCAAAGAGATGTGACACTATTTACCTGCTGTGTGTATTTATGTGTATTTTATAGGTAATATCAGTATTTAAAATTTAAATATTGTATAATTATTATTAATAGCGGCCATCATCAACACCACTAACAAGAAAACACCTCCATATATCTAATAACACGGGAGTGGTCTGTTGATAACTTAAGAGGATTTTTTTTTTTATTATGTGTCCTTGCCTGGCCTTTATAAACCTCAGATATGATGTTAACGTCAGCCAACACCGCTGTTGATTTTATCTCTGGTTATTAGTCCGTTACTCCAGTACAGAGTGCTGCAGCATGTCCACCTGATCTGTAATCTTGAACACGTAAAAGCTGTAAAAGTTGTGTTTAGTAGGGATTCATAGAGTTTTTCTATGTGCTGAGGAAAACATTTAAAGTTAAAAGTGTAATTTCATGTATATTTAATGCAGAATTGGCTAAGATTATTACGTTTCTTTTAAGCTGCTCTCAT
>JAQNCA010000002.1:7425207-7446520 GCA_029783725.1 Acanthurus tractus | reverse complement strand
ACCAAAAAAAACAAACACACACACATCACACAAACAGATTTTTAAAAAAAAAAAAAAAAAAAAGTGATAGACAAAGTGTGTGTGTTGCTTCCAGCTAGCGGAAGCTTTCATTTAGCTGATGCGTTTTCAGCCAGTGCCCTCTCTCTCTCTCACAGTATCACATGTTGGCTCAGGTAGAAAGTACAGCAAAGCCAGTCAGATGTGATATTATATCGTCTCATATCTGAATCACAAAGGTAGACACTTTGTGTGAATACATGCCTGCCCGCAGCGCATTATCAGTGCGCTTGGGCGATGATAGAAAGAGTGGATGAAAGATGGAGAGAAGAGAACGGGGGCCTGGGTGAGTGTGTGGGTGGGGGTGTGTGTGTGTGTGTGTGTGTGGGTGTGTGGGTGGGGGGGGTGGGGCGCCATTATTATAGTGCTTGGCTGATGATATTCCATTTAGGAAGAAGACAGAGCACTTCAGAAATAAATCAATGAGTAGTGCTCATATGGGATACTGAGGCGAGACATTTGGGCAGCAGCAGAGGTTAGAGAGGCAATTTCTAAATATTTAAATCTTCTTCCAAACTGGCTGCGTGTATTAAGCACAAAGCTGGTGCACGTTGTCCAAAATTAACTTTTTGGACTCACTGGCCAAGGGGACTGGTTGATGAAAAAACATCCCCTGGCCAAGATTTTTTTTTTTTAATCAACCAAAACACATATTGGATGTGACCTCGGTACTTTTGGATTAGAAAATGCTGCAGTAAAACAACTTAAAAATGATCACAGAGGTACTTGGGGACCTGCAACTCCACAGCTCAGTTTGCTCTTTTGTGAGACATTTCATGCTCAAAACGGAGGTTTAATAAAACATGATGGTGCAACACAGCTACACTTGTGATTATGTGTTTTTATGCTGTGATTGCTTCCTCCATTTGGGACTCTGTTTATTTTCTGACAGGACTGTCATGATGGTTTTCTATTCCTAAATAAATGGCACAAATGAATGTGTCAAAGTTCACCAAATACTTAACTTGAAGCAAGAGATTCATGCAAATAAGTTGGCTTCATGGGTGAATTCATTTATAGCTACAATTGTACTAAGTGAACTGATGAACTGCCACAAATATTTTCCTTTTTTTTTGCTGGTGTGAGTATTCCCTGCTGTACAAAAATCAATTGAAAATATTTGACAGGGAAGTGAGAGGAGGATTAGACGGTGAGAAATGGTGACAGAAAAGAAAACAGAGAGGGTAATGAAACAGAAAGAAAGGGCTACAATGGCAAGAGAGGGAGGGACAGAGGACAGAGAAACGCACCAACAACAGTGGTTGGATTTCCCCGGTTATCCCTGAGTTTATCCTGATTGTCTTGTTGTCTGTTCTCTGAAGCATGTACCTGAGCTAAAGAGACTCACTTAGACAAAGAGAGGAGCAACAGGGACAGGGGGACTCAGCACAAATACACATCAAGCTGAGGAGGAGAGGGAAGGGAAGGAGAGGAGGAGGAGAAGGAGGAGGAGGCAGAGGACAAGCAGTGCAGTCTGCCGAGTCTTGTAATGCATTTTTGGCAGAGGCGTAAACATAATATTAAAAAATCTGTTTATCTAATGTGGCCTCTGCTCCATTGCTCCTTTGTTAACAAGCTTCCTGCATCTCCCTCATGAAGAGCACAGTTGTAAAATGTTAGGTTACTCAAACCCAGAGTGCGAAGTCTTTCAATCAGTTCATGAGGGAAACTGTGTTGAATATTGAGCTGGAAACAACAAACAGAATTCTGATATTGTGTTGTTATCTTCAGTGAGTCTACAGACTGAGTGAGGGGCAGATGGCATCCTCTGGTGAGGGTCCAGGCTGGCTGGGTTGTTGTTCTTAATGTGCTAAAAACCAGCTTTTCGAAGCATTTTATCAGAAGAGGGGTGACTGTCCAAGAGCAGTAGTCATAAAATATGGGTATTAAAGTTTAGCTCATGCAATACTTCTACTTACTTTCAATTATTAAAGCTTAAACTCAACATTTCAATGATATATTTATTATTCAACTAACAGATGAAGAATCCAAGAGTATATCCCTTGCTAGGAAACATCAGAAAACTAATTTGCAATCAAAGTAGAATGAGATTTTCAGAAAAATCATTAGAGTTTAGATGGAATATTACAACTTCTGAACATTAATTAGATTGTGCTCAGCAGGACGGACTTGATTTGTGCACAATTAATTTTACCACATCATGGCAGAGTTTCATGGCACTTAGCCATAGTGAAGTGAAGTGTCTTACTTTCAGTTGCAGAATGTAGCTCTTGGAGGTGACAGTGCTGCAGTAAAAAAAATGACAAGAACACAATATTATGCAAAGTAAACTAGATGCCCCATAACATCTGCAACTGCATCATAAAAATGATGGAGAAACCTTGAGTAAATGAAACTCAATCTGCTTGAGCAACCTGCCAAAGACAAAAAAGCAGTGTAGTTAAGAACAATAGCGAGATATGAATCTGTCTCCTATCAACAGCGCCAGTGCATCTATCATTCAGTCCCTTTCCTGCTCAGTGATTGTCAGTTGTTGAACTTGTAAGTCATCCTTGATCAAAACAAGTGATGAATGTCGAACGTTAGCCAGCCAGACAATTCACAATATTTAACGGGCTCTGCTTCCTATCACCACATCACCGCTGTCAGTGCTTTCACACTTAGTCCTCCTGGATAAGTGTCACATTAATGTCTACAATGAAATGACACCTGTCTGTTGCGGAAATCAATGGTGATACACGGTAACAAACCAGAAGGAGCGTGCCTTTTTATCCATTTGGGTAATGGATTGGAGAGAGTGTTCTCTTTACCGCAAGCCAAGCCAAGGACAAAGGCCTGCCCGATGTCTCAATGAGTGGGATGATGCTTTTACATAATGTCTCTGTCACTGTGTCTGCCTGGATGACCCTTGTAATTGCTTTCAGACATGTATGCCGACATCGGTTACCTGATCTCGCAGGGAACACTAGAACATCCTCTGACTTAGCAATAGATCAGACACCACAAGGAAGTCCTACTTTCCTCGTCAGGGAAATCGAACTCGACTTGCTTGACCTGTCTTAAGCTTGTCTGCCGAAGAGAAAGAAAGTGTTGTCATCTCTAGCCATCACATCAAAGAAGCAGTGGGTCATTGATTCTGTCACCTCTCTTCCACTCGCAGCTGCGAAAAGGGTTATATCTGGCTGCTCCATCACATTGAAACAGAGGAAACACAGACAGACGTGCAGGATTTCTCAAAGCCCGTCCATGTTGTTGTGAATCCTGGAAGAATGGTTGATAGGCATGTGGATGAAATGATAAAGAACAAGGAGAGAACCGCCAGGTTGCAGGGCCAGCTGCCGTCGATATTTTGGGGACCCCGCAGTTTGCAAAGACGGTTGGTGAAGGTATACCAAGATGTGTGATTTTTTCAAAGTAATACTTTGTGGTAAAGCTTCACAAAAGAAACTGAAATCAGAATCAGCAAAAAAATAAATAAAAAGTTGACAGTGGCAATTAGATCCACATAACAGAGACTTGTGCAAGTAAATAGACACTGCAGTGACAATGGGCCATTCCTGACTTTGCAATTATCTCCCAGCAAAAAATCTGGCAACAGAGGGGAGACATTTTAAAAATACTTGGCCTAAAGGTGTACATAGTGACGAAAACAATCCAGAATGTCTGAGCTAAGACGTAGGTGCATTACGCCCCACATCCAGTCCATAAGATGATAAGATTTCTTTTTCAGGTGACATATAGCCACGAGCGTTTCAAATACAAACTTCAGAAAAAACCCATTGAATGCCAATTGCATGTTTGCAAAAAATGCTTTGGTGTCCATTGTGCAGTAAATGAGTTACCTATTGTTTATGACTTTTTTTTTACATACGAGGTTTTATCTCAGCCTTTTATTTCAGACAGCGTTGTGAAAGACAGTGTGCTCCCCTCCAGGCAGTGAGAAACCTGCAGAAAGACTCATGATAGGGAATCTTATAAACTGTATTTTTCAGAGGCACAGTTTCCTCAGCTACGTGGAAAGGCAGTGATCTTCTAGCAGAAAATAAAGTACTCAGAGGTTGGAACGACACTGTAAAACAAGGAAGGTCTGACATCTTTCATGAAAACCTCCTAAATCCAGCCTAAGTGTAGCAGAGAAAGGACAGACTAACTCAATTGTCTTTACAAGTAGCAAGAGTCCCTTTACAATAAACATTTTGTTTTTTTCTGGACACACATGATCCTCTCTCAGCAACAGTAATCTTGCATTGTTGGAGGTCATCAAAAGGAATAAATCCACCAATCTCTTAGGGTCAGATGAACATGGAAAATTACTGGAGAGTGGGTACTTTTTTTTTCCCTAAGAGCTGGTCAAAAACTCCAAAAACGTTGGCCGATATTGGCTGTTGGAATTTGCAAACTAATCAACTGCTGTCTAAAATCTGTGAGCGTTAGCAGACATAGAGAGAACAGCAAAAACCTTCTCATATTTGATCCAACCAAATAAACATTTCCATACCAAAAAGTGTGTGAGTCTGTCTTCACAAGCTACACACAACAAAATGAAGCTTGGGACTTCAGCCAAGTTCTGGCATCCTTATTTACTGGATTCAGTCCAGTGACCTTCATCGACTCAAAGCAAACACATATTTACTGTGTATCAGGTTGTGATTTAAGTATGTAGAGCATCTCTGTGGATTTGTCTCCCCCACTGAAAATTTCACTCTCTCTCTTTCTCCTTTTTCTTTTCGACCTTCATTCACACATACTTTATGTTCTCGGTCTCTACTTCTGTTCTCCATAAACTTTATTATCAATGGTTTATCTCTAAGGGCCCTTTCATACTACTCTTAGAGTAGGCCTTCAGCCAGTGTTGGGCCTTCAGTGAGCATCTGTGGCCCTTCTTTTTGCGATTTTTCCAGTATCCTTGACAGTAATTGTCCCTTATCCGTGGTTTTGTGCCCAGGGAATCATGTCATATCGATGGCCAAGCCCATTGGTGAGAGAATTCAAACTGACTGGATTCAGCTCAAGCAAATCAGTGCAGGAGAAGAGAAACAGTAATTAAAAAAGCTTGAAAACAAGTCAAGTCATTAGGGCACAGGCAGAAGGCTCCTCCAAATTTATCTTGATCACACTAATATTTTCATGACACAATCTTGAATAAAGAAAGTAAACACCAACAGATCAGATTAATTCAGAAGACAGCTGATCTGTGTAAAAGTGGTAGTCAAATGCAAGTTAATTATAAAAAAGGTTTGAATATCTGCAGTCCAAGGTTTTTAGTACTCCTTCTTTTTAATGATGAATGGAGAATACCGCCACCTATTGATTTTTAGATTTTTCTCCTCTCACACTGAGGCAAAATATGTTTTTTGCTGTGTATCAAGTGCTACATTTTTGGCCAAGATACAGGCGACATGAGTGGATGCAACAATCAGCCATATTTAAAGCCCTGATGTCAGTGTGGTGAGTCTGGAGCCTGAGCCTTACCTGATGTCCAGGCAGCTCTGCACCTGGAGTCAAACTTTCTATTTTCTTTCTCTCTTGAAATGTTAGAATTTTGTTTCCTAGCCTTTTTATCAACAGGTACACACATTATGGCTAAACTTAACAGTTACTTAATTTTTTTGCAGCTGCAAATAAAAGTGTGAACTCATTATAATTCATGTGATCCAACCCTGTTTATCAAAAAAACAACAGCAAAAACAGGATTTAAGGATCCTTTTAACAGTATTTAGAAATGATGTTAGTTAATGAACCTGACATGTCAGTTGACTGTTCACTGCCATATTTTTCTTTTTGTTGCCAAAATATCCAAATTTTTAATATATGATATATGAAGGCATTTCGGTAGATCTAAGCAAAATGACATACTGCTACCTTATTCCTTATTTACTCACAGTACTTGGAACATGTGTCTCAGAAGGCAAACCCCACTTTCTAGTGATTAAATCCTGAGCTATGAAAACACACCATCAACCCTGACCAATGCTTTATGACTTCTTGTGTCAGTGCAGAAAATGTAGCACCACATTCACAAGAAAAACAAAACCAAACCAAATATTTTTCACTATTTTAATCCAGGCAGAGATCATATTTGACAACGTGAAGTAGTTTGGTAAGAAAAAAAGGTAGCATATAAACAAGATTAAGCTAATGTTACTCTGCAGATTGTTTCTTGTTCCTGCTCGTTTCTTGCAATAGTTTTGAACACAGCATTACATAAAATGCACGTTTCTTTGTTATTGCAGTTTGACAGTCCCTAATTTCAGTGTTGTAACCCCATACTGCTTTCCATGATATTGCTGCTTGGTAAAGCAGAGCACGAATGTTTGTCATCCTTTGGGAACATTTGTCAAACCACTTCCCAAAGATGCAAGATGCAGATTTGTTTTGCCTGCATTATGTCATTCCTACCAACATCATGTTTCTTCTTCTCCTCCCACCCTCTTCTTCTGTGTCTTGACAGTGGTGGGACTCTGCTGACAGTGAGGGGGACCAACCTCGCAACCATCCGAGAACCAAAGATCAGGGCCAAGTATGGGCAGGCAGAGTCCTTTCATGTGAGTTGTGATGTGAATGACGCACACAGCACATAAACACAGACACACACATGTAAACACACTCAGCGAAATCACGTGGGCTTACAAACATGTTCACATTCACAAGCAGACAAACAAATGCAAAGTATAAACACACAAACAGGCATATGATATGTTCAGTTACCTTCATTGCTTTCACAATTACATGTAGAACTTATATTTACTGACAAAAACAGTCAGAAATGCTCCTCCATGCACAAGAACATCTGCAGTAAACTTGTCCCATAGTGCTGCTGAAGGTGGCAGACAGTCTGTCTCTGTGTGTTGCTCACGTCTTCTCTCTGTACAGCTACAGCTTTAGACATCTGATGCTACCTCAGGCCACATAGCTTTTCAAATGTCACCGCACCACATGAGTGTTTGGGTCACAAAAAGAAAGAGCCAACATGAGGGAGACTGTGAGTACAAGAAAGAGAGAGAGAGACAAAGAGACAAAGAATGTTTTTAGGGATGGAGACGAATAAAAAAAACCTCAAGTTTCATTTGAAGAGTCGAAGGTTTTCATCAACAGTGTGTAGACGATCTTCACAAAGTACTTTGTGAGTCGAAGCTCTTTAGTTGTCAGGGTTAAGGAGCAATCTTCAGACAATACCAGGGCACTTCAACCTGCAGATTGAGTCGTCGTTTATGAGGGCAAACAGCCTGCACGATGCATCCCACACAGCTCTTTATCGAAGTGCTACTTTATACATAAAGGACCACGCTGATGTTTTTTTAATATTGTCACCAAATTACCACAAATCATGAATACTTAACTGAAAGCAATTTCCCAAAGCAAACTATAGTATTTGACATGTTTCAGTACATTTTTCTAAGCGTTCAGACTTTTTATTCATTTCATTTATATGTGACAGCCAGCTTGAAGAGACTTGATGGAGATGTATTATTCATAATAATGAATGTCATCACATGTTCGGAGCAACACTTGACAGAGAAGAATGTGCCCTCTGTTAATATGACATTTATATTTTCTTCTTCTTAATCTTTACATAGTTGTACAAACAGCAGTGTATCTTTCTCCAGGTTTGGATAAAGTGAGATAAAGCTCTTTTTTAAAAATTCTGTGTACTTGTGTATATACATATATAGTTGTACTTTAATCAGTTAAATTTAAACAGAAGTTAATAAGCTTTTCATGCAAAACCTCATGTATCAGTGAAAATAACATCAGTTGTAGACGGTCTGAAAAAAATGCAAAAAAAAAATAATAATACTATGGTCCTCTTGAAATCCTGTAAATTAAAGCAAACATGCCCGTGACATCATGTATTCATGTATTCCTCAAAGCAATGGCGCAAAATATTCTTAGAAACAAGCAAAGGAACACAGCACATTGCCCATTATTAAAAGCTGATCATAAATTTGCAACAAATTTACATTTCCAGTAGGTATAAGAGCAGTGCAGTTTCACAGGGCATTGCCTTACAAAAGGATGGGTTATTAAGCCCAACAGATCTGGTTTAAAAGAAAATAATAGCCTGCATATTATTCTGAATGTTTGAAAAGGAAACCAAACTATCTGTTTTATATGTGATTTTTTTTTTAATCAGAATTATAACTAGATTATAGTAAAGTATTAGGATTTGTTTCCACATTGAAATGTAGTTACAGTTTCACACAAGAAAAAGGTTGTTCTTTCCCTTGCTGATTTATAGTAGATTATTCCTAAAAACGTAATTTATAAGTTCTGTCTTGGTTCCTCTGTCTTATTTTCAGAACTGTACGGTTTACAACAACTCAGTCATGGTGTGCTTGGCTCCATCTGTGGCGGATTCAGAGCTGAGTTTTTCCGAGACCGGCACTGGCCCAGATGAGATTGGGTTCTACATGGACAACGTGAACGCTCTGGTGGTGGTCAACGAGACGTTCAGCTACTACCCCGACCCCGTGTTTGAGCCGCTGAGTCCCTCTGGAATACTGGAGCTCAAACCTACATCTCCTCTCATTCTCAAGGTCAGAGAGGCATAAGTGTTACTCTAGTTCAGACATCTTGGTTTATTTCATCAGTACTCTCATCTGAGCCTCAGCCTTACAAACAGCTTTGGCAAGTACCACTACTTATCCAGGGAGCTTTGTAAACACTTTGTAACTTGTCAGGGTCATGTTTTACAATGCAGCTTTGAAGATGAAGAGTCTTTAGAAATCTTATCTAGTGGAAATACAGCCATGGACACCTACAGAGAAATGAATTATCACATTCTACTCGATATAAGAAAACATATCCAGTTCAAGCTGATTTTGTACTTTCTTTTTCATTCCCATGTGTTACCTGAATTCATCTTAAAATGTCAAAAGAACATGCACTAGAGAAAAAATAGAAATAGAGGACTTTCCCTGTTATTAGTTTTTTTTAGATATTGCTTTAGTTTTTGCATCATGGAATCAGCTGTAGGTATCTGCCAAATTCATATCATATCATGCACCATTGATACTTACCAGGCCAGACTAGGTGTTGTTATCCCCTGTTACATGCGTGCTGGAGGCAACGAGACTCCATAGGAAGGTCAAATGAGTGATGGCATGCTTTGGGGTATCAAGTGGGCACCTTCCTTCTTGGGTGTTTCGCTGATAGACCCAGGACACCTCCAGAGGGTTCAGCAGTGAATCCCAGCATCCCAGGTTCAACCCCTAGATGCCATCAGCTCGCTTGAGAGCCCAGGCGGAGTCCCTCCTCTTCATCCACAGCCACTGACTTCCCTTTTCAGCAGATCTGGAGAGGTCTTTGACTGCCTGCCAATTGGCCTTCCCCAGCACTTCCAACTCCTTGAGAAACTTCAATGTTGAGTTTGCTACGAATCCTCTGCAGCCTACTTCCACTGGGCGTACCTTCGCTCTCCAGTCCCGTTGCTGCACATCGGCTGCAAGTTCAGCATACTTTAACCTCTTCCGCTCAAAGGCCTCCTCCACTGAACTCTCCCAGGGCACTGTGAGCTCAATGATGTAAACAAGCTTGAGGGAGGCTGACCACATAACAAGGTCTGGTCGCAAGTTGGTAGACGAGATCTCAGCAGGGAAGCGGAGCTTTTGGCCCAAGTCTGCCAACAGTGGCAGACTACCACCACAGAATTCATAGTGGTTCCTGAAACAAAGGGTCCCTCATTTCACGCATAGGTGGTCAAATGTAAGCTTTCCTACAGCTACGTTACTGGTAGATTTTTTAGCTTAAGCTAGCTAGCCTATTACCTAACCTCTGAGTTTGTTAAAGAAATGTCTCAAGAGTTCATAGATGTTTCTGTCTTGAATGAGAATCTTGTAAAATAGTAACTATTGGTCACATACATGATGTTATGGGTGGTGAACAGCTAATTGTTGTTTATTCTTCGAATTGGTTTCCAAGCAGTGGGAAAAGCTACACAGCAAATTTGCTGACTGTGAGCTAGCTATGATGTGTTTTTCAGCCTTTGAAGTGGAATAAGGTACTCCGCTATCAACTAAGCTAGTTAGCATGTACATTTTCATCTTCTTTCTTTTACATTTTGTTTCTTTGGTTTTGGTAAACCCAAATCTGATACTAGTTACTACTAAGTTTTTTTGTTTGTGTGTTTGTTTGAAACAACATTTAATTTTTAACAGGATATTGATGCTCTGCAGCCATACAAACAAAAGTCTATTAAAATGCAGAATGTGTAGGTGTACACTTGTACACATCTTCTAAATGTTTAACTTGCACCTGGGTCTCAGGTAGTGCAGGATGTTTTCCTCCCAAGGTTTCTCTACGCTCAGGCTCAAACATATTGAACCTATCTTGTATTAATAATGGCAAAGCCTACATACGACACACACATTCACTGACATCTTTTTTTTTTCAAACAAGAAAAAAGCTCTCAAATGTGTTTACAAGGTCTCTCA
This sequence comes from Acanthurus tractus, assembly GCA_029783725.1. Lineage (NCBI taxonomy): Eukaryota > Metazoa > Chordata > Actinopteri > Acanthuriformes > Acanthuridae > Acanthurus > Acanthurus tractus. The sequence continues at coordinate 7,436,069 of JAQNCA010000002.1, read as the reverse complement.
GAGTGAAAAAAAAAACTCTCTCAAATTCATAATTGAAAGCTGAAAGCAAACATCCACACCTTCCAAGGCCAATTTCTGTCCTTCAGTAACTAAGAGCAACTTCTTTGACTGTCATCCTCCTCTGCAGCCTGGAGCCCTCTTCAGTAAAAGTCCTTTCAATTTGTGCAATTAATTTCTAGTGCTGGAGAGCAGTGTGGAAGCACACAGGCCCACGGTCCAGGGGATTTGGATTATATTGGTTTGCATTTTCATTAACAGCGATTGGACATAAGTATATGAAATTAATTGGCAATTTCTGAGTTGTGTGTATGTGTCAGAGTGTTATCTCACAGAGCGCACCTGAAATGTTTAGTCAAAGAGTGATTGGTAAGGAATTAGAGTGGCTGTTTCGGAGGGATATGCTGTTACTAATAGCAAAGTAGCTGAAATAGCCAGCGGATCACCGGCTGGAAATAACTTAAGAAGGTGAAAATGTAATTTTGTAACTGCTGACGCTATGCAGGCTCTGCAGTGTAAGTAGTGTAAAATGCTTTTACTTCATCTCTCATGACTGTGCGCACTTTGCACAATAGAGGGACAATATAATATTCATTTCTGCCGGATCAATGTCACATTGATGAGCTGCATTTTGCATTGAATCCAGTCTTCAGTGCTTTTATCTCCTGCCTGAATATGCCTTGACTATCTCTCATGTTATCACGGAGAGCCTGCTACGCTGTTTATTTCCATGAAGAGATTGAAAGCAGCGTAACCGTCGTAATTTATTTCTTAAATGATAATTTATTAGCAAAGAGCCTCTCAGTAATTGCCAAATCTCCTGCTTGGCTTGGTGGTGAAGCTGCCTACCCATTGGAAGCGCTGATGAGATGGACAAAAATGCAATTTGGCGGGGTGGGATGTGGGGGCTGCGTTTCTCCGAGATGCGTGCACCGTGCTCACAGCGCAATTAATTTCTCATCTGAAGTGTCGAGTGTGTTTTTACTGAGGTGTGTTAGCTTGAGAAAAAAAAAAAACATTCATGTAGTCTCGGGGTTTTGTGAGCACTTTCCTGTGTGTGTTTTTCTGTTTTGTTTTGGATTTTTTTTCTCTTTTTTTTTTTTTTTTTTTTTCCCGAGATCATGTCCCCGCGTGATGCTTCTTGCCTGGAGTGTGCATGTGTGGCAACAGCTCCATGTGTGGCAAGAACTTGAGTGCATGTGTGGCTTGAACTCTGCGTGTGTGTGGCTAGCAGGCTGTGAGTGTGTGTGTGTGTTTGTAAGATGGAATGGGATGCATGTTTACAGGGCTGCAGAGTGGGGCTGGGTGGCGGCCTGCAGAGACGATGGGATTGGAAAACGGAGTCTGTCTCTGCGTCCCACTGCTAAGCCAGCAGGAGACACGGCAGCTATCTCCTCTCTCTCTCCCCCTGCTCTGTCTATCTCTCTCTCTCTCTCGCGCTCACCGGAGCTGTTTTTCATCTCAGTCCTTTTCTCTTCCTCGCTTTAGAGCATATCCCTTTCATCTTCCTCTACCCTTCTCCTAATCTTTTCTCCGCTCTCTCCGCTCCTCCTGTCTGCTTTCCTGATGTTTCCTGCCACGTTTCCTATCTGTCTTGTTTTATTTGTATTCATCTTTTCCTGCGCTGCTTTTTGTTTTCCTGATGTTATGTGAGTTCTCTCTCTTCACAACACTTACTTCCCCCCCCCACGATCGCGTAAGAAAAAGTGTGTCCAATTGGAACTAGGAAACTTGACGTTGATATAAAACTGGAACTAAAACTGTAAAAAATGTAAAAATTTACACAGTACAGATTGTGCAGTACATACTATGTGTGGAATCCAGTTTAATGGACAGAACAGTACTATGTGTGACAGTTGTATTTCTCTAAGTATGTATAAAGGCATTTTTCCACCATCATTTTTCTTTTTATTATCTTCCTATCTATTTTATCCTGCATTAATTTGGCTTGATTCTTATGTTTTATTCCAATATAGACAAAATAGGGGATTACTTCTCCTGAGAGTTTGACAATTCATACATTAAAAAACAATAAGAAGAGCAAAACACTGATGCTGGTAAATAAGTAAGTTTTTGCTAGAATAATAAATCCTGTTACTTTCAGCACTTTTTCTGTTGTGACCTTTTCGTTGTTATCTGTTTATCTAATGCCTGATCTGACTTCTTCCTCTGCACCACAGAGCCAAATGACTGTCCAAATCCTATTCAAAACACATAAATGAACCACACTGTTGCACTGGGCAACATGTTCCTTCATTATGATAAACACAGGCATCCTCAGTCCTGCTGTCCTTAACAAGAGCAGAGTGTGTGCTAAAATTCACAATTTGCTCCTGTTTAAAGAAGGTTTGCTAAAAACTTAGGTAAAGGAATTTACTGAGCCTTTTTGGAACTATATACCTGTAACCTCTGATCTTTTAAGTTTGTTAACCAAAAGGAAAAATATAGCACATGACTAGTCTCATACTTTTCTACATGAGCAATAGTGTTTTCAGTACCTCAAAAATAAGATTTTTATCAAAGAATCAAATTAGTGGAGTCACTCAGAGAGAGCTGATTGTAAAGTTGAGACAGCTCGAAGTTATTTGAAGGAAAGTTAGTTTGATGGCGTCTAATCTTGTATGTACATATTAAATGAAATGTTGTGCCAAAAGCATCTCCACATCCTGTCTTTCTGTGTGTGTTCAGGGTCGTAACCTGATCCCAGCGGCTCCGGGCAACAGTCGCCTCAACTACACGGTGCTGATTGGAGAAACTCCCTGCGTCCTCACCCTGTCGGAGAGCCAGCTGCTGTGCGAATGGCCCAACCTCACAGGACAACACAAAGTCACGGTCAGATCCCCACTCTGCGTCCTCTGTCCCTTCACTCTGTCTCCGTCAGTCACATTTTAGTCCGACATAACTTTGACTTTCTTAACTGTGACACTTTTTCTGACCCATTTCGTACCATCATGCATTGAATGGATTATCTGAAATAGAACTTGCTCGATAATATGGGATGAGACCTTCATGGTAGACTTCTTTTCGTAATGCCTTTTTTAAATTTTTTATCATCTTTCTTTTTCATTAAATAACTGGGTCAGTTTTCAGTTTTCAGAACTTATTAAAAAACTATTTTTAAAGGGACAAAAAATACCACCTGCTCTACTTGGTACATCCACAAATGACCTAGTAATTTATTATCATGAATATAAAAAACATTCCGGCCCAACAATCTTAGGTCATAATGTCACTTCAACTTTGTTGTTGAATTGTGTTAATGACCCCTCAAATATTTTCTAACCAATTTCCTGTGACCGATGAATCATAGCGCTCCATTGAGCTCGCACATCATGACCGTGTTAAATATGTAACACTAAATTAACATGTTGATCACCGGCCTTCAGCTAGCCTGCAGTGGGAGTTTAGCTCTGGCAGGAGAACAAGAACCCCTGAGAAATGCACAGTATATGACAGTATATGACATATACAACATTGGAAATGCAAAGATCTGCAGACTCTCCACCATAATGTTCGCTTAAATGCACTAAGCGTTTGAAGCGCTGCGAGTCACAGGGAAATCATCTACTTGTTCACATAATGCAGTCAACACAACCACAGTGAACCTCCAGACAAGTCTGCAGATTGAAGACCGTGTTCCTCTCTCTCCGCTGAAGCATATCCACGCCAACAGCTGTGCAGGCGTCAGCACTTCTTTGCTGCAGGTGCTGCTGGTTGGAGATTTGAAAAGTTTGTAAATCCCTCAGTTCCGTCTCTATTGAAACATATTTTTTTTTATCAGTTTCTGCTTTCATGTTGTAGACGTTTAATAGTACACAAAATAAAATGTACCCATCCCTCATTAAATTGACGAGTCAATCCGCCACCTGCGGTCGACACTTATTGAAGCTATGCTGATCACCACTGCTCCTTACATCTCTCCCTGCATGCCCGCTGAGCTCAGCACAATACCCCCAACCTGAAACACTTAGCATGTTCTGAGACTGGTTTTTTTAGCTTGCTGTGACAAACAAAGACCAGAATACACAGAGTAACTTCAGGCCTGGTCTGATAGTTTCAACCATGCAGCGGATACAGTTTGCAGGATTCCATAAAACAACAAAAAAAAAAACCAAACAAACAAAAGAATGTGTCCTTTATCATGCCAGAATTAGGTTTTAAAATGCCTATAAACTCAATTGGCAGTTTTTCTCATGAAAACATATGATACCTTATCTGTGTATTCCATGTTTTATGTTTCCCCTCAGTGCAGATCTCGCTTAACATCGTATTTGTAATGCAAACTGATGCGGCCTCCTTTTATGGCTCCTGTAACACAACACCTGTATCTATCATTTCTGTGAAAAACACACTGGATGCCTCTATCTCAGTCCTAAGTGAATTCCTGGGGTTGAGACTTCAGTGTTGCTCCACTTTGACTGCAACTTTTATCTATATGTTGCATCCATATGATCTATTAAATCACACGATGCAACGCAGTGCAGTGGTATCAGTGGAATTTCTCTTCAACCGTAGGTGCAGACATTCCAGTGAAGAAGAGAGGAAAAGAGTAAATGGCTAAGCAGGAACAACAAGAACTCAATACCATTATAACAGCTTAATCAGACAAATAATTGGGGCTTTAATTGGGAATTAACTTGGAGATTACTTTGTCTTTGGTCTATAAATTGTCAGTTAACAGCAGAAATGTCCTCCATTAAAATCCCAGTGTCAGTGTTGATGTCTCTTGATGACTTTAAGCAACAGTCTCATCCAAAGAGATGTCAATTTTTTACAACCATTAAATATCAAAATTGTTGTTTATTCTTCGATTTGTTGATTTATGATCTGATTTTGCGCCGTAAGATGCCCTAAAACTGAATTTTACAATCTCCTTGAAATTGGTTGCCGGATGGCAGGGACTAAACAAATGTCATGTTTTTTTTTAAACTATTTGCAGTATACCCACGGCAGAAAAATATTTATTTTTCTTTATTTTCACCATGATATTCACTTGAATTTGCCTGCCTGATTGAGAAGTGGTGAAAACCACATACTGTGTTAATTAAAGGCAAACATAGCTACTCTTTTTTTGTAAACCTGCCATTCTCCCTATGTTAACATAATAATTTGTTGTTATTTTTTCATAATTTAATATCAGAATGTGGCTATATATCTCCTCAGAGCAAATTAACACAATGATAATAACATACCTGATGCATGACAATATTTTTATTTATGAGAGTAGAAATTAAACTGGAGCTGAATGTGGGCAAACAGAGAGCTGAATTATGTATGACATATGTAGTAAGAGATAAGAAAAGCGTGTTAGTATCCACTTTTGCTGCAGTTTATGTCCATGACAAGGCCCTGTCAACAGGGAGGCTCTGTCCTCGACTTCTGCAGAAACATAAAAGGTGGTATTAAGAATAGAATTGTTTCTCCAGGATGCCACTGATACGCAGACACTAAGCCCGTCTCTAAGCTCTAATCCAGGAGCCACGTTCACCGTATAAACCTTTCTGATGTGCAAATTTTGTCCAAGTCTCAGCAAATCCAAGCTAAAGTTGCATTTTTTGAAAGTCACTGCCACATCGTTGTCGAGTTACACTTCCTGTTTTCTGTGTGAGGTGTCACAAGCAAACTATACTTTATCACCACCCACAGCGTGAATGCTGTTGATTTGAAGCATGTCTTTTTTTTTTTTTTTTTCCCTGAGATTACAATGTCGCAGGAAATAGCGCTGGAGAAAAAAAGTCAAAGAACGGGCTTACAGAGCGTGTCCCCCTGGCAACTGTTCAGCTTTACTTGTCCGGAGTGTTGAGCTGTCAGCAGACTGCAGACCGAAAGCCCTGATTGACTCTGACTGGAGCAGACTCTCAGAATCAGCGCGAAGCTCCAGCAGCATCTGCATCGAGGAAGGTCAAACCTTCCTCGTGCCACAGCCACAGCGCTCACTCTGAACATATTCGGATGTTTGTCTGATTATCCCGCTAGTACGCCCACTCCACCGTCCCCCACCTCCTGCCCCCTTCTAAACTTGTCACTAATGTCCTTTAACAGTCATTTCGCTATATCTTTATGACATTTACTCCCTGCTAGCTACAGCCAGTATACCTAGAAAGCCACTGACAGGGCGTCCATGTAATTCAGTATGATAGCTCTCAGCAGAACCAGCCAGTTCCAAGGTGGAACTCTCATATCTTTTCCTTTTTTTTTTCTTTTCTTTTTTCTTTTTTTTTCTTTGAACGACATGTCATGTTGAATATGGGAGCAATGCGATGTGTTAGCGGGGGCGGTGGAGTTAGTCCTTCGTCTGACAATAGCCGAAGAAAAAACAGAGCTGTCTGTTCCTATCTCTTCTTCTGTGTGTTTGTGTGTATTAGCACATGTACTATGTTTATGCCTCGTTTCTTGCGTGTGTGTGAGTGTTTTTATGTTTTAAACTCACATGCGCATCCTTGCATGTGTGTTGCGCAGTGCTGCGGAGAACGACACAGCTGTAGCACAACAATATTCCCCATGTAGAATGACCTACATAGAGGGGACCCCAATGGGTGTCCAGACATGCTCGGCGTTGTGTGTGTGTGTGTGTGTGTGCTCGTGTGCATGTGTGGGTGTTCAGAGAGAGAACTACTGCATGCGTGGATCACTGTGTCTTTGTGTGTCCCCTCAGATGCTCAGCTGTGTGTTGGCAGCTGTGTGCCTCCCTCGAGTTTTTTCGACGAAACTTGTTTGTTGTTTTGGCCTTCAGCTTTTTAAGTTCCTCCATCAGTCCTTCAGCCTGTCAGGAGAATAAAAATAGACAAATGCCTAGAAAATATGTTTGCGACCTAATGTTGCTCTAACTTGCTTCTGCATATCTGAGGACTTGTTTCCCACTAGGTAATTGCATTGGTTAAACCAGTGACCTCAGATTAGAAATTAATTACCAGCTGGTGATGGGTGGCATAACAAAGCAGCCCAGTGTCTTAATTACACAGTCTTAATTTCCTCTTCTTATCAAAACATTTTGCCTTCCATAACTACCAATATCCTGTTCGTGAGTATTGATTTTTGGATGACCTTTTAGAAAGTAAAAGTCTTTAACTAACTTCTGTTTTGAACAGCTACGTAGAAGTTAAACTTAAAATTTTGTTTCCATTAAAATTCAAAGGAAATTGGCTCAGTATAAAGTTTCTTATGGCATCATGTCAAAACACTAATGTCAGTTTTCTAACTCTCTATCCAAGAGATGTCTATCCTGATTCTTTTCATGGTTCTGGAAGAGTGAGTGTACAGTGGGTTTCTCAGAGATATCTCATGAAAACATGGCTGTCTGCTGCTGCTGCTGCTGTTAGACGTCATTGACGAGAGCTGTGTGAGTGAACCCAAACATGTATGTGTGTGCTGCAGATTGATGAGGATAACTTAAGTGCTAAGTAAGGCTCTGATCAGACAGAGTGCAGTTTTTTGCAGTGAGTGGCATCTTGTTCAGGCTGTTTCCTTTGGTCAGTAAGCTCTGTAAGGCTGTAAGCTTTTTTAAGTTTTGCACTCTGCTGGTGCTCCTGATGCTCCTGATGCTCCTGAGGTGTTAGGCCAGAGCATGTTCCACTTATGTGTTTGGCACATGCAGAGCTAAATAAAGCTCAGCGTGGAGCAGAAGAGGGCTTTAGATCATTGGGGTTTTTTCCTATTATCCATTCAAATTAATACTAATCAACAAACATTATATCTAAACATGTTGGATCTTAAAACTAACTAAACAGAAAGAGTTTCAGGTCACCATTTTGAGTCTGTTTAATAACTTACTTTACAAGTTGATAATTACGTGAAGAAAGTAACTTGTACTATTAAAGGTCTGGTGTTTAGGATCCTTAGGGATCTCTGTATCAGAATCTGAATATAATATTTATCAGTAAGTTTTTATAAGTGTGCAATCTTAGCATTCAAATTTGTTGTGTTATCATCACCATAGGATGAGCTTTATAGATCCACAGAGGTCCACTCTCACAGAGTCCGACATATTGCACCGCCATGTTTCTACAGTACTTCACATGTTTTGGGGCCACTGAAGGTTCTCCTACATGCTTTGAAGGAAACTTGGAGCAGAAGGATACAAAATCAGTCACAATATGCAACATCACCGCTTGATGCCACCGAATCCTTCACACTGGATCTAAAGCTTATTGTAATGATGACATGAAACTGTGTTTCTCATGCAAACTTCACTCATATCCTCAGATTTATGTGCAGTCTAACTCATTCAAACTCATACCGAAACTCAAGTCACTTTTTGTACAAGTTGATTTCATTTGATTTTCTTTACAAAACCTCTTGCAAGCTGTTCATGCCACACAGCTAATTGGCTGCTTGAACTTATACAAGTCATTATAATTGTCTACACAATTTCAGATTTAATTTGTAGGTATTGACTATTGATATTGATGTAACAGCTTCTCTATTTTATTTTTTTAATCAGACTTTGATCATGTCAACATGAAAGTGCACTTACAAGAGCTTCAAAGTGCATAATCACACCTCATTTTAATCGGTTATCAACCCCCCTTGTGGATCGCTTGATTTGATGCATTCCAGCGCTGTGATTTCTTTTTTTTCTCTGAGACACACTGCACTTATGTTAATGTATTTAGTCAGAAAAAAACACATTACATGTGTTTGACTTTCCATAATTACCAGGACTCCTTGGGGAGAGATTTAAATGCTGATGATTACTTTGTTTGATTGCTTATACTGTGTGTGCATATGAGTATGGTGTACATGTGCATGTGTTCTGGGTGTCTTAATTTTTTTTGTGAGCGTGTGTGTCTTTGCATATAACTTCTGCGTCTACCTCCGCTGCACTCTTTTAACCTTGTGCACGTACAGAGCACTCACTTTCTGACCTAAATCAGTTTGTTAAAGTTGACAGTGATAAATGTGGACATTAAGGACAAAATATCTATGTTAAAACCCAAATGAGAGCTTAATAACTCCAGACAGCGCAGGAGAAGGTAAATCATTCAAAGGAATGAGCATGTAAGCTTGTGAAATCTTCATTACCCAAAAAAAAAAAAAAAAAAACCCTCTGAAGCTGCTCCCTGAAAGGCAAAAATTGAAAACCTTTCCTACAAGAAATGTTCACAGCAGTCAAGGTGATGTAAGCCTCTGCAGTGTAAGCCTGTCAAAGATCGGCCTGTTTAGTGAGAGTACAGACCAGATAAAAATTTAATGATCCTTGTGGTAGAAATTGGGTCAACCAACTTCTCTTTCATCAGACCACCAACTTTCGATCTCTTCAGACCACCTCATCTATTCTCGAACCATCTGCTGCTGGAGGAGTGACCGCCGCCTGTGTTTTTATGTCTCTCTGGAAAGCGATAGTTCAAATCCCCAGACTGGTTGAAGAGAATCTGGTAGAGGAAAGTAAATGAGAAGCAATTTCCTCTCCCTAACAGCTGCGGCGGAGCTGCCTTTTGAGCACTGAACTGAGCCCTTAGCTCTATAGCAGGTCGTATTGATTACAACACCATGAATAAAGCAGAGAGTTGCTTAAAAAGAAACAACTTTCTCTGGGTAATAAATGTTTGTACATGGTTTCTTGCTTGATCATTAAAAAAATCTGTTGCGTTTGTGTGTTTTCAGATCCGTGCCGGTGGGTTTGAGTACTCCCCTGGGACCCTTCACATCTACTCAGATAGCCTGCTGACTCTTCCCGCCATCATCGGCATTGGAGGGGGCGGCGGCCTGCTCCTGCTGGTCATCATTGCTGTGCTGATCGCCTATAAGAGGAAGTCCAGGGATGCTGACCGCACCCTGAAGCGCCTGCAGCTCCAAATGGACAACCTGGAGTCCAGAGTGGCCCTGGAATGTAAAGAAGGTAGGCAATGAGTGTGTCTGACCTTTAATCTGACCAAACGAAGGATTCATTAACCAAGAAACCAAGAAAGAACTATTTGAAGAAGTAACTTAAGTGTATTGATCTCTTAGTGTCTTAATTTTAGTACCAAGTGATAGGAGGTACATCTAATTGTGCTAATACCATTTTACGGCAGTCCACCTGCTACGATCTACAGTAGATAGGTGTATGACTTATATATGCAATGGAGATCAATCACAAATTCTGAAAATCTGGTTTTGCATTGGGACAAGCATATAATTTCACTCCATCATGTCAGCTGGGTCAACAATTAGCTGTAACCATGGGCCTTTTTTCTCAGCATTGTTCTGTAGGTACCAGTGTTTTTCAAAAGGTGTGGACCGTATGTTTTCAACATGTTACAGCTGTTCATTTCTCTTGATTTATTCATGACTCAAACTGAGTGATACAACTGTTTGTTTAAGGATGTTATTACAGGCCAAATTCTTTTTACACTAACATAAAACATTTTTACCACTCACAGCCAATTTACGTTAACACCTGTACTGTAAATGGTGTCGGTTAAAAGAGTGTGATCCGTGTTGCATTGCATGACTGTTGATAACTGTGCCGCATACAATCAGCAGTGGACTGTTTTTTTTAATTTATTGTTATGATGCTGCATTATGTTTTGCATTAGCATTGCATTTGCATTGTTTAATGTTGCACTTTAGATATTTTCAGTAAAGGAACAGATTTGCCCTCGGATGCCAGACTACTTCTTTGCCGAGCCCAGTACTTCCTGGAGTCTCTACTTGTTGCCTGGCAACCTGAAGTTGATGACAGGACAGACAGACAGACAGACAGACAAAGCAGGGCTAGTTTCTTTGGTGGCCCACTGTTTCCAGTCTTTAAGCTAGGCTAGGCTAACATGCTGCTGGCTGTAGCTTTAACAGATCGATTTTCCCATGTGTTTGTCAGGCTGGATCTACATTAAGTTATTATCAAAATGCACCCAAATAAACTTCTGGATTAAATTTAAGATCGG
>JAQNCA010000002.1:7381870-7402197 GCA_029783725.1 Acanthurus tractus | reverse complement strand
TTGTAATAAAAAACATGTATTTTTATTCTTAATGTCCCGTGGCTTTTTCACAGAAGATAATCTCAGATAATAAGCATGAGGGCCTGCTCTCCCTGAAAAATATACATGCTCCCTGAAAAAGATATGCATTCTCCCTGAATGATGTGCAATGCCTATGACATTCTTTCAAAATGAAGTACAACAGTATTGAAGTAGATAACCATCTAACTGAACTTATTGTCTTCTAATGTCTGTGCAAAATCAAAAACATCAAGAAAAACAATGTGTAATTATCAAAAATACTGTAACTATTGGTTGTAATGGCATTGCACAAGGTATCTAAATACCATATACCATTTATACTAAATGCCGTTGCCCTCGGACCGGGTGCACTGCAAAACGTTAGCGTGTTGCTAACGAAGTCAACTGAAATCCACCAAAGCTGTGTAACTAAGACTGTGCAACCAAACACAACTAAATATAATGTAGACAAACAACCTACCCTCGAAAGATTTGCTCTGATTGGATTTCTCCCTAACTCATCCCACAAAAAGGGTAGTTCTGATTTGATCTCTTCTCCATTCACCCCTCCCTAACATTTTTGTCTTGTTTTTATTTGTTGACTAAAGTGTCAGTTATGTTTCGTCACAGTCCTCATATCTGACTTTCTATTTAGTTGTTATTTAGTTTTCGTTGGTTTGTTGAAAAATATTTTTCGTCACCGTCTTTGTCAATGAATTTAACACTGCTTCCATGTAACGCTGTCATGTGTGTTTCTGGCTGTAGAGAGTATGCTGAGGACGGCCAGCAGTCCAGACAGCCTACGATCACGGACACCCATGATCACCCCTGACCTGGAGAGTGGAACCAAACTGTGGCACCTGGTGAAGAACCACGACCACTCGGACCAGAGGGAGGGCGACCGGGGCAGCAAGATGGTCTCTGAGATCTACCTGACCAGGCTGCTGGCTACGAAAGTAAGACGCAGAGGGAGAAACTACATTTCAGTGTCTTAAAAGTGTATATCAGTCAATCAGTCAGTCACTGAGACTATTGTACAAAACAAGCAACAGAAGCTCCACAAGAAGCAAGATGCCACCATGTTCAATGTTCCAACTTCCACCTGCAACACAAAATAATTGGTAAATAGAAAGACACGTAGTGGGAATGTATCTCCAACAGGAATGCTTTGTATTTCTTGGGAGAGAGAGATACAAAAATAGAGAGAAAGACAATTTATTAGGTTAGAATTTATTCTCAGAAGACAACCTTCAAACTGAGTTTAACTTGTTCCATCACCAAGTGAGCACACGGGAGAAGAGTTTGGATTAAGATTTCCTGCCTAACAGTGAAGGCAGGACGTGGTGATCGTGAGAAGCTTTGTTAACCTGAGTGATGAAGCTCTGGCGTGTCTTTGCTTTGCTGGCGGTCACTACAGAGACAAGCTTTTAGGAAAAACCTGAACAGTTTTTTAGAATTTACCTGATCAACTCAAATTGTTAATAAATGTGAGAGAGGACACCCATTTTGCCTCTCCTGCCATACGCAGGGATTAACAGACCCATTATGCTCCCTCCATCTTAGCACCGTATGGTATGAATGAATCCTGTCTCTCATTTTCTCCTTCATTGTCTCTTGATTTACCATCTTTCAACTTATTGTAAGGAGAAGATGGAAGTATAGCAATGGGCAGCATTTAAGGGATCTGACTGAAAAAAGCAGATGAAGAAAAGGTGGACTTGTGGTTTGGAGTAAAGGAGGTGTCATGAGATGGCTAATATGCTAAGAAATTGAAGATCTAGCTGTTTATGACAAATAAACAAAGGGAAATGTAATCAAGATGCTCATCTTGTCCTCGTCTCTGTCTTTCTGTCTCTGTCTGCCCGGACGTCTCGTCTGTGCAGATCTTAGTGCTTTCATCCGCTACTGGGACAGAATGCATCCCCGTTTCGTTTATCAACGGCTGAATAAATACGGTCCCCAAACATTTCTGCTATAATAGACCCTGCCAGATGGAGGAGTCTGGAAAACAAATGTATTGTTAGGGAAATTCATTTAGCTACATTTGATGTAATTAGGTTGAAGCCTTTTCATTGGAGGAAAGCAAAATCCAAATCCGGGAGCCGGGGTTCCTGTTTGTGATTCTGTCACAGTCACAGAGCCCGAGTTATCAATGTGACTCCCAGCGGGCCCGTTCATTCACTAAAAATGTACACACTCGTGGCTGGTTCCAGTACTGTGGATACAAATGGGAGGAAACTATACATTGTGTACTGTTTAACACTACAGTGAAATTGTGTTTTTTCTCATTCTTTATGTTTTCCTCAATGTACCCAACATGCTCGTTATCACTTTTTATTAAAAGGTAAACTTCAAACTCTGCACTAACAGAGTACATGTTTTTTTAGTGGCTTTTTCTTCTTGTTTTAAGGGCTGGATAGTGGATTGTTTATGATCGTAGCAAAATCATGCTAAATACACGAATGACCAAAATCTATATAAGTGATAAAAAAACTCCCTAAAAACAAAGGTCAAAGTGACCATAAGTCCGTATTTTAAAATGTTGTCAGGAATCAGTGACAAAACCCCTTAAAATACTTTTAAGGCATGAGATCCTGGCTCATTCTTCCATATACTCGTGCATAGCCAGTTTAAATCCATGATGTGCGCACAGGAAGGAATAATGTCAAAATTTTAAGACAAAAAACATTCCAATGAAAGTGCTGCAACGCTAACCAAACAACCCTAAATACCCAATACGTAGCAAATAAACTTTAACATTATTTAACATTGTCCTTTTTGTTCTCATTTCTTTCTTGCAGGGTACATTACAGAAGTTTGTTGACGACCTGTTTGAGACCATCTTCAGCACGGCCCACAGAGGAAGCGCTCTGCCACTGGCTATCAAGTACATGTTCGACTTCCTGGACGAGCAGGCCGACAAACACTCCATCACAGACTACGACGTACGACACACCTGGAAGAGCAACTGGTACGTGAGAGAGTTTTTTTTCACCCCGCAGCAACTGAAAAAATGGATTATAGAATTACTATGTCATCACTTGTGACTTTTCTTTCATCTCATAATTAACCAAATCTTGTTGCGCTTTTTAATGATTTAATGTTGATCTACCAAAGGATGTTTTTTAATGACAACATCTTTTGCTTAAATACTTTTATATGGTAATTTTTCACTTTTTTCTGACATTTTATTGACTGAAAAAAATACTTGATTATTCAAGAAGTTTAAGAGATTAATCAAACCTGCCAAAACTAATTCATTTGCAGCCCCCTACTGACCGCACAGTTCAAAACATAACCATTCAAAGTAATCATGGAATGTAAGTAGTGATGGACAAAGGAAATAATTATGCATTAAAATAGTATTGTTAATAAGTATGTCATGCAACGAGTAATGTTAAGAGTAATATAAGAACTATATCTGCAAAAGTCTAGAAACTAAATATCATTATGAACAACACTGCATGCTTTAGCCAATAAATCCATAAATCCACATCTGCAAAAAGCATCAAAAATTAAAATAGTTGCTGTGTCAGATGCTTAGTCATAACTTACACTTTGATTTATTCTAGCATCTTTAGACAAGTGTTGCTATATTTTTCCATAAATTAAACGTCAACATTTTCATCAACAAGTTTTGCCATATTTGCACAGTATTCAGGCAGAATTCTGACAAACGTCTGTCCTAAAACATTTCAGCCTCATCAGCTGCTGTGTGAGTTTAGGCCAGAGGCGGCTCCTGAGCATGATCCACTCAGTGCACTCAATGCACCAATCCACAGTGAATGTTACACAGTGTTAAATGAACAACTTGTGCGAGCTAAAACAAGATGCAAGGCTTTTCAGGACACTGCCAGATCACTTTTACTTTCATAGAATATATGGTTATATGTTTTTTTTATAAAAATGTCTATGATATATTCCCTCTCCAGTCTTCCTCTGCGATTCTGGGTGAATGTCATCAAGAACCCCCAGTTTGTATTTGACATCCATAAGAACAGCATCACAGATGCCTGTCTGTCTGTGGTGGCCCAGACCTTCATGGACTCCTGTTCTACGTCAGAACACAAACTAGGAAAAGACTCGCCTTCAAATAAGCTTCTCTACGCTAAAGACATCCCCAACTACAAGAACTGGGTAGAGAGGTAAGTCAAAGTTCAACCCAGACAGACTGACATTTAGATAACCTGTACTCACCAGGACGAGAGTGAGTTTACACCTTTGTACATGCCTAGTGAAGAGGTTTCATATAATGTGCTGAAACCTGGAAACCATGTTGACTTGACTGCAAACCGTCTTTAAAAACAAACAAGGAGTGGCTAGATCAGATTTAACTGCTAAGATAAAAACAAAAGCATAATTTTAAGAACAAAAAAGGTTAAACTTTATCTCCTACTAGCATTTAAACTTTAAACTGAGCCAAAATACACCGTCGGAAATTAAATGAATGCACTGTAATTACAGCCACCTTTCTTCAGGAGTTACAATTTAAAATGCAGTGTCCACAGAGTTTAGAAGGTATCTGGTAATACCTGCTTTGTCAGTGACATTTGAAACTTGCAAGTGAATTTAACTCCAGAACAAAAACTCCCTTTGATTTTCAAATCCACTACAGCTGTACAGAAGCCAGTGATGTAAGAAAACACACAGGTGAAAGCTGGATTTGTAACAACTGTCTGCCGTCTCTCTGCAAACAGAGGCTCACTAAAAAAAATGTCCTCTGATTCACCCCTCATCTTTTATTCAGCTCCAGAATGTTTAAGTAAACTCCATGTAAGTTATGCTCCAGCGGCGCTTGCAATTGTCACTGTTTCCACTTTTAGAGAATAGTCCAATAATCTCTAAGTGCCTTTGTTTGGCAACGTGTGCAGCGGCTTCTCACACGTCATGTGCTGATGTTGTAAGAGATGATGGAAGAGACGAGATTTTACCCAGATTGCCAAGATTTCATGTTTACAGAACAGAAAATAACAACTGCTGATGGTAATTAAATGATGTATAAAACAAAACCGTTTGAATAAGCTGTGTGTGTTAAAAACTAAATTGGATTTCCATTGTGCAGTTTTTCCTCTGTTCTGCTGCTGCTCTTGCTGCTCTCAGGAGCTAAAAACAGAAGCACAGACAGGCATTCTGCTATAAGCTTCATTTCTTTCCTTTTTTTTCCGAGCATCATACTTGAGTGTAAAGTGCCCAGGCTTGCAGAGAGTGTTTGGAGGCAGTCTGAGATAAGGATTTATACTTGATGGTTAATTGGGTGCAGTTAAACCTTGTTTCCATCATGCCTTCTAACCCACACTCAACCCCAGCATGCCCAGCTGCAGTAAACCTTGAGAGAGCTGAGATATGGATTCTGCACACAGGTTCCAGTACAGCTCAATACTAGGATGTATTCTTAATATGCTGCAGAGTTCCCTCAGTGTGTTTCCAGCCTGCCTCACATTCAGTAGACCTTCTGATCCTTGAATGCAGCCAATAACACTGAGATGATAATGTTTATGTTGTTGCTCTGAAAGGATGGACCTTAAACAGCACAAGTTAATGTCCAGGCAACAATAAAGTGAATTTTAATAATGTAAAAGGGAGGGAGGTTTAATATAATATATATGTAAGAAATATTTTACAATTTTGACCCTCTCCTTGACATAGAAAATAACTGCAATACCCTCAGCTCAAATATAAAATACCTTTTTTTAAGATAAAGAACAGCTAAGTAACAGTTATTACAGCCTGTGAATGAATGAACATGGCACATGCAGTAACTCTGATGCCACTGTAGATCCCAAAAATGTATATGAATTTTATTGATAGTGGCTTAGCTTTACTTTAAGATCAGATCTCCGATTGATCACCCATTGTGATGAATGAGTAAAAAAAAGCTTACTATGTCATAATGGAATAAAATCTAAATGTTGGATGGTACGAGGTTGAGAACTCCTCTCTGCTCTTCCTAAAAATTTAGTCAATTCAAAAACATAAAATGTGTAAAAGCCTCCTTTTTCGAGGTCCCCTATTTCCACCTAATATTTATGTCTGTATTCTAGCAGAGAATAACTGAAACCTGTGCTGTTGGATGACACACAGTCCACTCCTCTTAAGTTGTGTTTGGTGCATCAGTCACAATACTGAAACATCAGCCAAATAGTAAACACCGAACTTTATAAATCCCCCAGTGAGAAGACGGGTCACCAGCTGCTACCTTTTGTATTTAGAATATTTATCAAATCAAGCCAGGAAGTCAAGTTTGGAATGGAATACAAATGTGTGCGAAACTCTGCCTGACCTCTCCTCCAGGTATTACTCCGATATCTCCCGCATGCCGGCCATCAGCGATCAGGACATGAGTGCCTACCTAGCAGAGCAGTCCCGCCTGCACCTCAGCCAGTTCAACAGTATGTCTGCGCTGCACGAGATCTACTCCTACATCACCAAATACAAAGACGAGGTGAGCTCCAACCTCTACATCACCTCAGGGTGACACAGAGTGGAATTAAATAAAATGGACAAAAGTGATGTAATTACTGGGAAGCAGCGTGCGTTACGTCATTCCCCCTTTATTTGTTTTGACTAATACCATGAGGACATTTTAATTCAATTACACTGATAAGCAGTCCACATCAGTGCAGGCTGGAAGGTATTATCACCATTAGAATGCACATTAAGGCATGAGCTTAACACATTATGAAACTAATGGAGCTTCATTTTATGGGATTTTTCCTAAAGACCTGCATGTACAGTGTGTGAGTGTGTGTGTGTGTGTGCTTTTTAGTGGAGAAATGGTTTAATATTATGGAAAATAGGCTTATTTGCCATTTGTCATGGTAAGAGTTAGATGAAAAGATCAACCCTCACAAGGTTGCCATGCAACGTCAGGAAGTGAATGCTAGCTTTTTTCATATGGACCGCAGACATGTGTACCATTGTTCAAAGAACTTCATCACAATAAATAGTAGAATTTAGCTTGCCAAACACACTGTACAGCATGTATCATATCGGGCTCCTGAGATTCCCTTGCTAGCTGAGATGCGCTACAATGGTAACCTGTGCCAACAATGAACTTCATTTAACTAAAAAATTACCCAGAGCACAGTGAAGCCTTTCTTACACTTGAAATGAAGCACTGATGTTTCCTGTCACCGTCTACAATTGTTTATGTTCATTTTTTTGTTGCTGCTGCATTGCATTGTGGGACAGTTAAGATGCCATATTCAGTGTCCGGTGCCTGCATTTCATAATATTATTTGTCGTAAATAGTATGCAAGTCATGTTCTTTTAGTTTCTTCGTAAAGTTTCAGATGAACTAACAAACTTTTTGTTGTAGTGGACCAAATTAGCATGTTGGAAAGGACTTTTGGACGCAGTCAAACACTTTAAAATTATAACGGGCATTTCCTGTGTCACACACTTTCAAAACAATTTCAAAACAATGCACTTAGCCAGCTTCAGTCACAGATCTTAATTTGAACACTTCAAAACTTTGGTTCCCTTTCTTGTTGAGTGTTAGATAATATCACTTTCATATCTGTCTTGTTTAAACCAGCGTTTAAAAACAGTTTGTGGTTTTAATTTTCTTGGCTGGGCACAGCGATTTCAGCTGGTTGCCTGGCAACCTCACACTGGCGACAAGACTTGTGAAGGTCACTTTTCTAGCCAAGAAAGACAGATAAGTAAATATGTGTGTGTGCATAGGAAAAGAATGTTTTATTTACACGTATTTTTTTACACAAGATAAGACAAGTTAATTAGTGAACTTTAGGGTTGGTAATCCTTCTTCTTCTTCATCTCTTTATTTTTGATCCAATAAGTCACTGTGGTTCATATTCACATTTAGTTCCTGATGGATGACCATATGTCCCCATCAACCTCTGCTTTATCATGCTTTCATGCAGTGAAAGATAAGTCGCCCCAGCCTCTTTCCCCTCCTATCCATCCCTTCATTGCAACAGTATTACAGTACTTATGCTTCCTGCTTGCAGCTGGCCCTATTCAAACCAACTGCTCCCCTTCATTACAGCCTATTATCCAGATGTAGACAGCTGCAAGGTCCCCGGCTCCTCTAACACAAGCCCTGACCTTACCCGCACATACACACACAAAGACAAGCGCAGGGATAAAATGTACAAGAATGTGCTCCACACATGCTCATGCACACATGCTAATGCACATCCACACATTAACCAGACCTGTGCGCCACAAAGACGAATGCACATAAATACAGTCTTTTTTTGTGCTGTACTGTAACAGCTCCTCCCCCCCTATTGTTCAAGTGACACCTAATAAGACACCAAACACACAAGCTCTTGTACACACTTTCAGTGGCCCCTCACATGTGCCCTTCGACCCCTGCCTATGGTGACAGCTTTAGCTGAAAATTTAATCACTAACATGAGACTAAAATTAGCATGAAAATGCACTTTCTGGATCTCAGTGGTAAAGCATCCAGTGTGCTTTGGCGCTTTAGAATTAAAGTATCTGATTAAGGTGTAATGACGATGATGAAAGGTGCAACGTTATAATCTCCCACTATGTTTTTGTCCAGATCCTGTCGGCGTTACAGAAGGATGAACAGTCACGCAGACAACGGCTCAGAGGCAAACTGGAGCAAGTCATCGACACCATGGCCCTGGCGAGCTGAGGACCGGCCAATCACATGCCTTGGCTAGCGGAGGACTGGCCAACCAACACGCCTTCCCTGACAACCTTTGTGACATTTTTGACCCTCGACGTTTGAAGTCTGTTATCACCCTCACAAACAACGACAAGCAGCAGCGGAAAAAGACTGCAAGGACACAGGCACCCAGCAGCAGCAGCACACTGGAGAGACAGCAGAGTTTGGAACAAAGGCCCCGCCGGCCGGGTTGGCTTTTTTTTTCTCTCTCTCTCTGAGCCACCAACCCAGCCCCAAACAACCAAATCAAGCGCACCCTAAGCCTCGGACAATATGGACCTCAGCTCAGGAGAGCATTCATTTTCATCAAGGCCCTCATCACATCTAGAGTCCCACGGGAGAAGCAGTTGGGTACTTTGCCACAATCAGGACGAGTACATGCACAGTGGTGACCGAAAACTCATCTAGCTGGACACAGAGCTGAAATGTTAAGGAAAATTTAAAGCCACCAGCTAGTAGCTTTCCTCAGCCAAGGCTACGGCTCAGACTGTGAACCAATAAAAATCCAGGATATATTATTAAAATACTTGATCTCTGTGAGGAATTTCACTTTTCTGTTGCTGTCCTCCACTTGGAGGGTCAGAGGTCAGGGACAGCTGCAAAGCAGCAGCCATGGAGTTGGTAGAGATTCAGTGTGGTGCTCACAGACACTTCAGATGCTTGGCAACACACAGGCTGCTGCCACTGCAGGGCAACCAGGAGGAAGGACTTTGCAGGGAAACTCTTCCTCCACTACTGACTCTCCAACTCCCCATCAACAGAAACTCCACTGTAATCTAAAAAAAAAAACAAAAAACAAAAGTGACATTTTCAGTTTCATAACTCTGCATTTGATTTATTACTGCATTTGGTTTCATTGTTTTCTTCCAAACTGCCTACTCTCCTCAGTGCTGTGCCACTTGTGTTACTGCTGAATTTGCACAACAAAGCTAAATCAAAAGAGAGAAGAGGATATATGAATATACAGTATATATAGATAAATAAATACAAACCTTTTGTTTTTAAAACAAATGAAAAGCTGAAAAAAAATCTTTTTCCATTGTAATGTACAAAAAATAAGTTTGAGAAGAGGATTTGTTATTTCCAAGATGAAAAATTATGAAAACACAAGGAAAAAGTCGTCCTGTGCCATGTTTTACTTTGAATGTCGTTTAGTGCAAAGAGACTTCTTTTCGTTAGATGAAATGTGCTATGATGAAAATGTTGTCATACTTAGTGACCGAAAGTGAGAGTTTAAAAATAGGTAAATGGCAAAAATATATATAAAACAGACACTTTCTATATTTCATGAGGTCTTGAGGCTGATGTTTGCTACATGTTTGGCTCTGAAGGTAGTAAAAAGACATATGACCGGAGTCGCCTGTTAGCCAGCTGATCTGCAGTGCTTTTGTGTTTGTTTGAGAGAAACCAAATACATTAAGGCCTGGTCAGCTAATTTAGTTGGGAAAAGAGTCATTTCTGTGGAAACCAGCCTCATGCTGTGGTAGCAGACAACTATGGAGGCAAGAGGCAGTCATCAAAGCTGAACCTCGGACTTGGTCCCTTTTCTTGTTTTCTAGACTTCCTCTCCTGTCTGAAAAAAAATGATAAGGTGTTCAATCCAAAATGAAGGCCAGTTTTGGTGTGCAGAAGGTGAAACAGTGTTGTTTGATTTTTTTGGCTTGTTTTCTAGTCTGCAGGCGGTAAAGTTTGAGGTTTGATTTTTTTTTTTGAAATGTGAATGTGGTTTATGAAAAGATAATGAAATGTAGCTTGATTTATCTAAGTGTTTTTGTACCAGTTGAAGGCCTTTCTTGTCTTTCGTTTTGTGGTTTTATAGGGCAAAAAAAAAAAACTAAATTTAAAATGTTTTCCTTCCATACATGCTGCTCCGCATTAACTTGCAGTGCTTCACAAAACATGCATTCTTGAACAAGACATTCCTATTTCCTATGAGTGTAAAAAGAGAACAAGACTGATAGCAAAGGCTAGAATGGAGAAAACAAGATGTTTAACAAAACCAGGGTAATCTATGCTTCATGTGGTTGTCCATCCTGCAAGAGCTTGTCATAAACTATAGAACAGATCAGACACATAAACAACCAGATCTGATGGATGAAGTAAAAAAAAAGCCTAATACTTATTTATTTTGTCACTGTTTCTGTTTTGGAAACAATTTAAAAAAAGGTTAAAATACATGAAATGAAAGGAAACAGGAAAAGAAAAAATGTAACCCATGCCTCAAAATCTCTTTTTTTTCCTTTTCAACAGTGCTTCCCTCAGATTTGTTTTCCCTGTAAAATAGTGGGAAGGCCCCCCATCAGCCCATAGAGCTCTGTGTTTAAGTCCAGTCCAGACTTCCAGGTATCAGGAATTTTGATGGCCAGGGCTGGTGGGGTCTGGATCCATCCCTTAAGTCTTCTGATTATTTTTTTCATCTACGATTGTCTTCACAAAGGTATTTTGAGCTGCAGTTTGTCAGGAGGAAACAAAAATATGCCAGTTATTTCGAAGCCAATCTTACTTTCTTAAGTTTTTTGATCTAAGTGATCTTATGATTGCAGGGATTGCTGCTCTTTAATACAATCCAATGAACCAAGGGGAACCCCCCCTCAAAAAAACCTCTTAAGCACAGTGAAAATACATCAGCTGTAAGAAATTTGCACCTCCTGTCTTGTCACTTTCCATGGCCGTAACTTGTACATGCTAGCAGGCACAAGTAAATTTTAGATTCTTTGATGGCATGTTTTCATCCCTTAGTAGTTTTATGCTAGTTTTTAAAATTTACAAGCTTAAAGGCAAAATAGAAAAATAAGTGGTCAACAATATACTTTTCTTGATACTCCAACATGGCTTATTTAGCCTACTTGGAATTATTATTGCAAAAATGCTAAGCTGACAATGAACATCTACAGCCCGGGCTATTAAAACACTGCTATACTGAAAATAACAGAGGTGACAAACAAAAACATTGTGCATGCCTCAGTTTTAATACATGCACTTGTTAGAAAAAAAAAAAATCTTGTGCTTGTATCAATGGTATGAAGACAGAAGACCAGCAGCTAGCAGACTAAATTTGTAAGCAACACTTTAAAAGCACCAGATGGACCACTAACTGACATACTCTGAGTGATAATTGCGCAGTCACAGCTGTTTTACAGTTAGAAATCAAAGTGTGACTATCATATGAAAAAGTGTGACTGGTAAGTTTCTGTCACCTTAGTTTGTGGTGAATTTGTGCTTCCGCACCTTTGGATTGTGTCTTTTAGCAGCAATCCCTCCAATATGTGTTCCTTCTTAAAAAAAAACAAAAAAAAACAAAAAAAAACAAAAAAAGCAAAACAAAACAAGAAGGATAGTAACAACTTGGAAAAAAAATGTGAAAATATTATTTTATGTTACAGTGTAACTATATGGCAACGCTTGGTACTAGAAACCTGTCAGCTATTAGCTGAAATCTACTAAAGGGTGAGGGTATTATCTAGCTAACATGCTAGACTTATTAATCCAATCTGAACACCTAACTGAATTTCAAGCTACACAAACACAAAAAAATCTTCCATATTGTTGGAACATAAACATTCTGCTCTTAATTTAAGACTTTGTAACTTGGTAAATGTTAAGCCATCACCTCTGTCCATATCCATTAACTATTTTTTCAGATTACTTGTACACTTATGCCACAAACCAAACACATATTGCTGCTGTCACATGAAACTCTTCAGTCCAACAAAAGTAGACTTCCAAACATAAATTTGTCATGAAACCCTTTAAGAAGTACATCGTGTTGTTTAGATAAAAGCTCATAGTTCACACATAGATGCTAATTTTTTTATTTGACAGCATAAATGTGTCTTTGCAAAATAAAATGTACTGTATGTGCTTCAATACTTGAACCACAGATCTACACAGGGTACAACAACATACAGGGCAGCTGACCAAAGCTATCATTCACATCGGGAGAATAACTTTATGTCAAGAGATTATCCATCTGCTTTTTAGTTTCTTTACAAATCAATTTTAGCTTTCTTTGTAATCATTTAAACACCCCCTTACTTAAGGTATTTAGTGTGTCTCTTTTTGCTTGATGATTAGTGAAATTGAGGCAATGTCACTTCCATGAGCATGCACTCAAAGACATACTGCCTAATATGAATTAATAACTGAAACACTCTAAGGATGTAGACCACTGCATTGATGTCTGACTGCTATTCACTTACTCAATTGTTCTTTTGATGAAGACTTGTAAAGATGATTTTAGTGATGTGGAAAGAGTAATGAGGCTTAGTTAGTAACCCCAAGGATCGCTTTGTAGGGAGTTAAAAAAAAATGTTCAGCAAGATGGCAAGATAAAGCCCACTTGGTCTCTGGTGCTTTTGTTTCTTAGTTTTGCTTCTTGATTTCTGCTTCACCATTTGTTGGGGTAGAAGATGAAAAGACTTGGACAAGGCAGAGGAAGTGCTTTGAAGGCCATGGTACTGCTTCATTTTCCATTCCGTTGCATCTGTGCTGTTCGACTTCCACACAGAAAAAGACAGTGATGAAGGAGGGAGGAGGAGGGTGGGGTGAGAGGAACAAGGAGGTGGAGGACGAGATTCTCTTGACAGTTGAAAGATGCACAGCTGTTGACTGCATCTTGTCAGCCTCATCACATACTGAAATGATGTATTTTTCCTCATGCATTCAAAGATTACAATTCAAGGTATGTGTCAAAAAATGGACAAATCTACATATGCATTTAGGCAACAATCATTTAAGACACTTGAACAATGGTGCAGTATTCTGAAGTATGCTCATTTGTTTTGGTTTCTGAAAGTGAGTTGAGAAGACTGATGCCAGATTCACCTCTGTGTGTTAAGTGCAAAGCTGTCGATAGGATATGTCCAGCCTAGGACTGTAAAGATAAAAAAACTGAATTTTCTCTACGTCAAAAATTATATTTCACCCCCCATTTTGTTCACAAAAGGTTAAAACGATAGAAACAGCTTACAAGTTGCAGGCCTGTTGTATTTTTTTTAACTTTGCTTCACCCCTGCTTTCAGTCTTGCTAACCTGAGCTAAGCTAACTGAGTCCTGACTGTAGTTATGTACTTAACGTACAGACATAGAATTAATTATTGTTACCATCTCACATTTGAAAACAAGGTCAAAATTCCTATTTAGCCTACTTTTTTTAGAATTTTGTAAGGCTGGACCCATGAGATGGTTAGCTTAATTTAAGACTACAGAAGGAAGCCAATTAACATGCTACATCTCAATTGTCAGGAATTAATTACATATTTAATAATTTATAATTTTATGTTATGACTTTACATTTCTGTAGTTAAGATCTAGCTAAGTTTAGGCATAAAAAACCATTGGATAGTGAAAAGAAAGCGTCGTGTTTTTGGCTTAACATACCAAGGCAAGCTAATAAGCTACTAAAAGGTCCCTGCCTTGTTTGCGTCACACCTGGTTTGCGTCGGCTGAAAAATCTGCAACTGCTCAAAAACACTTGATGTTTTTGCCGGAAACGATTAAAAAATCACTGGTCCACTTATTCAAGTTCAGCCTATAAAGTCCAACATATAACCAAAATTATGTACGCATCTTGCTAAAAGAAAAGAAACTAAGCTAAACTGCACTCCGGTTAGCTCTAGTTTCATATACAGCATACATGCAGTAGGGTGGTATCAACCTTCTTATTTCACTTACAGCAAGAAAGTAAATGTGGATATTTCAAGATGTTTTCAAAAACCTACACCATTTTGTATATCCCGAAAGCCATTTGTAAATCTATGCTTAAATGTATGTCAAATTTGCTAATCTGTTAGTATGGATTGCACCTCAATATGACATCCCCTCTCCATCCCACAACCCAAATACTATCTGCCATTTCTGATTGCCCCACCTCTGCAGCCCCTAAAAAAATCATCATCAATTTCTTATTCCTCCAGTTGTCTCCAGCTTCCACACCTGCAGTGTTCACTTTGATTAAAGTACATTTCTGAGAAGGAGCATAGGACATAAAATACCTTCACATACAGATTAAAGAGGAGAGAGGTAGAAAGAAAAAAAAAATACCTTAAAGAGTTTTAATACTTTATGAATTCTGATACCTTTTTAAGAGTTTCAGACTTGAAGCTGCTGTGACAGGTTTTGGCTGTTTCACGCCCGTGTAAATATCCTGCTCTTTCCTATTTTGCAGATTTATTACGTGTAAATAGACACGCATCAAGGAGAGATTAAACATGTTTTTTGCTAAATCTGGCTTGTCTGATGTTTTTATTCCCCCTCTTCATCCCTATATACCCTCAAAGTTGTGGATTTGGAAGTTGTTAGAACTTTGAGGTTTATCTCAAGTTCACGTCACCACAAGAGTACTTGAAAGATCAAAAGAGGCACATATGAGACTTAAGTTATTTTACTCTGCAGTCTGGTAAAGCAAATACTACTGCTTCTGTTTGATTTCCTCTGTTTTCCCACCAATATTGATGAGGACATCGACAAAGATAAAAAATAAATGATAAGAAGCTTTAACAGTACAGATTTTACAGTCAGAAAACCCTTCCTAAAACATGCCAGGAAGAGGCAAAGCTCAGTTTCAAGCACCAATCCATATCTACTCAGATCAAATAGGAAACTGAAGCTGTTTTAGAAAATGCATGACCAATAATTCCTTCACATGTGAGTGCTATGTCACATTAAAGATGTGCCAGAAAATGTGTTTCAGCATTTTTGTCTTCTAGCAATTGTTTTTAATATTTGGAATCCTTAAAAAAACAGAAAAAAAGATAATTATAAATCCAAAATGTACAACATGTCTACCACATGGATTTACTGCATAAAGATTATACAAACTATTTTTTTGGAAAATATTTTTGAACTCCTGGTGGCACTACAAAAAAGTTGGTAATCAGGAAGTAAAGACTTAGCCCTTTTGCAAACAATCCACATTCTTTTTTCTTTTTTTGATATTTCCCCTTTTTTTGTTTTTGGAGAAAATATTTTTTGGAACAGCAAAATAAAATGTGGATGATTTATTAAAGGGATAAGACTACTGTGCTGCCAATCACTGTGCATGCAGCAGAGTTCACCTCTAGGAAACTTACTTGCAATCCTTTGCGCTCCGTTGTTTTCATTTTTGAGATTAAGAGTCCTTTCAATTCAGTCGTGGTGGGTCTTTAATCTTGACAGAAAATCACTAATTGTTTGGCGAACCTCTGTCTTCTGCCACAACAATTTCTGATAGCCCAACTTTTGGTAGTGCCACCAGGAGTTTGAAAGGAGTTTGGTGATTTCCCTGACATTTCATTTAACAGGATCAGCAGGTCTCTAAACAAATACAAAGTGAACTGTTGACATCCAATTTGATCTAGTGCTGCTTTGCAAATCTTATCATGCTAGCATCCTGACCTAAGATGGTGAACATTAAACCTATTAAACATCATTATATAAATGTTAGCTGTTAGCATTTAGCTTGATACAACTCTAAGCTCAAGAACAGCCTCTCAGAGCTGCTGCTCAATGTGAACGTGTCATACGACTGTGTCCTAAGATCTATTTACTTTAAGTGTACCACTCTACCACTTCAGCCCTGACTATTTAATCTTTGTCTGCATTTTGAGTTTGAAATTTCTGCACTTCATGGGGCCCTAAAAATAACCAACAACGAAATGCATAAAAGGATTCATGGCATTTACACTATTTTCTGCCAACACTCCAACAGTATTATGTGTCACATTTTGTATTGTATATTAAAAAATATTGTTGTAATACCTGGGGTGTACCACAAATATGATGTTCATTAGTATCCCAAATTTTTGTATACTGCTGACTGCACAGTTAACCTCTACATGTTAATACAATCCCAGGCACTGCTTTGGTCATTTACGTCTGTCACTCCTTTTCTCAGCTCTTTCTTCCCAAAGCAAATGATACCAAATTGTATCAAGTCCCGTTTTCTCCTCATGTCTCTCAGACTGTCCATTAAGAGTTTGAAAACTTTTAAAATGTGTCGAGTCCTCCCCTCGGGAACAAGAGGATTTTACAGGCAACCCATCAATCAAATTAAAAAGCCCATTACGAAAACATAAAGAGGAGAGATTCAGACCTCCGGAGAGAATCTGACCTGGATATCACAGACACCTCATCTTTGTTCTGAATGGGATTGACCTCTCTTTATTATCCTAAGTGCTTTTTTCATTCTCTTCTCCACCTGTGGGGCGATTTCACACTCTGTCTATAATTTCTTTCTCTGCATGGTGGGATTTCAAGCTAGAGAAGGCAGGCAGATTGTAGCATTTGTAATTATTTCTCTTTTCTAGTCAATTACTTTTTTCTTCTCTTCACTATTTCTAAAAATCTTGTTTTCCTCCTCTACCAATCATGGTTCTTTAAGGATAGTGGACTGAGCATGTTCCCACAGAAGTTTCATTCCCACTTCTCTTCTTCTTTCCATCCAATCGTTTAAATTTTTCGTGCATATCTTTTGGACTCCCTGCTGTCATACTTTTCGCAGTAGGTAGAGCACAGCAGTGCTTAGATAAAGCTATGGGTTGCACACACTCTCACAGACAGCAGACACCACCTCCCATTGCCTGCAGCCTTTCTGTCTGGCTACGTGTTCAAATATCTCAGGGCATCAGATTACCATGTTTGAATTGTGCTTGTTGTAAAAAATCACTCTCCCTCTCTTTTATTTTCCTCTTCTCTGTTTTTTTGCGCCTGAAGGCTTTTCTGGCGACTCAATCACCCGACCACTCTCAACACAAACACTTGGCCGCCCTCTAAGAGGCCCCGACGCAGAATAAACAACAGAGTCACGTTGGCTTGGGCCCCACACTGCCGACTCTCAGCTGGAGATTAAACTGCATTAAGACTCCTCTGTTTCTCCAGAGAGGAGAGAAGAGGATATCAGAGGGGAGAGAAGAGAAAAAGATGAGAAAAAGCAACAAGAGGTAAGAAGGACAGAGAGCAAGATTGGAGAAGTGCAGAAAAGGAAAGCTGAGGAGAGAGAGATGACTGTGGTTGTCTCAGAGGAGGAGGGCGGTTAATACTGCCTGGCAGAGATCTTGCTCATTCCGTCTTTATGAAGCTCCAATAAATGACGACCAGCAGGGGAAATAAGATGACAGCGCAGAATCAGGGCAGCTCCGGCTGCTTCCTCTCTGTCAAAGCTGAATTAAATGCAGTGCTAAATTGTGACTGTGTGGGTGCATGTCTGGATGCGCCTCGGAACAAACAAAACCTAAGTGAACTTGCATAATTTGAAGTAATCACTGATCCCTGTCACCATGATTGACATCTCGAGGGAGCAGCAGCTTAGATCCAGCTGCGAGTGTGAAAGTCAGTGTGAAAGTATCTCTTGATTCTAGAACTTTCGACTTTGTATTGGAGGATTTTCCTACTGAATTCAACAACTTGTTTTCTAAAATGAATCAGGTCAGTAGTAACTAATTTCACTTGTTGTCATGTCTGGACTGGTGGAGTTTGAAGAGTTGTTGCCCTGTTGAGACAATATAAAGGTGTATAAGAGATGTGGTATAGGACATTTGCTTTATCAACAGGTTTGTCAAAATATAAACTTTCAATGCCAACTTTTTAAAAAACAAGTGATTTCTAGAATGTGTACCTGTTTAAATAACAGCATGGTCATTGGCTTAGATTAGGCAATCAAGACCCTGTTCCCACCTGGTTTTTCAGTCCGTCCTGAGTGATCCAATCACAAGTGAACAGCAGTTAAGTGCAGGCGGGAGAGCACCCAAGATGCATTGCAAGCACATTTGAGATTATGCAATCATTAAAAACTGTAAGTGATCTAAACACTAAAAACAAAAGAATTGCGTAATTATCAACACCTTACACTCAAGGAGCAAAACAAGGGATCAGATTTTCACAACTATAAACACAAAGTCAGCCTCACACTTTTTGCAGAACAGTACACACAGTGATTAGCAAAACACTGAACACACTTGTATACATTAGACACAGAAGTATATCATGATATCACTTCCCTGAAATTCCAAAGCACTGACTTACAAATCACCACACCCATGAGCCAGCTGATTTAATACACATCAGGTGTGCAAACAAATGATTGCTTTATTATAGACACATCAATCAGGTTTGATCACTAAAAAAATGCAGCAGGTGAGTTCACCTGCTTTCAACCAAAAATGGAAGATGTCAAAGGAAGAAGAGTGAGGGTGAGAGGGGGAACCTGTGGAGGACGAGCAGGAGGTGGAGGTAAAGGTAGAGGTAGAGGTAGAGGTCGAGGTCGAGGTCGAGGTCGAGGTCGAGGTCGAGGAAGAGGAAGACCTGAAGCAGGAGGAGAACGTCCTCAAAGAAGAAGAGGACCAAATTTGTCAAATGAAATTCGTGCAACATTACTGTATTGTATGCACCATATGAGCACTTTTGATACCCCTTCCTGTGTCATTTTACAGTAGCTTACGTGTATTTTTTTCTATGTAGGATTGAGGGCCGAGAACAACAAGGAGGAAGGGGGCCCATACTCACACCAGAACAAGAAAGAGAGATCATAAACATGGTTTTGCCCAATAATGCCATCAGGCTCAGAGAACTTCAAGCCAGCATTATTGGTGACAGTGCTATTTTCAATAATGTCCATCAGGTCTCTCTGACAACACTAGCAGGCATCCTGAAAAGACATCAAGTTCAAATGAAACAACTCTACTGAGTGCCTTTTGAGCGGAATTCGGAGAGGATCAGCCAGCTTTGGCATGAGTATGTGAAAATAATGTATTTTTCACTTTAGCATTGTGATGTTACATACTGCACATGTAATCGTTTTTACATGTAAATTTACTGTGTACTAGACCTATGCTGAACTACACAACCTTGTCTTTCACTGTATTTCAGAGAGTTTATAGATGGATGTTGGGGAAATGTTGGGGGTATCCCGCATGAATTCATTTACATAGATGAGGCATGGTTCAACCTCAGTAAAGCAAGAAGGAGAGGCTGAAATATCATTGGCCACAGGGCTATAATTAATGTCATTCCACCACTCTGCTCTGGTCCAGAACTGGTTTCAACACCATCCACAGTTTACAGTACTGTACCTTCCACCGTATTCTCCGTTTCTAAACCCCATTGAAGAGTTGTTCTTGGCATGGTGGTGGAAGGTTTATGATCTCCGGCCCCAGGCTCAGGTGCCCCTCATTCAGGCCATGGGAGAGGCTTGTGACCATATCAATGCCGTGGCTGTGCAAGGATGGATCTGTCATTCAAGATGGTTCTTCCTACGTCGCCTTGCCAAAAGGATATTGTCTGCCATGTTGATGAAATTCTCTGGTCAGATCCAGCTAGGCAAAGAAATTTGTAGTATTTAATTGATTTTATTCAGACTTATTTTTGTTTTCTTCTTTTACTTTACAGTACTTTTAACCTGTACTGGTAGCAAAGTATTTTTATTTGTCTATTTTCTGGGCTCACAGTGTTGGGACATGTGTTGTGATTGGCTATGCTGACTGATTTTGGCTATATGAAGAGAAATAAATCATATTTTCAATGGTCTGCAGCATTGATCTTGTGTTGTGTTTGGTGAATTTACCATGTTGTATGTATCTGTGTAGATTCTCATTCATCCAGGTCATGTTTTAGGAAGTGAAGAAGCTTCTTGGATGAGAAGTGAAACGTCTTCCCAACAAACCTAACACAGTCCAGTTGACTTGCTTTT
>JAQNCA010000002.1:7327397-7341412 GCA_029783725.1 Acanthurus tractus | reverse complement strand
TCGTAATTTGGTTTAAGAGTACAATCAATTTTAGGGTAGCATTCATAGATATATTTACCTCATACACTGAAAATATATAACTACCTTATACCAATGCAGCATTACAATCTCACACATAAACAACATCCTTTACCTATCTTTCATACAATGATTCTCATTTCCTGCTTCCTTCCTGCCTCCTTCAGCCTTCAACACATGAACGTGGACACTCACTTGTGCAATCTCTTACTCTCTCTCACAAACACACCAACATTATATTTATTATTTACTAGATCAGGGTGCAAGAATAAACTTAATGTGGCTTAGCTCATAAAAATCAGAGCAAAAAGCACTGTAGCTACAGTGAACACATTTTAGAGTTAAGGTTTTATGTGGACTGTCATGTTTCAGAGATCAGATATAACAGTTGCATTTGCTGTTGATTCTTTGTCTTTCCCATGGTGACAACTGCTTTTTAAAAGACATTTTTAAAGTCAGTTACAGATTGCATGCAGCATTTTTAGTCACACTGCATTACGAGCATTGTAAATGATCAAGGAGAGCAGGTTCCCATATAACAACAAAACTAACATTAGCTTACAGGATTTTTTTTTGGTACTGCAGTATAAAATTGATCAAAAAGTTACATAATGAAACAGTCACAATCAACTCAACCAACAACTGACATGTGTTTGGCTGGTAAAGGCTAGTTTGCTAAGATAGCATTGCATAAGGACAAACATATAACATTGCTGTTTTCCTCATTTGTAGCTTTGGTGTAAAACTTTGGTGATACAAACTGTTGTGCTGGTTATACAGATCAAGTTATTTTCTTCTGCTTAGTGTCTCGGATGTGTCAAAAGGTTTATTAATTATTAGCTAGAGCTGTTCATCTGGAACAGCTTCACAGCTAACGTCAAAGAGGCCCCAATTAATATGCAAGATAGTTGAGTTCTAGTTATTGTAGAAAGAGTTGCATCTAATTTTATTTCATGATTTTGTTCATGGTTTGGACCTGACATGTATGCCTATATAACAAGGCCTTAGAGACTAATTGGTCATACTGCAAAAACAATCTGTCCACTCAGGGGCCATTAAAAATAAGAATTAAAAAAAATCTGTGATTCCATGGTGGCTTAACTGTACTGATTTTGGACTTTTTATGTAAAAGAATGAGAACAAACTGGGCAAAACACCACAATAACCTCACTTAGTAACCCTGAAACAGAAAGCATTATGTGTCTTAGACATATCATTACTTTTTCTGAAAAAACTTCCCTGTCAGTGAGATAAAATCAAGCCATACTCGGCAGCCGAGTTGTGTTTTTTCTTTTTTTCTTTCTTTCTTTCTTTTTTCTCTTTTTTTTGGAAATATAGCATCTCTGTAGGGCACTGACAATCTAAACCAATCATTTTAGCTCTATTTGTTGGGCACGGTGATTGCACTGGTCTTGACTGATTGCACTGATTGGAGAGGTTGAAGATGATGGGAT
Organism: Acanthurus tractus; assembly: GCA_029783725.1. Taxonomy (NCBI): domain Eukaryota; kingdom Metazoa; phylum Chordata; class Actinopteri; order Acanthuriformes; family Acanthuridae; genus Acanthurus; species Acanthurus tractus. Next base: position 7,339,940 of record JAQNCA010000002.1, on the reverse strand, counting down.
GATGTACCAGGGCCCAGATAAGCCTTCTCAAGAAAGTGCTGAACTTGCTGGTTTGAAAGAAAAAATAATGGGTTTTTTTATGTAAATCCCAACACAATTAGCTTCTTTATCTAATATAATTTCAGCATCTGGATAGAAGCTATTGCATTTAAAACTGATACACCAAGTGATTGCAAGGGGCAAACTTTGATTGTCTTTTGAATGGAACAAACAAATGACAAATTTGATTAATCTAGTTCTAAGAGCTTCTAATTTACTGTATCACAAAACTGCTTATCTCACCTTCCAGACTGTGATCTCACAGGAAAGTTACTTATGACACCTTTATATGATGCAAGGATTCTTATGAAAGAGTTTTCCCCCAAAATAGAAGCTCATTTTCTCTGACACAAACCTGAGTCACAGTCTGGATGTGTGAATTTTGTCTCCTCAGTAAGCCTTACCTCAGCCTGGCATGCTGTTGTGTCTTAAAAATCAAGTACATGCAAACTTTTTGTGTCATGTTTCCTCTTTATCTTTATAATGAAAATACAGTTTCCTCTTTCCTGTTTTTTTTTCTTTTTCAGTAGATTAACATAACAGACTTCAAAACATGGCACAGATAGTACATATATCACATGCCAAAGAGAAGTGTGAAAAACAAACTAACAAAGAGACAAACAAACAAACAAGAAAAAAGGGGGACAAATCAATTAAATCATATGAATTAAAGTGTTTTTCCTAGTCCATCCAAGTTAGAGAGCTAAAATAAGAAAAGAATGGGGTCCCATGTTCACAGAACATTTTTTACAGTTCCTCTGACTCAGTACTTGACTTTTTCTAAGTAGTGAAAAGACAGTAAATCTTCTAAACAGGTAGTTGTGCGAAAAAAAAGTCAGGGCTCTACTAGTGTAATACTATGTTTGAGGGTCTCTCTTCTGTTTTTTGATGCTGTATGAAATGTGAAGTTTCAGAGATGAATTCAGCCACATCGTATAAGGGTTTTGATTTGGTCATTCAAAAGAAAGTGCTACTTTGCAAGCATGAGTTTCTGAAGAACCTTGTTTCGAACCTTGGAGTGGACTTACAGTTGTGAAGCTGACCTTAGAGTATTACCACAGTAGTAAATTAAAGTAGGTTTTTCTAAAATGCTTTACTTAAAAAATCGGGGTTAGTTTGACAGGCCACTGGCCGATCAGTATGATGCATGGATCAATGACAATTCTGTGCCCTTTCCCTTAGTTATTTTGTTTGGTTTGTTCATTCATTTTCTCTTCTGTATTGCAGACTCACCCATTCATAACAGCCATGGTGAATTCATCTGGCTTCTCAGCAGGGGTAAAGGCAGTGACTTCATGGAAAAAGTAACAACAATACATAACCTCAATAAAACAGCCTCGTGCATTGTATTGCACGAAACAAAGCACATCATGGGTTTGATGTTAGATTAATCTCAATTTCACTGGGATTTCAATGGGTTTTAATATTTATGGTAGATTTCTGTAACATGTTTAAAAAAGATGGAGATAAAAAATATTTTTCACAAAACCATTGCATCATAGCTGTCCCCTGAAATTCAGATCAGATATTCCATACGTGTTCCATTTTTCTGTGCCAGTGTTTCATCCTCAAAAGGCCTAAATGTCCTTGATTCTGTATATGAGAGGTCCCATAAAGCCAGTGGTTCTTTTGTCCTTATTCAGCCTTCAAAATAGGTTTCTCTGATTGAGATGAGATAGATATTGGTGTTTTTTTCATGCCAGACACAATCTCTGTCTCCCTTTTTTTCCCTCTGGATCTGGAGAGAAAAGGAGAGCAGAGAAGATTTTAATTGCTCTCCTCTCATCCACATCTGCACCACCACATTTATCAGCCCTTCTTCCCTCCACAGAAAAGGACTGGAGACTGCCGTTGTGAGATTTTATTTTATTATTTGGGGTGTGGGGGGGGGGTTCCCTCACGGGATGGGGCACATCTGGGAAAGGAATGGTGATGGAGGATAAAGGGATGAAGCAAAGAGATTGGTGTTTGTGTGTGCATGTATGAAGCTGTCTGTGCTTCTGTCTGTAAAGATCTTATATGTGCATCTCATGGGGGGAGGACTACTAGAGGGCCCCAAATCCTCAGGGGAGTCTGTGATTGGGAGGGAAATGGAGAATTGGGACTCAGGGAGTATGAAGTAGAGATGGAGGATGGAGAAAAAAAGATGAGCTGTGGAATGGTGGGGTAGAAAAGGTAGAGGAGGACAAATGAAAAGGGGCAAATTAATGCTTAGGAGCAGCAAAAACTTACAATTATACAATGAGATGTAACACAAGTTCATTTTTCAGAGCTCGTGGCAGGGAGTTCTGCCCCTAGCACATAGCAGTACAGTGCCTGAAAGCAGAAAAAAAGTGGTCTTCCATTTACTATCATTTGAAATCATCACGCTAAACCTTTTTTTTTTTCACTTAAAAAGAAAAGATATTCTGACCACAACATGACGGCACATTTTTTCTAATGATAGGCTTTGACACCGAATAGTTGATGGGTTCTGCCGCTTTTTTCCGTCTTTCAACACCAACATATTCATTGCTGCTGCCAACTTCCAAACTACATAATGAAACACAGGGACATGCTTCAAGGATGGTTCACATTCGACAAAAAGCCACAAGGTGTTTTGGTGGCATTTCAAACCCTCAAGCTGCTGTCCAAAGTCTTTAGCTGCTGAACAACAGTGATTTTGGAGCAGATGATTGTGCTTTTGATAGAAATAATTAAACAAGACTAAATCATATAATGTTTCTTGTCGATTTGTTCACTGTACAACTATTTGTAGACAAATTAGTCTAGTGTATAAAAACAGGTAGAAACGAAGTCAGCCAAAAAAAGCTTGCATGCTGGAGTAGAGAGAGGAAGCGAGTACAGTTAAATGTGTCATTGTGCATCAAATAAACTTAATTAAAATGCGTTGCTCAAAGCACATCAAAGGACCACGATACTTTTGCCTCCAAAACACAGTAAAAAAAGGTCATGTGGAGAGTCTTCCATTGCAGAAAGGGGTGTGATTTGATGAATTTAAAAAACTGATACATTGCAAGTCTTTCATGAAGAAGGTCTTTTTCATCTTTTCATGAAAATGAATATCTTCATTCCAAAAACGACACACATGAGCTTTCCTTTTTTCTTTTTTCCTTTTTTTTTAATGAATTTTATAGCTAAGTTCTAGTTGCCTGAAGCACCCAAACCCCTACAAAAGTCAATGAAAGCACTGTTTCTAGGAACTGGGCCGCAAAACATCATCTCATGTTGAAATCAACTAATGTGAACCAATCAGCCTACTCTCCAAGGCCACATTCAGAAAGACGACACCACTGTGTGAAAAACTGCAGCCTCCTCTTTTATTTAAATGATGCCAGCCTGTTTATGCAGCAGATCAACAGTATCGTCCAAAAAAATGTCTCATGACGATTCATAATATGACTGCCACCATTATAACTTTCTACCAAATTTTAAAATTTTAAAGTGTTTTGGTGTCTGATAAGTATGTGGGTCTGTTCCTTCAACTGGTCTTCTTGGATCGTTTTTCATCTTTTCACTGATACCTAAAGCTCTACCACCAAGGCGGCCCCATGTATTATCACATTGCTGAGAAGAGGGGGAGCTATGAGCTGTAGTGAGGAAGTGGGAGTCCCAAAGGTGGCGTCCTGGATGCTGGGAGGCCTCAGAGGACCGTGGGATGATTGTCTGTGACCTCCCCCTCTCCTTGCACTGTTCAAGGGCATAGTCTATGAGTGCGGAGTGTCTGACTGCCTATTACAATGTGGCACAGCAATATTTAGGTGCTGTGGTGTCTTCAAGGACTGTAGGGCTCTCTGAGTCTGTACATTGTGTTTCTTTGTGTGTAATGTGTGTATGTGTGTGTGCGCAGTACTAATAATTTAACCCCAATGGATTTGAGAGACAAAAACCTTCTTTAAACAGCTCCTGCGCCTTTTTTCTAACGGATCTACTTAATTTCAGTAAATCAACATCTTATGTATATTTCAGCAGATGTACCTAGAGGCAGATGACTCAGCAAGCGAAAGAGGGGCAGAGCAAAACACACATTCAAACACACAGTGGAACAGAGGAGCGCCAGATTAGTCCTCATTATGCAGCATTAATCATCTTTAATCTGCTCTTAATCCAATATCTTTACCCCACTTTATTAATGAGCCATACGTCAAGACTGGATTAGACTGCAAATACTGCAGATCGTATGGAAAGGGAGGGACAGAAGTAATTAGCAAGAAAGGGGGGTCAAAGAGGAGTAAACAAATGGGAGAAGCACAGAGGAGAAAAACTGAGAGATACTTAGCAGACTAAGATTCAGGAATTCAGTTTAAGAGTACATAGTATTTTGCAAAAAAAGACATTAGGAGAGTTCTATTGGTTATATGATGAGGCAATAGTATTATGTAATCATTATCATGTAATCATAAATGTTACAATTACATGATGTTTTCTGACAGTTGTGGTTTGAAATATTGAACAGTAGTAAATTATCAAATGCAGGATACAGCAGTTTTCCTTTTTGGGTAGGATTTGTTGTAAAAGCTAGATTCAGTAGCCAGTTTTTTTAGATACACTCAGCCAAACAAATAGCGTTCAGGACAGCAGTCCTTCTATAGCGTCTACTTTCATGTAGGGATGCCATACTAAGAACGTTGTTCCACAGAATAATAAGCTGATGACGACACCAGTGTAACCAATTACACTAGAAACTTTTCAAGAAAGGATATTTGGTTGATGATACTCAGTATAAAACGCTGCAGTGAGGTGATGTAAACTGAACGTGTCATACTGCTGCAGCTTCACATTAAAAGCATAACACACAAACAACAACACAAACTGACATAACACAAGTTGCCTTTTATTATAAAATGTACAAGAAATGCAATATGTCTGGTACTGCAGCAATTACCTCTATTTTCTACCAAACAAAGCTTTGTTGTTAGTTTTTTTTGACTGCTAGCAATTTAAAGCTTTGCGGGGAGTACAGGGAGTACATAAAATGCATCAGATGACAGGCTACAATCTTGAACTTCTCAGCCACATACTTAACTCCTCCTCACTTATTAACATTTTCAGGATCCCTACCATCATTGGGTGAAAGCTAAAATGACATGAATGGGCACTTTTGCATTTTGTTTTTATTCTATTATCCTCGGCCAACCTTTTCTCCCCTTATATTAAAAGTGAAATCTAACTCCTGATACACTGTGCTGTGACTCAGCTGCTGCTGTGCTGTCTGTCATCTGACTATGTGCTGATAAAAAAGTGAAATAATAATGATAATTTTCTCTGGAGAATGATGGCATCATATTCATTTAGTAAGCAGATTGATATGTATTATGTTTGACAAAACTCAACAGCGCTGCTTAGTCTGGATTTTTTGAGTTTTTCAAACTGGGTCAGCACACTTTCAAATGTGCCCATTTTAAAGTCACAGTGTTTGATTAAAAACAAAACCACATGAAAATCACAAAAGGCCAAAATTTAAAATGTTCTTTCTTGTTGCTGTTGTTGTATTTTATGTGTCACCGAAGACAATATTGACGCGTTCACACTGTCCTTGATTCTAAGTCATGTGTTTTATCACATTGCATGCAGATTAAAATAGAAGTTTACAAGAAAAGGACATAATTACATTTATATGCACGATCATACCTCTAATGTCTTAACATCATATGTGTTTTTGATAGCAGCAGTAAAAGCAAGCTGCTGTAATCAGCATTTGTTAAATCACCGTGAAGTGATGAAAATGGCAGACTAAATTAAGTATTTGATTACAATTTTCCTTGCAGTCTATATCCTTTTTAGAGCCGTATAATCCCCCTAATTTAGTTGCGAGATAATAGCTAACTGTAATACTTGTTTCAGTAGATAGCAGGTCACCACATCATCATAGGCAATTACACACAGGGAGAAGAACAAGAGGGTTTTTTCTGTTGATATGGCTAGATATATTTCACAGATAATGCAGAGTTACACACTGCAACAACAAAGAAAGAGGTAGGGCACACAAAGGAAAGCTGTTTTTTTGCTACTGTCAGGACTCACTACACAAGGCATGCTAACAAAAAGAAGGATCCTATACTAGATATGCTTATTTTAAAGCTCAACCAGGTCTCACGGTGAGCATCTCTGTAACACCAAAGAAGATAAATGTCCTGTTGTGGTTCCGTGTAGCACTGGTGATGCAGATTGACAGACAGAAATCAATCATTTAAGAACTAAGCGGAAATTCACTAGCAAGTGCCACACTACTGATACAACATTAACCGTTTAACAAAGCAAGGGAGTAGGAGATGGCAGGGAATGAATAATGGGAGTGAGGAAGAGGATGAATGTGGAGGTCATTTGATCGGGCCGGTCTGGGATATCTTAATGTTGGTGGCTGGAGGGAAGGAGACTCAGGATGGAGGTAACATCTGAGGTGAAGGTAGTCTGAGCACACCATGGACCTGGACTGTGCCTGAAAAGAGGAGGGAAGAAAAGGAGGAAAAGGGGTATTGTATGTATGTTTAGAGGGGTTGGTAGGGGGAGGGATGGGCTGAGAGGGTAAATGGATGAAGGGGGGGTTTGGCCAAAAATATATCCTTTAATAATCTCAGTGTCATCAATTAGGATGTGAAGTCTTGTCTGTGTCCGGATGCTGTCTCCTAGTGACTCCAAACATAATAGCATAGCTCTCCACAGCAAAGGCAGAGATGGGAGTCATTTCCAAATTGAATGATGTTGATAAAATTCTTTATTCTTAAGCCTAAAGGTGGGGAAAAAATGTAGCGCTGACAATGTTTCATTTCAATTTTAAAAAATATAAGCTTGTTTTTTTATTGGAGCTCTTTTGGAAAACATTTACTTTGCAGGTTGAAGTTTAATAGCTCAAACGTTAGACAGCTAAAAAAATGAGGAGAAGTCACTCATGTTTTGACTTTTGGAACATGCACTACTGCACTACTACTGCAACACTTTGATGATGGAAAGAACATAAAAAACAGCAGGGAACTTAATGTTTACCACTTTAGAGGTAGAGTGAAAGGAGAATAAATCCAGTCAGTTAAAGGTCTTGCCTTGCATAGTGAAACAGATAAGTTTGTGCCTTGGGAAACATACATCTGCTGTAATTCAGCCTCTCTGCCTGCTTACCTCTCAGATTTAGCACTTTAAAGACAGGTCTCACCCAGTCGCTGAATCACTTCACCTGCCTGCTCCGAAATGGGCTGACTTGGTGGGACAAGAACCAGAAGAGAGGAAAAAATTAGAGCAGAAGAGTAGAGGCAGATGAAAGAGTGTGGCGGATGGTGGTTTCTCTTGTGTTTTGGTAAACTTTGGAGGTTGTGTTTCGTTTGTGCAGTGTTTCTCATTGACAGAGGCTTGGCTGGGCTGCCGGGTGGTGGGACCGCTGATCAGTGCACCTGGATTTCATCATCATCAGGCTTTGGATAAAGATGCTGTGCAGCTTTTCACTCATTGCCAGATTGTTACGCTACACCTGCGGTAGTTTGGCTCTCAAGGGAATTATGTGTGAAGCTATTACCAGAATATGTCTACTGGTTGCTGTCACACTGATGCCATTGTCTTTTTGCCTTCCTGCAGTGATCCCCTGTCATAAGCACCACAACCATCTGACTGCCAAGCTTCAGAACTCACCCACCATCACCGCAAAACCTCCTCGTCGCCACTGCCACAGACCCCCTACTCACCAGCCTCACACGCAACCTGACCAGCTCTCCCCATACATCTCTGTTGTGCTCCTTCACCATGTGCTTACCAGTGCGTCAGTTCTCCTCGGTCACCGGTCTCCCCATGAGTTGTCACCAGGCTCCACAGCTTTCCCCATTTCACCCAACCTTTAACCCTTCTACCTTTTGAAATAAATCCTTTTGAAACTGTGCCAGTCTTGGTGTCTGCTTTTGGGTCCTATAAAATAAACATGACAAGGACTTCCTTAAAACTAGAGAATCTTGATGAAAACAGTATTTGTTATATGAGCTGGGAGAGTGTTTTAATATACATTCAGCCTCACTGAACTGAACACCTGAACGTATAAATGGGTATCTTGAGGATCTATAAACCTGCACCACTGGCATCAATACTGATCAGTACCTACCTCATACTCCATAATTTGTGAGTTCAATTGTCAAAAGAAATTATTTGCTCTTTTTACTTCTGGCAGAAATTTTGGTTTTACCACAAATAAACAAACTTGTTTAAGACCAAAAGAGGAGAGAAACACCAAAAACTACAGGATTCCACAACACAACTCAACTGATTGGTTTGCGACCATTTCAGAGACTGATAGCCATTTTAAATACACATACATTATAAGTCTTCTAGCCAACAACCAAATAATCAAGACATCGTATATCCTGTTTACCTGGAAAGAGTGTGTGTTTTTGTGAAATCTAGACCTATAACTTCTTTTCTTGGTTGTAAGCTTTTTCCCTCAGATGGAGGCTCACATGTTCAGAGCAGTGACCCCAATCTAGTATGTGCTAATGTAGCTGCTTCAAAAACAGGTCACACATCAGACTTAAGCAGGCATTTAAAAATGCACAGCATGTATTTAAGAGCTGAGAGTAGCTTCATTTCAACTGCCTTGGGGTCGACTTGTCATATTTTTCCTGGCACTGGAGCCTTTTTTCAGCATTTGAGTGTTGTGGGGGGGGTTGACTAACTTCTCTGATGATAGCACAGCAGCCACTGCTCAGAAAATCCAGAGCACCACAAATCTTTGGTGAGTTTTTTAGCCCAGTTAGCAGTGTAGCTCCAGTAATGCTAACACCGACTGAAATACTTCAACATCTTTTAGATCGCTGTGAAATTTTGTTGAGACATTTATGTTTAACAGAGATCTAAATGTTTACTTACTCAGCAAAATATCTCCACATCTACTTGATGGTGTGGCACTAAATTATGTAAAGTGAACAGTATATTCCATCTAGTGCTTCTGATCAAATACAGCAGCTGTTACAATGTTTTTGGTGCTAAATCTTTCCCGACCCTCTCCAGCTGCTACAGCTAGCTGAACACATCGGTTGTTACTGCTTGTTTTTATTAGTTTCTATGTACTCTGTTTTACCTCTGGTCCAGACTGCTGTCTCCTCAAGATGAATCTTTACTTGTCCTTGAAACCATTTCAACATTTCTCTAGACTGTGGAAGCAAACACCACATCTCCATTTCAATTCCTTAACCTTGTGTTGTAAATGACCGTTAAATGGTCTTTATTTTAAACCATTAGTCACAACTGTCCTGAATTATTTGGGACTTCTGGTCACCATATCATGTTAACATGTTTAAAGATGATGGTGAACATGGTTAAGTTCATATCTGCTAAAAAGGCATTGGTAGAATTGTCATTGTGAGCATGTTAGCATGCTGGTGTTAACATTTAGCTCAAAGAAACACAGTGGTAACTTCAGCCTGACAGAACTGGTATCACGACTGTAATGTGTTCCTGTTCTTTTTTAGCTTCCAACAAAATGTTGCTGAAAAAAAAAAAGAATCATTCTTGTTCCCTTTTGAAATCATTGACAAAAAAATTCAGTTTTCAGGTAAGATGAATGCTATGCAGCAAGGGGTGGGAATAGAAATATTTTGTAAGCTGGAAAATGACAAACAAGGTGCATGTGTGCCTTTTGAAAAAGAAACAATAAAACACTGGAAATGATTGGGGGAGGTTGGCGATGTTGTTCACTATTACTCACAACTTGACAGACCAGCTCCGGATTGAAGGAGATTTGTCGGCTTTCCTTTACCTCTCCGACTGAGTTCAGAGATTCACCCTTGGCAGCAGGTGAACTTATGATTTTACCCAGAATTCTTTGCTCTTTAATTTTATATTCCTGGCACTGTTTCAAACAGCATTTGATGATGTCAGAAGAGACATTGCTTCACCTGCTCTGTTCTTTAAATCTTTTACTCCCTTTGCCTCGCTCTCTGTTAGGTCATATTCCCTCTGTCTCTCTTTCTCCATGTCTCTCTTCCTCCACACAGTTTTTTGAGCCACTCTCTCTCACATAGTCATCTTAGTGTCTGTCTTAGCTTGACTTGAATGATTTGTAGTCCTAAACAAGAGGTTTGTTCCTTCACTACAACACTTACAGAATATCAGTAAACTCTATATGGCCCAGTGTGGCATATAAGGCATTTACCATTACACTCAATGAGATTGTTGAACATCTCATTCTGAAACCATAACCATCAGTGTGCTGTCGTAAAAGCCTCCATTCTTGTGTAAAGGCTTCTCACCAGGTTGCAGGCTTGCAGTTGCTGTTCCAGTTTATCCCAAAGGATGGAGTTCAGGTCATTTCTCTTTGTAAAACAATATTTCTTTATTAACCTGGCTTTGTAAAAAAAAAAAAAATAGGTGTGTGAGCAATAGTTGTTTCAGAAAAGTGATAAAGGAAAGAAAGCTTGTCTTACACTGATACAACCACATAAGATCATTCCAGGCCCTTTTTCTCTCTGTGTTTGTCCATTTTTAAGACCACTAGTTTTGCTTCAAGCTGATAATGTTCCCTAATCACATGTCTATTTCAAACCAACTACACATACCCACTCAAAAATAAATGTCAGGACTTTCGTACATGACGCTGATTGACATCCACATGGCATTTGCAGTCTGCGAAATACTCAGCCATCCCACAAAATATACCTGTGTTATTGTTAGGGTCGTTCAACACCAGACTGTTAACGCCAGCATGCAAAACCCATTTAATGTTTAAGTGGTCCGAACTTTCCTGTCACTGTAAATGTGCCTTTTTTCAGAAATTCATCCTCTTTGGGAACTTCTTTAAGGTTATCCTGTAAACCTGCACATTTATAGTCTATTTTGAAAACAATATTCACTGCAGTGTATTTTATTGGCATTGGGTTTACCAGCATTCTGTTGTAAGCCCTATAAACCGTGTTTTCATGTTTAACTTTGTCGCCTCAAAGTTGGAAGCACACTCTCATCTAAAATATACTCACATGTTTAAGCCACAAATATGTTTTTTTTAAAAGAGGATGCTGGTCTCTTCCTTCCCTTTGGCTTTGTCTTTGAATAACCTTTTCATTAATTTTCTCTAATCCGTTTTCTTTCTGTCTCTTTTCTGTCTCTCTGTGTGATTTGCTCTCCCTCACTCAGTGTGGTTCTGCCTCTTATCCACAGCCTAACACCGTTTTCATATCCTTCCTCTCCTTAACCGCATCCATATCAGCTGTGTTTGAGGAGGCGCTCTGAGTGGGTGTGTAAGCCCAGAGTTTTTGTCTGTGTGTGTGTTGGCCTGTGAGCCTGAGTGTCTGGTTTCATTGTGCATGTAGCTTATGAGTGTATGTGTAAATGTACACAGGGCATCACTGCAGGCATGTGTTGATGGTCGATAGTATATGGTCCTAATCACATCCCCTCGCTTTTTTCTTCCAATCTGTCTCTGCTTAGCTCTCCCTGCTCTGATTTGGTCTTCTGCGGGCCGTGGTGACCAGCAGAGCAGAGAAATTGCCTGTTATCTAGGGGGTCGATTCTTCATGGGGGCCCGTAAATTGCTTTGTATTGACACCCTGTCAGAGTTGGGATCCTCGAGTTAACCCCAAGATCTGCCCTCACTGAGGTGACTCTCCCCAACACCAGCCCAATCCCATGCTGTCCCGTTCCGTCTGTGGTGTGCTGGAATAAACGGCTGAAGTAAAAGTAGGATGGAGGGTGGATGAGTGATTAGTACGTGCCCACGTCTGGCTACTTCAGAGGGTGCCTGCAAGATTCATCAACATAAATTTGAATTTTTAAAACAGTTTTAATGCCAGTTAGAGTGAAGTAGAGTGAAGGCATCACATAATTCACATGGAAGTCCACAGTATATGACCCTTGACAGTTCCAGTACCTGTTCCTAATCCTGTGGGAGGCATTTCATCAAAATCCATTATATTAGGATGACAGCTTTGGTGACTAGCTGGGCTCACACAGCCCACTAAGGGTGTAATAGATGTGACTGTGAAACACCCACACAGTGTTGGAAGAGGAGATGTTTTGGAAGTGCCTGTCATGTTTGACAGGTCTCACATATGTACATATGTTGGCTAGTTTCTTTTTTTTTGTAAGTTGTTTTGCAGGGCTACTGCCAACGCAGCCCTCCCCCTGACAAAATGATGCAATTTTTGCTCTTAATTGTGTTTAAATGTTGGAGAAGAGTTTGCGAGATGAGTTGAATAGTAATAGTTATAGTAATAATAGAAACCGTGTGTTTGTGTCATGAAGCTAGGTGAATCTAAAAGTATTGAGACTCAATTTTGATTTAAATGTGATTTTTGTGTGTGCTATTTTTAACACAAAATCATGGTAAAAAAGTTGAATCAAAGGCTTCTCAACACCATATATCAAGTCATAAATTAAATCATTTTTCAAAAACAATGAAAATCATGTCAGTCAGTCCTTACTTTAGTGTAGTTGATGCTATACTGCATACATAGGTTATAAAGAAAACACTTACTGAAGTAAACTTCAACATTTAGCTGTCCATCTCATCAGGCTATTGCAGTAACAAAAATATTATTT
>JAQNCA010000002.1:7270179-7292044 GCA_029783725.1 Acanthurus tractus | reverse complement strand
AGCCGGCGGCATGTGTCAAAGTTGTAAACAAGCGCTCCAAGGCTTCTCCCTTATCCTATGACAAAGCGCCTTTTTGTCACACGATCCAAGCCACGCATAATCAAATAGTTGAGTTGAAAGTTTCTGAGGAGGGACTGCGTCATTGCCGAAATAATGTTAATTGATGTTGCTGAAAACCCAGGTAGTAGTGACGAGAATCAAAAAAAAAAATCGTGATTTCAATTCAAAGTTAAAAAAATCGAGATTCATATATTTTCCTGAATCGTGCAGGCCTAGTATTTAGATACCTTGTGCAGTGGCATTACAACCAATAGTTATATTATTTTTGATAATTGCACTTCAGTTTTCTAAATGTTTTTGATTTTGCACAGACAGTAGAAGACAATAAGTTCAAGGTTAGGTGGTTATCTATTCAATAATATATATTTTGAAAGAATGTCATATGCATTGCATATCATTTAGTGAGAATGCATATCTTTTTCAGGGAGCGTGTATATTTTTCAGGGAGAGCAGGCCCTTATGCTTATTATATGAGATTATCTTTTATGAAAAAGCCACATTCATGTTTTTGACATTAAGAATAAAAATACATGTTTTGTATTACAACCATTAAATCTTTGTTTGTATTGCATATTCAAACCTTAATACCATTCCATAACAGACTGATGGATACTTCCGTTGACAGGAAATTCTGTAGAAAAATGTAGTCGACTAAAATCTGCTAGTATTTGGTCTAAAATAAAGACTAAGACTAGACTAAGACCAAAACTCATGATATTACGTCTACTAAAGCTAGACTAAGACTAAAAGATTTCAGATAACTAAAATATGACAAAAACTAAATGGTGTGTTATTCAAAAGACTAAGACTAAATCAGGATTTGCTGTCAAAATTAACACTGCCAGCAATATATAATTATTAAAGCCAGATGCATAATGTGCTAAAAATGTGTAATCACAGAATGTTGGACGTCTTTAGGTGCTTTTCGAAGGCATAAACACAGTTCAAGTTCATGAAACAAAACTTGTTCATTCATTCATGTCCATTGCACACAAAGAATTTGCTTCGTATTTTCTATCAAAGCATTGTACCCGCGTTTCAAAATCAAACATTATGTAGCGAGTGTGACTATTCTCTTTTTTTTTTTTTGAATATGACACTGGTATGGTGCATCACACCCCGAGATATGCTCGCCACAGTGTGAACACTTTGGAAGTGCACACTTGTGAACCCATATACTTTTTGAATATGTTTTACAACATGGCTTGCAGTACTTTTAATTTGTCACAGGATATTATATTGTGTGTTCACCTCTTTTATCTGATGTTGGTTAAAGCAATATTCAGACTTACAAATGTGTTTACTGTCAGGTCATTTAATGCTTTGGTTACACTGACTAAGACACACCAAAGCAGACGTTGCAACAATGCCTACAGTTGTAATATATGCGCTTCATGTGTACTGTAACAGTACTGAAAGACATGAGAGGCACCAAAAAAACCCAACTTTTTTGTCTTTGAGATAAGTGTACATCGTGTAGATACAGCCAGATTGTCGGTGGGTGAGGGGTGTCACATGTTTCGAAACACTAAAGACATTTATGCCCAGTGGTGTGGTTGAATACTATCATTTTGACATTTAGGTGTTTTTTTCAAACTTGGAAACATCAGATAATTAAACTTTGTACATGTCATCCAAACCTACATTGTTTTGTCATTATTTGGCATATAACACGTTTTCATGTTGGTCATGGTAATGTTAGCAGGAAGTGCAAGACAAAAATAGAAACAAGAAATATTTCCGCCATTGTTCGGATTACACAGAAAGTGCCCCCTTTTTTTCGATGAAATTTCATAATGAAACTTTGCAACCAAACCCATCACTTTGTTTAAAGATTTTCTTAGGCGGGACATAGCAGCGTCTAACAAAATTAGCACTACCACAAACACCAATTAAAAAACATAGTGCATCAACAGCGCCAAAATAGTGTTTATCTAACAGGATGTGTAAAAAAAGCTATAACTTCTTGCACCTTGTTTAAATCAGTTAAGCCCAGTGTAAATCTGCTGCTCCATATAGAAATTGTCTAACAGCCAACACACATCAGACACATAAACATGAGCTATGTTTAACAAAATTTGTTTATGTGGCTAGGCCTCTAAGTTTTTTTTCCACTAAGCAAGTTTCCAAATCTTTATTATTTTATTAATTAGTTTGAGCCAGATAATTAAATAAAATCAAATGAGTCACATAATTGTAGATTTGTCCCAGATAAACTTTCCCTTTTATTCACACACAGAGCATTTAAAAACACTATAAGTAAAATGTCCCCTACTGGTGAAGAATCCTCCACAATCCTTACAGCAGACACGTCTTCCACGCCCCCCTGCTGCAGCGCCTGGAATTCCACTAGTACGTGTGCTATTTTGTCAGTTTCTCTTTGAAATGCCTCAAAATAATGATTCTTCCCCTCATCCACACAGGATGGTCCGCTAAATAGGCCCCACAAAAGCGCTGCCCCCTGGACAGGCGAGACAGAATCCTGGACAGGTGCGACTGTTCCGAACACTACATCAGAGCTAGGATATGAAATTTGGAAAATGCACATTCATGCCACCACACATGCACAAATATGTAGAATATTTGTTTTATATTCATATGATTTGTACAAATGTACTGTTTATAGAATCAGTTAGAGGTTGTCAAGGCCTCGTATTCTGCAAACTTGTTCCTACAGCACTTCTGGCAGCGGTAGTTGACAGTGCTGACAGTTTTTTAAAAGAGAAAGTAAAATAAAACTGTTTAAAAAAAATAGGCTAAAACACTAAAAACCCTTCATAGACGGACCATTATAACGAGTCATTGCACAAATGGTTAAAATACATAACACAAGAAAAATGAAATAATGCACACATAATTTCACATGACCATTCTTTGGGACCTCATGGGACCTTAATCCCTTGATGAACACTATATTAAATAGAGAAAGCTGAGTTTTCCTGCTGCAAAATATATTCTTCCTTTGACACCAGTGCTGTCGGTGGTGTTAAGCAAGAACTTTTCAAGCCCGTGTAGCCGTGTGGTGTTCTGCTGCATGTGATAAAACTTTTTATCTTTGCTTTAGCCTTGCTTAGTGGGTGACAGAAGCTCAGGCACTTTGCATTTTGGTTCATGTAGGTAACACAAACAGCAATCTGTGAGCAGGGAAAAATCATCTCTCTCCGTCATCATAGCATGCTGGAAGGGAATTATCGCTTTAATTGATTTGATTTATCATCAACACTGATTAAATATCCAAATAAAATGTGGCAAATTTCTCTTTTACAGCTTTTTGACAGGATGTGAACTTCTGCCTCCTGCATAAAAAAAAAAACATGTGCTAAATGTGCCACCATCACCTTGACTTTAACACATCTCTGATCAGCCCTCTATCAGCCAATTACTTTCTGCATTTGCACTAAACATTGCCAAATCTTGAGGTTAGGAATCAATGTTCCTAGGATGCTGGACTGTGTTTGCAAAATATTGGAGTGAAAATATTATATGTGTTTTTAAACCTTGCACAAAATTACTGTGGACACAAACCAGAATGCATAGGCTTTTTTTTTTAAATTACAGTTTGACATTTTGTGCAATAAACTTGTTTGGTTTTTAGCAGAGGAAGTAATTCAACACATAACACCCAACCAACAGTGACTTGTCATTTTTACATCTTCTGTACAAATTTAATAAAGAAATTACTTTAGTGATCTTTAAGGGTGCTGCTAGGTGGTGTTGTTACCATTTAACTGAGCTAAGCTCACCGTTTCCCCACTTTTTCCAATCTCTGTGCTAATCTAAGCTAACTGGCTGCGAGCTGTCACCTCACAGCAACTACTGGATATGAGATTGGTGTCAATCTTCTCTGTCTTCACCTAAATGGAAATGAGCTAATTCTTACAGCTTTTTCACAGCAAAGAAAAAAAAGGTATGATTTCCACATCCACAAATCCTAACTGATCTAAACTTTCATGCATCAAGACATTTCCTTTGGCACTTAACAGTGTCAGCACTTGGTATGATGTTGGCTTGTCCCAGTTTGAGCAGTTGCAGAGAGAGGGGCATTTCCTATGGTGCCGTGACTGTCTCAGCAATTTGAAATAACATACGTCAGTTTCCCTGTATTGCCAGTTTTACTATACTCCTCCAGTTGGCTGCAAAGCACTTTTTAACTGACCTGTTAAAGTTTTTCTCCACTCTCCTTTATCTTTCTCATAGGAAAGTGGATGCAACTCCAATCTTATTCTATGTTATACTTTAAGAGGCCCTGATACCAGAGCCTCTGCTACAGAGCTTTAGGCTGTTTCCCAGATAACCAAAAACAGCATCTTCCAACAGCAGCCAAAATCTAGCACAGCTGGTATCCAGAATAGTAGCACATTCCTGATAAATGATGCAGCATAACAGACCCAAGCACACTGGTCCAGTGGATGAAAGGTGGCTGGAGGTCAACTAACTGCAGATGATTCACATCCCAGTTCAGTCCAGGTCTGCACCTTGAAGACCTGGCCAAATCTAGCAATCCACAGAAGGGTCTGACCTGGTTCACCCTTGGCCTCCTGCCGCCGGAGCACAGCCATGTGTGTGGCAACACTCAGCTGCAAGTTTCAGGTCAATTTCTGCAGTAATGACATTCATGTTTCTTTAATGCAATTTAGCTCTGTAAGGTTATGAAGTTGGATGTTCCCTATTGATTAATGCACTTTGCACACTGCCACCATTACCCTAATGTCCGATAATTACTGTCCAGTCAACACGCTATTCGTTTGTGAGCACTTAATCAACTCAGGCATGTGGATGCAAATGGATATACACTGAAAATCCTCATGAAATCTGACGTCTGTGTTTTGTTAAAACATTTTTATGCAAATGCTTCTTACAAATTTATCCTAACTGCAATCTCAGTACTTTTAATGTAGACTATGTAACTTTTACTGAGGGGCAACTCAGTTGCTACACAGGATTACTGAGGATGCAGCATATTGTAATATAAATGTATATATAGAATGTATGAGCAGCAAATAGTAGCACACTAATCTGAAAGGGATAAAAACACTAATCAAAGGGATGCAGAACATATCACAATAATATAATGAAGAAGAAAGGAAACATGTTTTCAAGTCCTTAAAATGCTTTACATTTAGGTGTGATTTTGGCTCATTAGATTACTGTGATCAAAAACATCTGTACTCACAGGTGTGTGTTAAAAGACTAACTGTCTAGCCAAAACTCTTGTTCAGTGTTTTAGGTCAAGTTTTCTTGGTTTCACATTTTTTGTTGTTTCACTTTCTTTCATTCACTTTCATTATGTGTTTACTCACCTCTCTACTTGTTTCAGATCCCCACTTCCTGGCTTCACGTGTTGCCCCATCCTGAGGTGACTCACCTTTGACAAATGATCTCTGCCTCCCGTGTGCATTCAGTCTGTGTGCTTCCTCTTCCCTGTGCCAGTTCATCTTCATCCTTTGTGTCAAGTGTTCAAACAATTCTCAAAGTCTTAAAGTGTTTCTGGATTTCTAGGTCTTTCATGTGTTTGACTTTGCCTCTTCCTGGCCCTTGTCTTTTTTCCTCCTCCTTTTTTTTCTTTTGCCTAATTAACTGCCTTTTTAAACACAAAATTTTCCATATAAAGGCTTTTTGGCCACAAGTGAACTGTGTCCCCTCAGCTGGGGGACAACTCAAGTCATGGCATCAGGACATTATTAAAAAATATATAGTCCCCTTCACACAGTTTGGAAAATACAGAGTGGTGATTGCTCTGTTGATGTTGAAACTACAAATTAGTTTACTGACAAGCAACCATCATTCAGAGTGTTCATAAATCCATTAAATCAAAAGTGATGCATCTCACTATATGTACGCCTACTATTAGTGAAAACATTATGATAAAACACACATTATACTAAAGTAAAAGGCAGCTTGAGTGACTTAGTTTTGTTTGGCTTAAATATATGCTAAACTAACTCCAATATTGGTTTATTTTTTTAAATTACTCCCCAAATGTTAGAACAGTAGTGAGAGTAGAAATCAATAATAACAGAAAGTTGTAAATCCACACTTAACCACAGTTACCAAAGCACAGAGGTCAAGCTACGTTATGTTGGCCTTGATGTACATATTTGGGTTTAAAATGATTGTTCTTTTTGCTAATACATTGTTGGGTCACATGGAGCTCCAACTATGTTGGGCTTAATAATTTGAGATTGGCGATCTAAAGTAAATAATATCAAAGTTAGTAATAGGATTTAATATACATTAAACCTACCTCGGGGCACCACCCTTAGAAAGGGAAATGATAGCCAATCATTTACTCAGTCTCATAAAGTTGCTAACTATTAATTTGGAACTATGATAATTGATTAATTTAATATTTATAATCAAAGTCCAAATCAGTTCTCAGTAAAAAGTTAAGGGGTTTGGAGTTCTGCAGCATAGAGGTTGGCAACATTTACCTTTGTACAGATTAAACAGACAAACAACTGGCTATTTATATGTAAATAATTATTTAACAAATACCAACAAACACACAATATCTAAACTAAAAGTATTAGCACTATTTACATGCGTGTGTATGTATATGTGGGTGTGTGTGTGTGTCTGATGGGCAGACAAGATGGCTGACTCAAGATGGTGGTTAGGACTGCATGGCTTAAGAAAAGGAATCTAAAACAAAGATGGCTGAACGGAAGATTACAGCCAACACCACATGGCTAGTGGGGTTAGGTTAAAGGTTTTGTAAGGCTCAATGCATGTAAGCTAAAGGTGCCAGTTTAAGAGAGGGGGGTTTAGTTTCACACAGGTTACTCACATGCAAGTTACTGGATGTGACTCCAGTCTTATGTGTGTGAAATGTGCAACTAACTTAACGATAACCAGGCCCAGACATAAAGCTCAAGAACACATCCAATAAAATCATTGCAACAATGAAACATGTGAATAATTCTCTGCTTAGCTGTGCTGTCTTATGCTAGGCACAGCTAAGTTACGTTACCCAGTCCTATGAAGAAAAGATGTCCTTTTCGGTGCGTTACTGTGTTAAGTCCATGAAGCTGCAAGCTTGTGGTGATGTTAAGTCCCATAAACTGCAGGTTGTGAGGCCTGATGGGTCACAAGCTGGTCTGGCCCTCTGAACCCTGGGTCTCTGAGGATCACTGGTTGCTCCTTCATTCCAAGTTAGCAGCTAGTGGTTAGCTTTGGTTGTGACTCCGGTTGCTTCTAGGTCTCAGCTGGCAGACCTTGTGTCCTGGCCGCTGGTGTTGACCTAGCTTGCTGACTCCTGGTTGATCCTTTGGCAGGCTCTCACGTCACTGCTCTTGGTGAGGAGGAGTGCAGCAGCAATCTGCATTGAGCAGGACTGCTGGAGAAGTTGTCGACCCTGTAGGGCTTCAGAGGAAGAGAGAGCTGAGCTCCTCTGGAGAGGAGGCAAGAAAAGATGAAGAGCAAGAGAAAAGAGAAGAGACAGATGTGGGGGCAGAGGTGGTTTTTATAGTATGTGTTCACAGCTAGGTGTGAAATCTGGGGACTCTGGGAAGTTGAGTTTGCTACCCCTTATCTGAGTTCCTGAGGGTCTCAGATTCAGGCCAGATTTCCCACTGAGGTGTGATCTGCAAGGCCTTCCTTTGTCCTATCGCATGGTGAGATCCCAAAAACATTCAAGCTTTATTTGTAAAGAAATATGAACCTTTTTTTAAAATCAGCTTTATTTGTAAAGAAATAATGAACCTTTTTTAAAATCAAAAGATCCACAGCTTCATTTTAATATGTTTATGTTTATGTGGCCCCAAACTAACTACGGTGATGCAAATGGGGATTTAACACAAAATTGGCTTGAGTGTGATAAAGCACTGAGCCTTATGGCTGCACACAGACTTTAAACACCTGCCCACACGCACACACAGTATAAACACACTGGGACAGGACAGCAGGACCCACTCTTCCTAATTAATTCCTATTTTCATCCCAGATCTGATTGCAGGAAAAAAGAGGGATGTGAGAAAGGATGCCCTCTTCAAACGCCTAATGAGCTTAATCGACCACACTCTACAATCTCATTTAAGCCCGTCTCCTTGCCCATGAATTAAACCATTACAAAAACCTGCTTGAACTTAACTGGCGGCTGCTTAATCACAGCAAATCACTGTAATCCTGCATGTCAGAGAGCCTGCAGACGAGCCGTGCACTCGCTGTATGATTGTGTGTCCAGCTGATTCTAATACGTGTGTTTACATGTGCATGTATTACCTACATGAAGATTGTTTGTGTTTGTGTGTGTTGTTGCAGCTGGGAAAGCATGCTACGGAACTAAATGATAGCGGAAGAGTAAGAGCAGGGTATCGGAACTCTTGTCACATCCTACTTTTCCTGTTTTTCCCTTTGGGATACAGTGTTTATTGTCTGTTTGTGGCACCCCGTGCTCATCGTCCCCCTTCCCCATATCCCCCCATTGCCTTTGATGCCCCCAGCAAGCTTTGTTTCAACAAAGCCTGTTAGCTGATCGTTCAATTTTCTGGTCTCTTCCTCACCCCCCCCCTTCTGCCCCCTCTCTCCTCTTCATCTCCTCTCATCTTTCTCAGCTTGTGTTTCAGTTTTTCCTCGCAGCTGCAGAGCATGAAGAGACAAATGATAGATGGTAACTGTGAGTCTGATAAGGACAGAGGACAAATATTATAACGTTCTGTTTGTTGCTGCCTTTCTCTAGTTGACTTATTGTCAGTGATTCAGTCCCTCTGCCTACATTATTTGTTTCCTTTCCTGTCATGTTTTGTCCTTATGGTTTGGAGGTATGGGCAGTTCTAAGCAACAGAAGCCAGAACAACAGTAATTAGATCATACAGAGGGACTTTGACATTATTATATTAATACCCTGTTTGGAAATCTGATTTTTTTACACATGATAGAAGACAAAAGACCCATTAAATTATAATCAGGTTAGTATTTGTTAAATGACTTAGCTTTGTAAAATCACTAGGCACAGTGACTGCTAAATAGTCATGGGTTAGAACATGTTAACAGGCGTCACAGCTGGTGCAATTTCTAGTTTGTAATGCCATCCTGTTCAAAAGAAAAAAAAAAGCTGTGACAAGCATTAAAACAGCATAAAAACACAAGTGGTAAAAGGTGAACTTCTCCATTCCCTAAACAATACCACTATTCCACTGCGACAGAGGAAAACGATGGAATAAACTGACGTTATTGATGTGGCAGAGGGGGGGAGAGCTCGCATCACCAGAGCATGAGCATCAGATTAAGGCTCCCGATGTGCTGTATTTGTCTTTGTGAAGAGCTATCATTAGGAAGCTCAGGAGAATCCAAGTCTAATTAGGCTGTTTAGTATGGAGCCGGGAGGACAAGGGCTAGACTCGGAGTCCGACGCTGCTGCTGCCTCTGAAGCACTGCGAGAGACACTTTTAATGAGCTCCAGGCTGTGTGTTTACCGTAAGATCTGTCTCTCCCTCCGTCGTCGCTCCCTCTCGCTCATTTTTCTCACCTGCTCTGGCTTTCCCTCAAGCCCTTGCGCATTCATGTGCAGCTAAAAGAAATACACTTGTATGCTAAAGTACAGTTCCTAGACAAGAGATGTCTGCAGGCTCTTAAAACAGTAAAAGCAGCACCTGCAAAACATGTCATCCAAGCCTTTGTGAAGCTTAATAAGTACTTTATATTGAGAACAACAGCACAAAATATGGTTTGAAAAAAAAAGCAGGGGCTGTTTCATTCATCTGACAATAAAAGCAAACAAACAAACAAACAAAAAAGCATTAGAAGCTCCTACCACATCTATTTAATCACATTACATCGAACAGATGTTGTTTTTATTGCATCCCTCCTCTCTATGTAGATACTTTATACATTAATGCAAAACTCCCTCTTTTTTATTTCTCCTAAAAACACACTAACAGACACACACATACACACACTTCAGGCTTCCTTCCCCACGCACCACTGAATCCACTCAGTCCGCTTTTCATTGGACTTTAATTTCCAGCAGTGATCGACCACATTTCAACACCGCACCGCTGCTTCTCTCTATTTTATAAGCGAGTGGAAAAAGTCAACCAGGCTCTGAAGCGGCAAGTGGGGAAAACTAATCAACTCTGCATTAATTAATGATAGTGGAAGGGCTTTTTAGTGACTCTGGTTTTGGGGAGAGAGTTTTTAAGGAGAAGAGATAAGATTCTTGAGCATAGTGGACTTTCTGGAGTAAAAATCACAGAGAGGCAGTGTTGAAGTGGAATCAGTTTGGCCCTGGAGTTGGAGAGGATGCTTAAAGATTTATCATGATATACTTTGGTTCACTTTTTTGGACTCACTTCTGTAGATGTTTTGACGTTGTTGTACAGTAGGGAGTTGGTTCAGGCATGCAGCGAGGTCAAAAGGCTGAACACAGCAGTGTCTGTGGTGTTGTGGGGATGGTGATACATGAACTGGAGAGAAAATAAAATAAAGAGTGAGAGGTAAAGTTTGAAAGAATTTTTGATGGCAAAATACTATTCAGTCGTGCTGTGAGACAGGGTTTTACAATTCGCAGTAATCAATGAGAAGCAGGGTCATGTTGAAGGGTCAGATAATGACTGGTGACCCATTCAGATAAACTGCCCCAAGTGGTTTTGACACAACATCACCTGCTGCCATTGTCACATGTTGTTCATGGACTAAATTTCCACAGTGCTCAGGAGGTGAAAACTTAACACAGGTTATTTACAGTTAAAGGGTTAGCACCTTGAGAACGAGGTATGTCGGGCAGAATATAGCAACAAGACCAAAGGTTTCTAAAATTCAGGTTAAAGCTCCAGGTTAAAAAAGTTATTAAGTTCTCATAGTGGTAAAGGCCTTTTTTGCTTGTGTATCTCCACATGCTGTGACAGTAAAGTTTTGAAAAGTCACTGGTATATTTTTTCACTTGTTTGTTCAGCTCTGTATTCTGCATTCCTAACTGTGTCTATTTCTGTGTGAGTCTGTGCACAAAGTTCAGCAATTAATCTGGTTCCCAATATAGTAATTCTAATTTATTTGTATTTGTATTTTATTTGAATCTGTTGTGATTGTCCCTTTTTTTGCAAAAATTTGCATTTACTTATTAATCCAAAGACAGATGCACAAAAGTTAAATATAGATCATTTAAGTAAGTTGAAGAATAAAAACATTACATCATGGTCTTAATCATACAGCAGAATGTCTTTGCTATACTTAAACCATGCATCAAAGCACTTGTATAGCATATGGCACGCATACTATTTACTTTATATATTAATACTGTGTCTGTGGTAAAAAAAAATCCATTTGAAAAAAAATAGCATTGTCAACAGAAAAGTATGTTCTTTATGCACAATAGAATATATTATATTACATATTGTTCCAAACACGTCTACTTAGTCATCCATGCATATATACCAGGGTTTGAGACTTTGAAGTAAAGGAAAATAAAACTAGGGAGACATTTAAAAAAAAAGAAAAATTGAACATGGACAGTCAATAAATGCACAGACATGCAGAGTGTTACAGTGGCTGCAGAAAAAGAACAGAAGTAACTTCCAATATGTGCATACATATGCATGGGTAGGTCTGCTTTTGACCATGGACAACAGTCTTGGATAACAACTTTTAACTGATCAGTGACTGTACATATGCACATTGCATTACAATTTTTTCTTTACTCATTTCCTCAAAAATAGGCATGCATGAATGTACATCCAAAGACCTTGGAAGAAGGAATAACACTTAAAAAAAGAGTACATACAAGTAAGCATGCAGCACAGACTACAGAACCAAGCAAGAACATATCAATTTACCCTTTCCAGGAAATCTTGCCACAGAAAGGACATATGCAATCCAATAAACACAGAAACTTGAGCTCAGAAATAGCTTCAAGTGAAGAAAGTAGCCAACTATTTAAAGGGGTGGGAGAAGAAGGGATGAGTCATTGGAGAAAGAGGAAGTGGTCCGGTAAAGCAATTAGGCAGAGGTACAGGTGATTCTGGATAGGACTGTATATGAAACAAGGCTGGTTCACACTTTTAAGGTAATGTCCATTAGACAGAACACTCATCTTGATAACATTAACCTGACTCAACCTTGTCAGAATTAAGAACCACCTGTCATCTAAACTTCTCCAATGACATTAAAGCATTGGAATTTTCATAGTGTTGAACTAAAAGAAACTCTTCATTCAAGTCAGGTGCTTTCTCACACGTAACCAATTTGTAGTTTAAAAACATACTTTGTACTGAATTTTTGAGTCATCAGAATGTTCAAGTTCCTTCTTACAGCCACTCAGGATGACACATGGTATCATCAAGGACAGCTGGACACAAAAACCAGATCAGAGCTCACGTAAAAGAAAAGAAAGGTGGTCCCATTATCTCGGCTTGCTGTGGCCACTAGTGGGTGATAACACTAATTGACAGTCGGTTTGTTCCATTGCCTGAGCACAATAAGTCACCTTGCCATCTCTGAAGGTAGAATGCCTTTGGGAGCTATAATATAATGACAGCCCCTCAAGCAGCCACGCTGACCAGGGAATTGATTGTTCTCCCCCTGCATTTTTTTCTTTCTCACCATTCCTCTCGCTTTTTCTAATCCCCCCCCCCCCATATATTTTTTTTTACATTTTGAAGAACACTGTCTCCTCCTCTGGGCCATCTCACTTTCTCTTTGACCTCCCCTCTCCTAATGTCCTTTCCTGCCTCCCCTTCACCCTTTGCCCTAGTGCACATTTCTTTACAGCCCCCTCCCCTCTCTGATTCCCCCAGCTGCTTGTTAGGGGCAGACTCAGGTGGCTCTCAGAGGTTGAGATGGATGAGGTGTCGGCCCAGCGTCAACCCAGCGGCATTCTCGCAGAGCAGCACCAACAGCCAACATCCCACCGGCCTGTCATGTCCGGCCAAGTCTGGTGACAGCTATACACTGTAGTCCCTTTGCCTGAAAGTGCAGAGCTGTGCTTCTGTAGACCAGAGGAGGCTCGCACAAACTGAACATCAACCAAACCACTAAGGTGTGAGTTCCTGAAAACAACAGCTTTGTACTTGAGATGTGAGCTTTGACATTGAATCAGAATTACATGGCTGCAGCACAATTATTATGTTATACGATGCTGCTCTAATCTGATAAAGCCTTCTTTATCACTCCATTGATTATGTAGCTGTTTTGAATTACATATAAAACCCCAATATGTCGCACACTTCTCACTATCAAGATTTGTCACAGCCCAAATGTTTCAGCGCTCTCTGTGAAAAGCCAACTTCTACATGACTTAGAAGGCAAGCAGCTAGTTTGAAAAAATCAATGTTTGTCTTCAGAATTCTCAGCTTTGATGCACAGAAAGTGATTAAAGGCCTTTATGTAAAAGTTTTAGGTGGATCAAGCCCTACTTTATAATTTAGATTGTCAAACCTCTTCCTCCCTGTTGGCCTAAATCAATTCACAGCATTTTTTCCCGCACTTCAATATTTTACAAAGCGCCTTGATACAAAACATAAATAAAATCAATGTTCCATTTTCCACTGAAGGGCTTTTTAGAGGGTTTCTATTTTATTGCTAATTAGCAGTAGCAAAGAAAAAGAAAAAAAAGTTTCACAATGAAGAGAGGGGAGGGAAAAAAAAAGCACACGTTGCCAACCCCACTTCTAGAATGATGATGTTTAACCTCCCTGGAAACCGCCAGCTCTAAACAGCTATTGATTTGCTAATTGCCTTCACTTTCAATTCCATTGTTCCTTAAGGTGGTATTTAACCCCTGTGACATGCCGTATTTACTGAGAGAGAGAGGGAAAAAAACCCCACAACACTCAACATCTTGGCTTTCAGTGACCAGAGTGTTAAGTCCAGTCAAGGCTGGACTGAGTTCAAAGCTGAACTTTTGAAATAATGGAGATTATGTTTATTGTATGTGTTTGTCTTTTGCTGTCCATTGCTCAATAAATACAATTTTTTTGAAGTATCATGTTGCAGACCAGCACCCAGTGATTCCTACAACTAGCTGAATTTAAACGGGCAAAAACAAAATAGACATGGGCAGCATTTTTTAGTTTGTTTTGTTGGTTTAAAATTTACAGCAGCAAAATTTGATTAGTTTATTTGTTTTGCTTTATTAAATGCAAAACGCTCCAGTCTCAAATGTCTCAGATTTGTTCTGAACAGACTGAGCCCATGTAGATGAAGGTGCAAGGGTCCAGTGTCTCCAGATAAAATTAAGATTGATCTTATTACAATAACTCAATTAGAGGCTAAGACTTAATCAATAGGAAGTGTTTAGTACAAGGTTCTATTAGCCTCCAGGCTACTCTCTGCCTTGTCCAGCACGTCAATATGTGTTTGCTGGCCCTCTTGTCCAATCATACTTTATGGTAAAATCACATTTGTAATCATTATGTGTGAAGTATGGAGGCTCAATATGAACATAAGTGCAATTTAATAATCTACTCATGCCAAGGAGTAGAGAATATGCATGTCTGGTTGAAAAAATGAATTTAGGATTCCTCTTATGTATGATTTGAAAAGTTGAAGTAATTTCAGGTTGATCTAAGGTCAGTTGCACAATGTGGTCTTTCATGATTCTGATCAACTTCCTCCTTCCTTAACGTTATTTTAAACATGTGATTTTTACAACTAACATCACCATCAAGATCTGCTGTATCAGTGCCTCATTAAGCAGATTTAGTATTTACCAAATGTTATGATGTATTAAATAGTCTTTTGTTCCTCTCTTTTCATTCCATTTGCAGCAGTTTGCTAATATAAACACTTAGAACTGCCACCAATGTTTCTACACAAGTGTAGGTCAGTAAATGACTTGGTAAATGTTACATCAAAAAGGATTACTTTACTACAATGAGCAGTTTAAGAATTTATGTTTTTGAAAGTTTGTGGTACATATTTAGTTAACTTTAGACCCAATACAGGAGTCAAAAACATGACTTGCTACAGTTCAAATACTGTTTATTAAAAGAGAGTTAAGTTCAGTTAAAGAGATAAAAGGTTTGGAGACCTAAGCTGAAGTACACGGCGCAGTGTTGACAGGCAAGGTGAGCTGACTGGAGGCCCTGAGTGAGGCAAGCAGATGAAAACTGCAAGTAGGAGGTAAAACTACAGCTCTGGATCTTAAAACCAGATCTCAAATTGGCAATAGCATAAGTAGTGCTTCAGCAAAAAGAACAAGCTGAAGATGAGTGGCTAAGGAACAATGGTGTCACTGATGTAATACAAAAGGATCCAAAAGCAAAAACAGGAGAATGCAGAATGAAAAAAAGCTAGATAAAATAAAAGAGCTGATTTATTAACAAAACCTTGGGAGCAACAAGAGGAAATACAAAATTTAGAAAAGAGAGACTGAATAAAACAACAAATCAGGGGAACAAGAGAAGAATGAGAAAACCCAGAGCTGAGAGAAGACGGAAAAGAAAAGAGAGAAGCAGAGAAAACAGACAGAGACAGCGAGTAATGAGTGAGGTAATCAACACAGGTGAGACACATTAGGGCGGGGCAGGTAATCACAAGAATGGAAACTCGACATGATGTGGGATATGAGAGAAAAAAAGACAAGTGTTAAAATAAAACAGAAGGTAAAAGACAATAAACACTTGGAGAAACAAAAGAAGACAAAAAGCACTGCAAGTGTGTGTGTGTTAGGTCCTAAGCAGTTGTTTTTTCACACCCAGCACTCACATTGTGTACGTACACTAAGTGTGATACAGTGAGGTGTGATCAGATGCATTGATTGTGCTTTGCTTTCTCATGCAGGAAGTGATTGTGCCAAAGACCAACAAAAAACCTGGTCTGTAGTAAATGATCCAGTATTTTCCTGCTATTTAATGTGCACAAGTAGTAATATATAGGCATCTGTGTATGTTCATGTGAAATCAGTAGAATTTTTGTGCATGAATGTGCGTGGGTGCACACATAAACATGTATGTGTACGTATATTAGACATCACTGAAGTCATGTCATGGCGGGTGTGATTACTTGTGAAAACATATATATTTAAATATGTGCATGGACATTGGTCTGCACATTTCCATTTCCTCTGGGATTTTCTGAGCAATCAGCAAAAGGGCCTCTGGTTCCATTATGACAGTGTTAGAATGGATCCCAACCAAGTCAGCAGTGCTGAAGGTATGTGTACTGATGTGCGTCCGTAATGTGGCATTAGATGGTGCCCCTCGCAAGAATGAGACGTGGACAGTATGGTCCATCTGCTGCAGGGGTGTTTGAATTTAGCATAGATTTTGAGGTGGTCAATGGCTATGTTTATTCTGTTAAATGTCATGATGGGACAGTTACATTTTGTGTGAGTGCGAGGTTGAGTGATGTGAATGATGAAAAGTGGACATGTTGTATCCGTAAAAGACTGGAGACTGTTTTGATCTACTGTGTGCTCGGACCTGGAACAAGCTGGTTTTCCTTTGTCCATGTATGTTGCGCAGTGGCACAGCTCTACAGGCCCAGAAATGTACCATATTGAAGATGATTGTTTCAACCGTGCATCGGAGGATTTTATTTTTCTGAATGTTTGCGAGGATAGGGAGAGACTGATTGCAAACAAAGCCCGTGAGGAGACCTGTTACGGTTGTCAAACCAATCATCCCAGTCAGAAACACCACAAGTGTCTGCAGGATATTCCCGATTATTTCTATGGGAGCAACTTTGAAAAGCTTGTGGACTAAGCGTTTCATTCCTGCTGTCCAGCGTTTCTTGAGGTTCAAACATGTTTACACCAGTGAAGCTAGAGTTCAGGGTGCTGCAGAAACAATCCTACATGAGCTGAAATCAGTGGAGAGGATATTGGATAAAATCAGAAACATGTACAACACCATGATTGATAAGAATATGGATGACATTGTTGAGCTTCACACTGTTGGTAATTTCTGGAATGGTCTCAAAGAGTGAAAAATCTTTTTGGTAAAAAATAACTGTCCGAAATTTTTGTGATCAAAGCATTTGTCAAAGAATTTAAATATTTGAGTCTGAAGTAACTTTCTATTTTATCTGCGTTCCTATTGTAATTGTGCATCATGGGTAATTGTTTGATAAATATGCTGTTGTCTGTTAGAGTGTGCTACATTGCGACAAAGCTAACAGGTCTTTAGATCATGCCATTGGCGACAGAGTAAACGATGTAAAGGAGTACAAGAACAGTAGTTGCATTAACCTCTGTGAAATCAATAAATTAGAGCAAAAATTGGACATAGTAAAAACCCAGTCTTCTGCAGAGTCATGGGCTGCCATAGTGCAGCGTACTGTGACAATAATGTAAGAAAAATCTGCATCAGACGTATTATGCATTGTTACTGGTTATGTCATAACGAATGTTAACACGCTGAAGCCCACCCATGCATTTACATTGTACACCAGAAAAAAGCCGCTATGTTTAAGATCAACAGTGTCTGGATACAATACATGTGTTGCAAAAGGTGCATACTTTTATAAACTGTAAAACCACAATATCTGTTTTGGAAGATGTTTAAGTGTTTTAAAATACAATCCATAATTTCTGTACTCTTTTATTAGGTTTTTAACCGTGTATGGTTGATGATACATTTAATTCATTACAAACATTGATCTGACCGTGTGTGTTGGTGTAAATACCTCTGATGTTGTACATACTGAAAATGATTTGCTGTGATAAGTGCCTTTGTTTTACGAATAAAGATGTGGTGTAACAGCCATAATGTGTTCACTTCCGTTTCATTTCCACCATGGAAGCAGCGCTGCAAAATATTTATTATAACCCTGCTCATCCTGGCGGTCTTGGGAGCGTAAATAAGCTTCGCAGTGCAGTCAGAGAGTGCACAGGAGAGACACCTAAGCTACCTGAGGTTAAACGTTTTTTACAAGGACAAGATGTGTATACACTCCATGCCAGAGCAGCAAAATATTTTCCAAGAAGCAGGGTTCCGGTAAGCGGTATAGATAAACAATTTCAAATGGATCTAGTGAATATGAGCGAATATTCTGCAGAAAACAACAATTTTCAATACTTGTAAACATGCATCAATGTTTTTTCTAGATTTCTAGCTTTTAGAGACATTCTGAGGGAGGGGCGCGTACCCACAAAACTTCAAACAGACACAGGCACAGAGTTTTATAATAAACAATTTCGACAACTTATAGCGCAATTTAAGATCATACATTTCTTTAACAGCAAATGAGACTAAGGCTGGTGGGACGGTTTAATTAGACCTTCAAGAATTGTATTTGGCGATATTTAACATCTGTTAATTCA
This sequence comes from Acanthurus tractus, assembly GCA_029783725.1. NCBI lineage: Eukaryota > Metazoa > Chordata > Actinopteri > Acanthuriformes > Acanthuridae > Acanthurus > Acanthurus tractus. Next base: position 7,273,788 of record JAQNCA010000002.1, on the reverse strand, counting down.
CGTAGGTACATCGATGTAGTCCAGGACCTTGTTGATGCTTATAACAGATCTCACCATAGATCCATGAAGATGCCTCCCGCCTTTGTCAATAAGGCAATGAAAAAACTGTATTTAACAACCTGACAGTAAGAATATCAAAACTCTGCGGTGTGTTCAGAGAAGGTTATGATCAATCATTCACAGACAAATGTTTTACAATAACAGAACGTATAGCCAGAGATCCACCTGTGTATAGACTATCTGACTGTGCAGGGGAGGTCTTGAAAGTCACATTTTATGAGCCAGAGTTAAAACAAGTAATTATAGACAAAAAGAAAGAGTTAAAATTGAAAAAATATTAGCAAGAAAAAATCAGGGCATAAAAATATGTTTTTTGTAAAATGGTTGGGGTGGCCAGAAAAATTTTAACATGTACACTTGCGATGTTGCCAGATATATATCCAACTATATGAATCAGGCGGGCAGGGATTTACTCGGTTTTATTGGTGCTAGCATGCTAGAATGGCTGTACCCTTGATGAAAAGTTGGTTCAGTCTGGCCAACCCACATTTAAAAACCGCAGCCACAAACATCATGGGGGACAGTATTGCGAGAAATATGGAATCAGGAAAGCAAGAGGGGAGCGGGCTGGTGATGTTCAGACGAAGACCATTGAAACGACCCCCCTCAGGATGAGGGTGTAACCAACCAGCTTCTAAAAAGTGTAAAACCCACTCGAAAAAATATGCAGCGGAGCCAAAGAGAAGTCAGGCAACAAAGCTAGCAGAGCTCAGGCCAGACGCTCCGGCTATTCTCTCAAAGATATATTCTAGACTGAGATTTGTGAAAAGCAAAAGAAAAGAAAAAATGGTGCTTAATCATAATCAATCAGAAGACTGTGTGAAGACAGAGTTGGATCTTTACACCATGCCGTACCCTCAGACCTCTATTAAAAAATCTACATTTGTTGAAATTCCATTTGTTTCAGCAATCACTGACACAGGTCCTCTGAAGTTTTACATCTCAGCCAGCAGTGAGGACTACTTTGATCTGAATGACACCTACTTGTACACGTGGGTGAGAATTACGAATGTTGATGGTACAAACCTGGCAAATGGAGCAGATGTTGGTTTTATAAACTACCCGGGATGCACGCTCTTCTCGCAGGTTGATATACTAAAATATAATATATAACGCAATCCTCCAACACATATTCATACTGTGGAATAACTGAGTGCTTGTTCAACTATGGAAAAGACACACTGGATACACAATTCAGCACAGGACTGTATTGTAAAGACACATGTAATCACATGAATGATGTGTCTATAACTGGAGACAATCAGGGGCTGGAGGTTAGGGGCAGATACACAACAAACAGTCAGATTGAGGAGTTAATTGCACCAATACATGCCGATTTGTTTTTTCAGGAAAACTACTGCTAAACAGTGTTGATATATCTCTGAAATTTATAAGATCAAAAGATAAATTTGCCCTCATGACAGCTGTATGTGATTGTATTTATGTGATTGTTACGTGTGCCTGTGTGATAATATCACACACTTCTTTTTTTTTGTTGTTGTTCCGGTGGTTGTGCTGCTGGTTTGCTGCTGCCGTGTCTCTCTCTCCCTCTCTCTTGACTCCTTGCTCGGTTTTCCGCTCTGCATAATTAACCAGCTGGTTTTTATTGTCATCCAAAGCAGGTATAAAAGGAAGAGCGACAGGCGGGCAACGGGGGCATTGTTTGGAGAGGAGGCGCTGTGTTTCGAGGTTGTTTCCCGGTCCTATCCTTTGATTAATATTCTAAATGGTTTTGATTGTGGGGATTTGTTATTTTAGTTTGGGCTGGAGACTTCTGGTAGTCATGTTTTCGGTTTTGGTGCAATTTATTTAGACCTACCCGCTAGGTAGAGAGGGGGAAGGACACTGAGTCCTTTGCTGGGTTGGCTCGGTAGTCTTTACGTCTTTTGTTTCCTTTGGCCGGGGTCTCCAGTCCCTTTTTGGAGGGAAGAGTTATTTCTTTGGTTGTTCTTCTCTCCATAGGATCCATGGAACTGGTCGAAATGATGATACCCATATTTCAGTTAATCAAATAAAATGATCTAATCTGTTAAAAAAAAAAAAAGTATATATTTATATGTTGCAGCCTCTGAGCCATTTTTGTGTTTATTTAGAGAGGCCGTAACAGTGATACTATTGAAATGCAGCAAACTTTGTCAAAAGCTAAATTTGGATAGCAGATAGTGGCACATTTATCATAGCTAGAGTTTTTAAAAACAATTCCCACCCCTCTGGTCTGGACCTGTCTGTCAAGTCCAAGAAGTTTTGGCTAAGTTATATTTAGTTTTGTCTCGTGTCTATGTTGTGTCGTGGTCTCCTGGTTTATTTTGATAGTCTCGTCTTCCCCTGTGTTGCCCATGTCCTGTCAAGTTTCCCTCCTTGTGTGATTACCTGCCCTGCCCAAATGTGTTTCACCTGGGGTGATTGCCCTATCTGTGTCTCATTGTATTTGTGTGTGTTTTGTCTCTGTGTTTCCCTTTGCCTTTGTCTGATCGTCTTGTTAAGTTCTGTCGACTTCCTGTTGTGTCCGGTTGTGTCCAGTAGTATTCTGAAAGTCACTGAGATTTTGTGCTTCTGTGGTTCCATCCTGCCCTAGGCCAAGTTTGTAGTTCCTTTTTTTTCACCAGCTTGTCTTTTTGTAACAAAGCTCGCTCTTCATTCAAACCTTTGGGGTCCAAAATCCATCATGGAACGTTTGGCCTGAAACATGGACCCTCCCAGTGTTGGATGCCAGAGGCCCCAGACGTGGGGTTAAGCAGCGGCCAAGCTCTTCAGTCCTGGGGCGTCTTGGCTCTCCACCTGGTGTTCCGGATGGGCCACCTGTGGACTACTTGTTGCCCAGCCCCTGAGCAAGAGCCTCTGTTCTTCTGGTGTTGGGATTCCCGGAATACTCAGCTTTGGCTCCGGGGACGGGGATCCTGACGCAAGGGTCTCCAGTTCCTGTGCCTCAGCAGCGGCGTCAACTGTCTCCAGTTCCCGTGCCTTGGCAGTGGCTGTCTCCAGTTCCTGTGCCTCAGCAGCGGTGTCGGCTGTCCCCGGCTCCAGTGCCTTAGCAGCAGCATTGGTTGTCTCCAGTTCCTGTGCCTCGGAAGCAGCTTTACCTTCCTCCAGTTCCCGTGCCTCGGCGGCATCAGCTGTTTACAGTTCCTCATCATCAGAGGCAGCTGTCTCTGATTCCTGTGCCTCGGCGACAACTTTTTCCACTTCATGCTGTCTCTTCGCTGGCTTCCGGCCATGCACTACGTGGGGGCCCAGCCTGACCTCCAAAGCAATTCCTCCATCGACCACAGCTGCTAGGAGGTTCTTTGGAGTGGTTTCCTTGTCAGCCTAACTCCTGTCAAGTTTCCCTCCTTGTGTGATTACCTGCCCTGCCCTAATGTGTTTCACCTGGGGTGATTGCCCTATCTGTGTCTCAATGTCTTTGTTCGTGTTTCGTCTCTGTGTTTCCCTTTGCCTTTGTCTGATCATCCTGTTAAGTTCTGTCCTTGGTTTAACTCAGAAACTTGTACACTTAAACAAACAACCCGTAAATTAGAGAGAATGTGGCGCTCTGATAAAAGGGAAGAGTCA
>JAQNCA010000002.1:7238953-7257914 GCA_029783725.1 Acanthurus tractus | reverse complement strand
AGCTAAACTTTCCATTTAAAAGTCCCTTTTCTGTATCCATTTCTGCTTTGTAACCGTTTGCAATGTTATTTTAGTGCAACTCTCTGAAACTACGGGAGCTGGCAAGGCACAGACCATTATTAACGTGTTAACTTCGACAGTCCTAATAAATAGTATAAAAAAAGCATAATTTTAAAGACATATTACATTATCCTCAAATTAGATCTATTGCCACTGTACTTTGATGAAATCTAAAGAAATGTTTTGTAGCTCTTTGTGTTAATCACAAGTGCAAACAAGAGAAATCCAATTAGGTGAAATGGTTTTTAAAGCAGTTTGACTTGTTTAAATACATATTTGTTGTGAGACAGCTTGAAACTATAATAAACACTCCACTTTTGTAACACAGATGGCCTTACTTACAAAGAAAAATTATCTGAATAATGACTGACAAAAAAGAGAAATAAATCAAATGAATGGTTGAGATGAAGGATATTTTCCAGACAGTTAACAAAAATCACATGTAAAATTGCTTCATTTTAATTCTCTTCAGAAAAAAGTCATTACTTAATGCTGTCAATCCTTCACACCGGTTTCATAATAACCTGTCTGTACTTACCAAGTATGACAAATCCAGTAAATCAATACAATTAGTAAAGGCTGACTCTTTCTTTTAAATAATCAGTTTCCACAAATTACCAAATAACAACACTTCACCCGGTCCGTGCAGAGTTACTCTCGCAGTTCTTTTCTACTGTGCCAAATGGAGAAATTGGAATCCCTAAAAACAAGCAGCAGAGTGAATGGAAAAACAGTGTGTGCTTTCTTATATCAAAGCGTCTATGCTAATTAGCTGGCTGGTAATGTGAGGTTGAGTTGCTCAGGGCTCCGTGGGTATTTGGACCACATTGCTCTACTGTGCTGGCCAGGTAAGGCATGCTGCCAACACTGGGCTCCCTGCCAAGCTGGATTGGAAATGGACTGCCAGCTTATTGGCACCAGCCACTAGCTTCAGCCACCACATTAACCTGCAGGTGTTATTGTGTGAAAACACACTCTATCCAGGTAAGAGTCAGAGTAAAAATTTAAGCCAAGCCTCGGGTCTATAAAGATATAAATGTACACATGTAACTTGGAAAGTTTTAATGAAATAGTAGACATCAGACAGAAGATTTAGAAAGTGTCCATCTTAATAGGCCCCTGAACCTAATAACCCAAGGAGAGTTTGAGTTCGGACACCTGAGGACCTCAGTTGACTACCTAGGGAGACAGCAATTGAAACTTTATGTAGGTGTAATCTAAAGTCGATGGTGTGTTTTGGATAGTTTGTGAAACACCATCATGCATGTACTCTTACAATGAAATGGCCTAGGTGGGCAATGGTAGTGAAATATTATGAAGTTGTGACAGCTGATTAGGAAAAGGTTTGCTTTTTAAGCCAGTACAGAGTCATCAAGAAACAGTTAAACTGGTTTTCAAACTTTCAACACTAGTCAAAGAGTGAGGAAGAAAGTCTGAAAACATGACTCAATTAAACTTGAATTAAAATTAAGTGCCTAACCTTGTGCATAAATGTCTTCCTGATCCCATGCTACTTCAGGACAGTTCATGTATTTTGTATTGATTGTCTTAATTGAGAGATGCCTGGAGGCTGAAATGACATACTATACCTTTAAGTGAGATCAAGTGTCTTACTTACTGAGTTCATGCCATTGTACTTTGTGTTTACACATATCTATATACTTTTATTTATTTTCTATAAGTAGTTTCTTCTTTGTTTTCCCAGTCCAGCTGAGACATAAAACCAAAAACTGATTTAAAAATTAAGTCAGGGCAAAGACTTGGCTGACAAAAATATCAGTGACTTCCTTGTGTGTTTCTGGCTTGTGTGAAATATTATAAATTCACAGCCTTCCAGCTCCTTGACCTCCATAGCCTTATTTTTACATAAATTATCTAAAAATCCCACGTCTTGTGCTGAGACTGCAAGATGTAGTGGGATGCAGATTTGTTGCGTGTAAAAGTTGTCTGTGGCCTCTCGGTTATGTATGAATGGTGTAAGTTATAGACTGGTACATCATCTTTACGTGCTTCAAATGCAGGCAGCCCTGGGCTTTTTTTGTGTATTAGTGATTTTAGGTTTTGTTCAGTCCCCTAAAACTTCCACAGAGGTGAAGCTCTCTGAGAGTTGCTCCTTCTTTTGGCAGGGTTTCTGCAAGTTTATTGCAAGCCCAGCAGAGAGCTAGGCCTCAGTTGACCCCCCATAGGCTTCAGCATGAGAGAATTTGTATTATTTTTTTATTATACATTTTCAACTACTGTACAGGACACTAAACCACTGGGTAAAATCCCATATGATTAACCCAAAATATAGCAGATGCCTTTGTGAGAAAGAACACAGAAAACTAAATCCTATTGGTTATTTTAATATATCTCCCTATGTTTTTAATTAAATGCTTAATATTGTTCACAGGTATGTTTTGAGAGTTTAAGGCAACTACAACCAACAAGCCATGCCAGAAACTTTCATTGCTTATTGTAATCTGATTTTGTGTTATATGAATGTTATATGTATTCATTTTTGGAAAGTTTCGCAGAAAACAACAACTTTTATGTGGGTTCTCAGACATGGTGGCCATCTGTGAGGTCATCGCGACTGAAGCAATACCAACGGCTCATTTATTTGCTTTGAACTAAATATGTTTGCTTTTAGGTTTCACCAGCATTTTGTTAAACCAAAGATCAACCTTGATGAAAATGCATATTTAAGGACATCAGAGGAGCACTGTTTAACAGCTGACTCCTGTACCCAGTTAGCGCCTCCAACCCTGCACGCTGGCCTGTAAAGATGCTGCAGACAATTCACCCCTAATGAAAACACTCTCAAAGCACCTGTAAAACATGCACATTTATTACAGAAACAGTAGGAAAGGTACAGCCGTGCTGAGGGCATGGACAACCTTCAAGTAACTGTAAGAAGTCCAATCATTTTTCAGTATTTTTTAAAAGTAAGCGTCCAGTCCATTTTCTTAAACTTATAATCTCCCTATGTGTCCTTAGCTCAGAAGGAGGTGAAGGACACAAGATGGCTGTCACACGGCCGAGCCATTTTAATCTGGCAGCTGGACTGGCAGCTCTTGCCAAAAGAAGCAGAGATGAAGGAGCCTGTGGCCACAGGACTTTATACCTACTATGCTGTCGTGACTTCAGATGACTAGTATTAACACCAATTTGTCTGTGGAAAAAAAACCTGCTCCTTTAATATATTTCTTTGATATTTTAAATGGCTGTGACAATTAAATCGGGCAGACAAGGGATGAGCAGGACTTACAGGTGGCAGAGGAAAGTCAGATACATCATGAGGGGATGGAGATATTGTCCAAGCCCCTTCTGGGAATTGTTTTCACATTCAGGTTTTGAAATGCTCTGCCCTAAGAGCATTTCAAAAACTTTTTACCAGCTTTCATTGTTGATTATTTTGTACCGTTACTCAAACACATAACCTGCACAATTACCATTTTTTCTTATCTCGTGTAAAGGTCATAAAGCTGCACTTAGAGCATCTAACTGAGAAACTGGAGTGAAGACTGATGTCCAGCCATGTGACTTTATTTGGCTCAGCTGATGCAGTATGTTTCAGGCAAACATCTAGATGTAACTCATCACATATTACTCAGAGTAAAAAGACAGTTTGAAGCTATTGAAAACCAATGACCCAATCCTGGAGCAAGGTGCAGTGGTCATCAGAGGGTACGTGATAAAACATACAAACGTAGAGGAGCTGGTCAACAAGTCTCCTCTAACGATCTGCAAGGAAAGTCAAATAAGCAGTGGTTGAAGAGGTATGCTGAGCTCTGATGATTATAAACCAGGTCCAGTGCAGATGTGCTCAGGACATGTTGTAACCCCTAAACCCAGGAGGGCCTTTGCCAGTGGCATTGACTGGGGTCAGGACCACCTCCTCCTCTCTTCCTTCTCCAGGGGTATTTCCAAGGTGGGAAGCAAAAGAAAAGAAATGTCTGACTTCTTGTAAATAAATTCTTTGAAAAAAAAAATCCCACAAGAAGTCACAGTAGGAAATTATGAAGGACGTCTTTGCCTCTGACATAAATGAAGTGAAACTTCTCTCTCCAAGTCTGATACTTCTTTTACTTAATCTGTGCCATGGCAGTGAAATTTGCTTGTCAACAATGAACTGTGAGAGAGACTCCTCTGCCATTAACAGGATAAACTTAATGAGATTATTATGTTTTCACCTGTCTGTCTGCACTTTATGTAGATATGCACTCCACCATGTTACATTTCTGTCAGTCAGTTCTAACTGCCAATGGCTATACTTATGTAATAATTTACTAAGAGATGACAGACAGACCTTGCAAGCTGGCTGTAGGGGAAAACATGTATTAAGATCATAATAAATGGATCCCCCATGGCTGAGATGGACCACCAGAAAGCACTGGAAACTTTCTTTGTAGTCTGCAAGGATCCAACTAAAGACAGAAAAAGTAAGGACCCAACTTCATTAGCATCAGTCCTCCTTTCTAAGTACAAGAAAAGAGTGGATTTTTAACCGAAACATGATAGCAATATTAATTTTTTTGCTTTCATCTACCCAATCTTTCATTAAGTTAAGTGCTTATGAAGGACGGGACATAACTCATTTTCAGTCCTATCACTAAGCAAAGTTAACTAGCTGCTGACTCCAGCTACATATTGAACAGATAGGAGTGATATTAATATCTCATCAAACTTTCAGTAACTGCAAATAATTGTATGGCCATACATTGAAGAAAAGACTAAACATCCAGCATTTGATACAATAAGTAAGAGTTAAAAAAATGTTGATAGAATTCAGAGGAACATGAAATTTGTGGTTTGTATGAATGTGTTTTAGGGAAAGCCCCAATTTAACAGACCTACAGATTAAGAGAAGTCCATTATTGCTACAGCAAAAGTTTTGGTGAAGATAAATGGATGTAAACACTTCAAAACAGTGCCCCTAAGAGCTGCCAAAGTTCTAGAGTTTAAAGCATTTTTCAAAAACTAAAACACCTCTGAAGGTCACTGCTTATTTTGACCAGGGGGTTTCAGGCAAGTTCTAACTTAATTTCTTAGATTGCAGAGAGGTGAAATGATTGTTTCAGCAAACAGGAGGCAAGGATACTCAAAAATGTTTATTATCATCCCAGAAACACCGTAATATTGTGTATTTTTAGATATTTTGAGGTTTTAAGCTGTGTAATAATCACTGTATTTTAATCATCATTTTACCAAAGCACAAAGTTTAGTTTTACTGCTTTACCTCAGAGTCTTCTATTGACCTTAGAAATATTAGATTGTAAGTAAGTTAGTTATGATTCAGCTGTTTTCACCTTCTCTCTCCTTTTGGCTTTTTACTCGTTAGTTTCTGTTCTGTCATCTTCACTCTCTTGGTTCTTTGCACTCATGTTCTCTGACTCTGACTTTTTTGCTCTCATTTATGTTGCTCCTTTTTCTGAAGCTTTCTGTCCCTTAACCAAACAGTCGTAACTCTGTAATTGGATATGCTGAGATCCTTAATGAAGCAGATGACGGCCCTCTGGCTGTCCTGTCATCTTCTGCTGTAAAAAAATGTGCTGATGGTGAAACAGAAGTTGTAGGGCAACTTTTAGCGAGTCTACAATAAAACTTCTGATGTAACTAACCCAGCTGGCTAACTGCACTGTCAATGTGTGTCACAGCACTTTGTTACTGAGACTATGTGGGAAGAGCTTATGAGTGCACTTGTGTGAACGTCTATGTCTCACCAGTAAAAAGAGATTAGTTCAGTTTTTCTCATGGTTTGAGATAAGTGAAGGACAAACTGCTCTCGTAAAGTAAAAGAAATATGAACCCTAGGCTCATGAGACCTTTTTAAAATCCATTAGAAGGTCACAAAAGCATACTGTCATCGACCTCTAATCTGCTCCCTGGATCCTGACTTTTTGGAGATACATGGTTTCCACTTGATGATAATTTTAAGGAGATACATGGTTTTCACCTTACAATTTTAATGTGAGAGTCTTGGCAAGGGATTACAGTAAGAGGTACAGTTAATTAAAAATCTAATTAGTGTGACTCTAATGAGCAGTAGGTAGTAGCCAGATCTGTCAGCTTGCTCAGGCTTATTTACAGGCGCACTACATATGTCTTGTCTTTAAACTTAGTGTATGACAAGTCTGTTGCTGCTGTGACATTTAATCCACAGGCAAAATCTGATATAACATTTCCCTTTGGTATAGAGTGCTGCAGGGAAGACATATTTTTATAGGCTAACCTAGAAGTTAGAAGGGCCCTGGTTTTCTAAAGCCAATAGGAATTTTCTACTGGTTTTTGGGTTATTGCAAGAATTGAGCTCCGTGGCAAACCAAACTTTCTAGTCATAAAGGTGAAGAATTGGGGTTAAAATAGTTTGTAAGAGTGCAAGGCTGCAGACTAACCAGTGCATTTGTGTAAACTGGATATGTGTAAACCAATGGTCTTATTTCAGGCACTGAACCACTAACTTTATTCAAAAAAACCCCACTGACTCTGAGACAAGGGAGCCAGAAGTTTACACGAATAACTCATTGCAGGTTACAGGACTTGTTTCTGTAATATTTGGTCTTGTTAGTAAAAAGTGTGGTGTCAAGGTTACAAGGTTATAAGGACAACAGTGTCTCACATTGTCCCACACTGTGCTCAAATGCATGATAACAAAGGAACCTTATCCAACAAAAACACTATCTGAATCTGGGACTACACACAAGATCAAAATACATGCTAATGAAACAATATAACTGGATTCTTATAAATCTACACGGTGTTCATAGTGTCTCATTATGTTGTTTTTAACAACAGTAAATTCAAATCTGCGCTCAAGTACTTACAAATAATTTCTTCCTGAGGGCATCCTACTTCATGTGTCAATAAGTCTGAGAAGAATTACTGATACAAAAATGTAGGAATCTTTGCAAAAAGTAAGTAAAAAGTGATTTTTTTTTTTTGCTATATTTTTGACTCATTTTTAATAGTAAAAAACACAAAGACATGTTTCCTGTTTTACCTCAGCACCTTTAATTTATGTAAATATGAATTTGATGCCCGAAACATGTTTTTTAAAAAAAAGTTGGAAAGGATCCACAAAAGACCTGGAAAGTTTAAGGATGTTCTAAAATATTGTTTGACACAGGTGAGGCCCTTGTCCACCTTTTCTTTTTTTGAGCATTAGCACCAGTTATCGGCACACTTTAAGCATTTTGGCGCAGCCAATCTGAATGTTTCTAATTCTAACAATTTTTTGGGGTTTTTTTTTAGGCAGTTACTCCTACATCAGAGAGCGTTGGTCTTGTGAGTTCAGTAACAAAGACAGTGGAGGCAAAGCTGCTTGCTGTGTCTCTTTATCCAGATCTATATGACATGTCAGAAAGTCCATTTGTGGGGGCAAACCGGCCATGCACCGAACTTTGCTGATGAGTAATGTGCCTTCATCATCATCAGGTTATAAGCTTGTTGTAAGCTATGTAGTCAAGTCTCTCACTCAAGTTTATGAAGCTATGTGGCTTATGTCAGTCTGCTACCTGAGACATAGGCATAGAGGAGAGGAAGGCTTAAGGAATACAAAAGTAGGGCAGAGGGTATATCAAAAAATAAATAAATAAAAGAGATAAAATTTATGGACATTCTTGCTTTTCCAGGGCTACATATTCAGGACAGAGAGACCTGCTTAAATTTTAGGAAGGAGAGAGAGCAAACAGAAAGAGTCAGCTCTTCTTTTCACATCTTCATCATTCAGAATGATAGAAGTAATGATTTAGTGTAGGTCACGATCACTGCAATGCCAGCTGGGAGAGTAGGAGGAGGAATCACAGCTGAGCCCAAAAGTCAGCCGCTGTGTCCTTGGTTCTGCTGCCATAACCCCGCCTGCTCTGTTTCTGCACCACCGGCAGAGAGATACCTGCTGCACCGGCTGCATCACAGAGGGAGGTCAGTGGCCGGCATGGCCCCTACAGGGAGGTCATGCAGGAAGCAAAATGTAAAAGGGCCCAACTAGCACCTCTAACACCACCAGCAGCCCAATCTGTGTTCCAGCAGGGAGAGCTAGATGTCCTAAACAAAGGTGAGGATGATTCATCTGTTCGGTCTGTGGCCACCTCTTCATAGATTGGATAATAGAAAAAAAAAAAAAACTCTTGTCCCTCTCAAGTTTAACTTAATTTTTTATTAGATGTAGGATTTTCCCATGGCCGGTTCATGTCTAGATATAATTTGTACATGTATATTGCTTACACAGTTTGCACAATCGGTTTAACTGCTTAAAATGTACATGTTCCCTTTTTGTAATCTTTGTTTTTGTCACGCACATCAAATCAACATGTAGTTTAAATGTTTAAAGCAGTGTTATGTAGAATTTTAGGGTTATACCACACCCCAAATTCCTCTATCACAAATACAAATCCCAAATACAAAGTGTAACAGTTATCAGTTGTAATATACTGTTATCTCCAAAGGAAAGTCATCAGCACTGTTACGATGTAATGTCCCAAAAATTTTTCTGTCTTGAAGTGGCAGTCAGAGTTTACCCAAGTGTTGCTCACAACTCAGAAAAGCAGTGTTTCAAGCTAACATAACCTGAACTAGGGATAACATGCTCCTAACATCTGGCAGTAACAATGAGGGACTGACACTCTGTCGTAATGGGCTGACTTAGCTAATGATCAAACACAAGATAGTCAATAACTTCACTCACAAAACTAAACATAGCAGGTGTAACAACATTAGACACAAAATTTGGCAAACAAGCTAATGTTCCTCACTTGCACACCAGCAAGGAGCACAGCCTTTCCCCTGTCATCTAGCATTTTATTTTACAAGCTCTCAGCGAAAACTAAAAGCTGGTATCATTCCCTCTGTCATAATGTTGGAAATGACAAAAATGTCAGTCCAACTCTGACATTACTTCCTTATTGCTTTGCCACTTTCTTTTTCTTTCCTTTGTCAATGTCCCTTTGTGTATCTTTCATAGCGGCTATTTAGCTGTTTGCATTGCTGGGCTTGTTAGCTGTTGTTGTCCATTCTGCATCGGTCCCCACCGGAATTCTCTTCCTCATAGTGGTCAAAGGCTCCTGTGATCTAGTGTAAAAACAACCACTCCTTTGTGCACCAGCAAGTCGCAAACAGAGCTAACTAGCAGGTTACTCCAAAAGCCCTCAGTAAAAAAAAGCAAAAAGCATTTCTACATAAATTATGATCCGGTTTCAGTTTGTGAGATGGAGCACAGTAAAGCTTTATGCAGGGTTTTCTACAAATTTGACCTGCTCCTCAAAGTGACATAGTGCAGAAACACCATCCACCTGATTACAAGTCTGTGCAGGATCTCCTATGTTATTATTTATTTGTGGCAGCCGACCACAATATCAGCATTGCCTGACATATAATGATTGTCTGTTTTTGGTGCTGCGTTTCGTGGAGCTCTCACTTTCTTTCACAAGCACAACTTTGTTTGAGTTTGTTACAGGAGAAAGTCTAGACTGTTGAAAAGTAAAATTCAGAGTATTCCTTTTCACAAGATACAAGAAACATGCATGAGCTCAAGACAGTTTTCAGTTTACCCTGGCTATGTTTTATGAAGGCATTTTTTTTTTCAGTTTTGCTGGGATTGGCTCATCATGCATAAAAGTATGAGGGCAAGCATTCTCTGCTTGGTGGTCATGGTGAGAAAAAACCAAAAAGTAGATAGAAATAGATAATAAGCAAAGAAGCAAATAGTGAGGAAGGTGCTAATGCAAAGTCTTTCATGAAACGGCAGTTGTCAAGATAGCGTTGTCATAGAAACAAAACCCTTGAGCATCGTTTTTCTTTTCTCTCAACGCACCATTGCTTCATCACAGCACTCCCCAGCGCCTTACCAGTACCTGTCTGACAGAGAGAGAACACTGCATGAATATGGGCTCTTATTTCACAGCAAATGATGGTTTCATATTCAGGTGTGAAAGGGGGGCTTCCTCAAAAGGCTCAATTGTTCACAAGCAAGGATGGTGTGAGTTTCACCACTTTGTGAAGCACACGGTTGTAGAGAGATGATTGCTACATAGACAGAGGAACACTTTGTAAAACTGCTGACGGCAAAGAGTTTGTTTTAGAATGATTAAATTCTGTTTTCATGTATCTTAAAGGCAGTCTCTCTACTCTGTTGGCATAAGGGTTGTAGGGGAAGAATGTGTTTTTGTGTGATATATGTCTTTGCATGTCTGCTTGCACTCTTTTCTGTGTGTGTGTATGTGTGTGCTTGTGTTATGCCCCAGTCTCGGCGTGAGGTGGCGTTGCATAAAGACGAACAGAAAGTGATGATCAAGGTGAACTTGTGGATAATTTATTGACCAGGTGCAGTGACTTAGCTACTTACAAATGAAGTTTTGACTTCAGGGTGAACCAAGGCCAACATAACAAACAAAACCCATGCTATCTCCCCAGTTAAACAGACCTAAACCCTAAACAAGAAAAGGGAAAACAAAAAGACATCCGCTATCCCTAAATCCTTTACTTTAACAAAAACAGGAGAAAACAGCATACAGAGAAAATGGCAGTTCACTTTCTGACTAAACAGAAATAAAAATATACAGGAAGAGCACCACTTACCTCATATGGCCGAACCAATCTAACAGACAAACACAAACCAGCATACAAACTAGGAAGATCTCACAAACAAAATCACTACACATACATCAATCTCACAGCAGGATAAAGCAAAAAGGTGGTCAACAAGGAAAGTGACAGCATGGCTGCTATGAACAACGACTCTCTGCGCCTTGGGTTCTGGCAGAGGTTAAGAAAGACTGAATGCTGACTGAAAAACCAGCAGTGTGAACGTCACAGGCCGCCAGCCAATCCCCACAGGAGCCGAACCTGTCAGTGAGACAGAGATCCTCAAAGAGGTGAAAACCCTCAGTGTCAGGAACACAGTTACTACACACACATACATACACAATACAAACATAATACAAATATGGCCAAGGCTGTACCATTTGTATGTATTACTGGAAGGCAACTGCCGACACATGACTGATGAGTTCAGGTTTAAGCCTTCAGTGTTAAATGACTTGATGAGGCAGCCAGGGAGGAGGTTCACAGACGAGTCTGCTCCATTTACTCACTTACTACTTAACCTGCCAACTGACTGAGCAGCAGAACTATAATATAAATATTATTATGGAAGTCGTATGTATCAAATTGAAAGGGTCTGCACTCACAGATTAGTTTTAAGTAGATGTCACATTTCTATCATTTTAAACTAACAATTATGACTCCTACGAGGCAATAACCATTATTATGCAGCCTGTGGAGGGAAGCCAGACAGACTGCATCTTACTGCTTTATTTGACAGTTTGCTGCACAAAACAAGTCTGGGAAAAAAAAAAATTAAAACCCTAAAACATCTGTTCAAACATTGTAATGTAAACTTAATGTTTCAGGAGCTGTATTTTTATTTACCTTATATACGTTAAACACATTTGGCTAAAAGAGGGAGAAATTTCAGTGTTTTTTAGCAGAGCTGCAATGTTGTATTTGATGAGGGAGACATACTATAGCTACACTAACCACACAGATGATTAATAAAATTTCTATTTTATTTAAAACATTAAGTCCCTGTGCAATTATAAGTTACAAAAGTTTTCAGCAATTGGTTAAATGAGACTGACACTGGCAGCAGTTTGCTTTTTCCAGATCGGGATACTAAAACTGCATTCTGCAAAGAATAAATTGGTAAAAAATGGGCAAATAACAATTGGGATTTATGTGTGTTTGTGTACCTAATTTAACCATTATTTGATTCTGCTTTTTGCTCCCAAAACTTTTTGAATGGTAAAAAAAACAGTTATTATTTATTCATGTCTTCAAATGTATTTTTTTTAAAGCTCTGAGCTTTACCAATTAAATCAAAACAAAAACCATTTGCATGACCAGATACCAGCTAAAATCAATAGAGATAGTACCCAGTGTGATGTTTTCGAGAACATTCACATACATTGTTTGAGTTAAGGTCAGATCTCTTGTAATTCTCTGTACTTTGTATAGGTTAAATTACAACACATGCTCAGTTGTCAAACTAATTGTTAAATTAAAACAATTAAGAGTCTACTTGTTCTTCCAGTATAGTTTTATTTATACCCTTTTGTTTATGCCGTATCAAAGAAAGCTCCCAACAGAGATCATTATATAGGCTTGTGGAAAGAAACCACCAAACACTGATAGATGAAGAAGCAGCAGCATATTCAGTACAAAGAAGCATGAACATGAGAGCAAAGCTGTTTAAAATTGATGCTTTTTGAGAGTTTTTACCAAGATAGTTAACAAAAAAAAGTTGAACTTGTAAGTTTAGAATTAATTTGCACAGGCCTGAGGAAAAAAAAACAGTTAATCAAGTAACATAATCTTATTACTGATTCATACAAAAAACATTAAAACTGAAGTGAAAACAAGTGAAATTATTTTCTAATTGACACAACACCAAGCCTGGATTTTCCATGGAGAGGATAAGTGGATCCTTCATCAGCGTTTATAACCCGAAGCCTTCATCACATCAACCTTTTTTGTCCTCAGATTTGAAAATCATTTTCTGACTCACTTGCTGTCAAACAGCTGGGTGGATTTCAGTGCACTTTCACTGTGGCTGCTTTACACAAAGGTAGATGCCTCTACTGCTCAGTGATGATTCTGCCTAATGATGCTGATAATAAAAGGTGGGAGGAGGGGGTTTAGAAGAAAATTAGCCCAAACAATTAGCTCTAAAATACTGCAGTGCACAAAGAATAATTATTTAGCGTGAGCTTGAAGAACACGTGCATTTTTTGTATAGTCTCTCACCTTTTCTCATTCTCTAAATGTGAATAAACTGAACAACATTACAGTGCTTTGACTTGAAAAACATCTTAGTTATGCTTCATTTTTCAGGCTGCAGCAGAGGTTGAGGGTTTTGTCTGGTATTTTCCTCTCAGATGTGAGTCATTTCGCAGATAGAGCTTTACTATGCTTATATTCAACACACAGAAGATGCCTGAGCTGTGAGTGAGTGCGATGGCTTAGCAAAAGTGTTAATTGTCTGTGTAAACACACAAAGTCTTTGTGTGTGTGCGCGTCTGTGCGGGGGTGTGGGTGTGTGTGTGTGTGTGCGTGTGTGTGTGTGTTAACCTTTGCTGACTCTTTTTTTTACAAACTTAACAGCAATGAATCACTTTTTTTCACAAATCCAAACTGACCAAGGCCAACAAATGAAATGAAAGTGGAAACAACAGACGTTTTCTATCAAAGACGTTAAATTATGTTTTTGTTGATTAAAAATGAACACATTTTCAGTTATTAAGAAAGACAGCCTCAAAAGCCTGAGTGCGGTTTGTTTAGATCTGTCATTTACTATTTAGCAGTATGACTAATCAGTGCTATAGTCATTGCAATTAACATGGGCAAACTTCTGCACATGAACTGAATCAGATTTCATGGTGTCATATGGAGCCTCTGCTCATCTCCTCTGAATGCTATGTTATCAAACAGACAGGTCTCATTCCCAGCATGTCAGATACACACCCCTTGGCATCATATACAGACACAGAGGTATCATTTGGTTTTGATAACACATCTGAATCAACATGGGGCACCTAAAGCAACTGTACTAACCTACACACTGGTAAGAGCGACAATGCCAAATATCTCATTTTGCGCTAAGTCATGTATTTTTACTGAAATCAATGTATGCAAATGATTACAATAGATTTTTGCTGATTGTTAAACAGTGGTAACTCTGGTTTTATTTCCAAAGACTAGGAGCAAACAAGAGCTACGTTGTGATTCTGCAACATTTTCTATTAGCTCAAATTACCACATGTATGAAACTTTTGATATACTCTTTCGATCATGTCATGGTTGTTATCTATTGATCACAGACCAACTTGGCTACAGAATATTCCAAAATCATGGACAATTTTTTTTCTGATATGATTTATTACCAGACGGATCAGCAGAGCTCATGGTTTGACAGGTGGGTCTGGTTCATTCAGACGGATTCCCGCCCGTCCTGACCCGCTTAAGGCCGATCACAACAGTATACTTAAGATAGGGTGGATTTAAAAATTCACATCTTACACATTTTGTGGCTCTGATTAGTTATAGATCTATCCAGTTGCTTCAAGAGGCACGCTGGTCTGTGCCTGTTGTTAACGCCTCCTGAAAGAGGTAGGTGCGAAATTGTTCTGGCACGTAAGGCTTATTTATAACATGACATTTGTTGAGAAAGTGAAACCGAACTCTCACGACAAGTAAAAGTTTATTTAGCAAAAAACTTTAGCAGTGAATAAAGGACAAAATAACTAGAATTTTTGCTATTTAAGCTTTTTTTTTTTTTTTTTAGCTTGTTTATAGGATTCAAGTCCGAGGCCACCTCCTCCACTCACTTCACTCTCCTTCCACCCTCACCATTCTCTGAAAGTTCCCTTCAACCCAAATGCCTTTCAGTGGTTTTCTTTGTCAGTAACAAATGCACACACATCTCCTTGTCATTCATTTGTCCCTGTTAATAGCATTTGCTCAAGGTCAGAGTCATAAGTGACCCTCCATGTGTACACAATGAGCTGTTCCATGAATGAGAGGCGTTCGAAGGCCGACGCCAAGTGCAGTCTCAAGGGTCAGATGATGTTCTGAAAAGTGTTTTGTTCTGTGTTGGCTGTTAAAGCGCCAAGGACTTGTAATGTTTCGGGTTTTATTTAAAGTGAGTGTGAGTTTAGCCATCTGAAGTGCTAACTTTACTTTCTGTGTGTGTACTGAGAAGCAGATTGAAGGCCACAGGAGAGCTCTGAGATGCAAGATTTCTCTTCCACTCTCAGCGGTAAGAGTTATTGTAAAGTTATCAAAGCAATTTAATAAATGCTCTCCTACCTCTGACCTGTTTGCGTTGCTTTCAGAGGCCTGGTTCAGCTTTTATGTCCAAGGCCATCAACACGAGAATGCAGGATCTGCTGAGATATGTTGAGGACATGCACTTAACATATACGTCCACACACAGAAAATTTGAACCAGAATTATTGATTGATGATGAATTATTTTTGCCGTATTGTTTCTTTAGTGACCCTTATTCTAACCTTAACTATTCAACTAATAAAAGGGGTTAAGTTGACTCTCATTGTTCAAACTGATAAAAAATATAAGCATAAATAAGCATTTTCTTAACCTGTACTCGATACATTTTGACAAAAAATAGTCTAAATATCTTTAAAGTCTAGTGAGAAAGAAATGCAGACAAATTATTAATATTTTTTATACCATGAGCTTGAAATTGAATAATTTAATAAATGTCTAGTCTAGTCTGATGAACCCAAATCAGTCAATAAAAGACAAAACGTTTCCTTAAAAGATTTGGGGTTTTGCTTTTTCTTTTTGTAACTGTAGAATTTATTCTCTCAGGGAAATCTCATAAAAAAGTCATTCTAAGAAGTGAGAACTGATAATTCTTTTGATAACTGGATATAAGAAGCAATACTGTAGACATTTAGAGTTGTTAAATGGGGGGGGTTAGGGTTACAACTGCAACAAATGTAAAAACTGCAATTTTTTTTTACGAGTAGGTGCCTGCTTTGTAGGAATTGTGCACAAGGATTCATTTGCACATGCCTGTAACAGTACCGCTGATCTAAGACATTAAAATTTAAGGTCTGCAGATGTTTTATGAAGAAGGAGGCCCTCAAGACATTGGGACCCAAGGATACACACAATTCATTTCAGTAAGAAATACTCAATGTTAACCTTAAAAAAGCCATATGTCAACTTTAATTGCAGGTCTGTGATGAGTCACAGTTTCACAGTCAGATGTGCTAAATTCCCATCAAACCACCCCGAGCTCCACACCCTTAATTTCCACCTACCTACATATAAGACATGCTTTCTACAATGTGACCCATAATAAATTGGACTTAAATTATGAACCGCAAACTTGTCTGATATGAATATATTTCCTCAGGAAATTGTGCTACAGGATCTTTATTGGGAGAGCAAAGTCACACTGGTTCCTCTCTACATCCTGTGACATGGTGTGTTTCTAATGACGTACAATTACTGTGTGTAGTAATTAGATCAGATTGGGTGATGTTAAGTGACACCTGGACAGACAATGACTCTGGGGCCTATCAGTGTCAGCAGATCCGGAGTCCAGCTAAATGTATGATAGCAATTACAGCCTTGGTGATGTTAAAAAGTACCTGCCGTATCCCATGACGTTTGCCTAGAGGGGTAATAACTCTCGAGTGTTAGCATTTTCTTAATTGTATTATTTCCAACATGCTGCCCCCCCCCTTCATTTGCCACCCCTTCCCCCTCCTCCGCTCCTTCCTTTCTTCCCTCCCAAATGAGATGGGGTGATGGACTTCTCCGTTACATGAATGCTATCAAGGGAGTGGTTAATGAGGACGGATAAAGCTCTCCCTATCAGTTAGCTGACCCATTATCGTCCCTTATTGTGGCAAAATCTCATTTGACTGTGTTTTAATTAAACAGTGCTGGCTAAGTAAAAGGCCGCCTTGCATTCAGTGCAGCTGAACCCATGGCACCGCAGCAGTAATCATTTGGCACAGGTAACTTTTAATCATTCTGCCAACACAACACGAGACTCACCCTCCGCTGTGATATGCAGGCAGCTTATTAGAGGCCCCTTTTGTTGGCTGCCCCCAATTGCTCTTTTTAAAGAACACAGGAAGAAAGAAAAAAAACCCTCTCTGGTTTCACAGCCCGCTGTATGGCATGGCATCAAGAGAGAAAAAGAGAGGGGGAATAAAAGGCAAGGACAAGTAAAATAAAAAAAAAGAAAAGGAAAGAAGAGAGCAGCTCAGCGAAGCAAAGAAGCAAACCTAGCTTTAATCACCCCCCCCAACACACACACACACACACACACACACCTAAAAGTTTTATAACGAACGCTACCACCTCCGCTGCGCTGCGAACTGTCTAGCTGAGAATAAAGTTTTGCAAGTGCTCTGTGCACTTCTCCTTGGAGGAAATAAACTTCTTCTGTTGAGAAAAAAAAAGGATAAAAAAAAATTGATTTCAAGATATGAAGGCATGGAGGGAGACGAGAGGAGAGCAAGAAGAGGAAAGTACTGAGGAAAAGGATAAACTATTACAGACAGCAGGAAAAAAAAAAGAGGAAAGAAAAAGAAGACTCAGGAGCATGTGAGACAGCAAGCAAGATACGGTATGAAGACAAACTTTTCTCCCTCTCTAGCTATCTGTCTCATTTCTGCGTGGCCTGGTTGTGCAGGCTGGCTGGCATGTATACAGCCCAGGGGGGACAGTGAATCTCCCTGAACGACACCAAAGCCAGAAAGCTACGACTGGGGATGAAGCCGCTGCATCACACAACCTCCCGCTGCTGCGAATCAAGAGCTGCAAAAAAGTGAGAAAAACAGCTTTGATCTGCCCTCACTTTCTCTCCATCCCTCCCTCTCCTCAGTCTCTATGACTCTCTCTCCCGCCCTTCCGCCCTCTTTTATGCTCTCTTTATCATGAACCCTTTCTCTCGTTCCATCAGCCGCCTGTCTAGCTTCCCTTATGAAACTTCTCCCAACATGATATTTCCATATAAGCTCTCATTGTTCTAATGATGTGAGCCATTCTCAATGCATAAATTTAACACAGCATACACACACTTCAGTCACACTTTACTTGAAGTGTGATAGGATGCATAACAAGCAGATCAAAAGCCCTCCAGAAGGATGGATATTTAAATACCAGAGAATTACATCCAATTTCATGTCTTAAAAAACCCCAGACTGAAGTATTAAACCCACTGTATGATAAGAACAAAACACATGCCTCTTGCTTTGTGATTTAAATGCTTATACAAGTGAAACCTTATCAACTTTTTGTACCATTGTAAGAAAGTATTGTCCCTGTTTTAATCCTAGGTTGGAATTTTAAAACACTTTTTTAAACAAGTGTGTGTGTTTGTGCGTGTGTGCGTAGGACAGTTAATTATTCATCGAGTGTTTAGGGCATGTCAAAGGAGAACAGTGTGTTGGACTGGATGTGAAATGGATTCATGGATTGACCAGGAAAGGGGACGGGAAAGATGGGGGTGTATTCATATTTAATGGCAACAATCTCCTTCCTCCTCATCTCTCACCTCTCCAACTTTTCTCCCACACTGACTCAACTTTTATCTCTTGTAGTAGTCCTCTTCCTCTGAGCTAAAACAGGTCAGTAAAGTTTTTGTCTCTCGCTGGATGTAGCACAGCAGAAAGAAGTCAGGGTAGTAACCTAAATTAGCTTTGCTGGTTCTGCTTTGCTTCGAGTGCAACTCTGGTTCAATGCAACCTGGGTCTCATTTGTGAAGTTTGACCATCATTTCTATCAATAATGAGTGTTCACTTAAGTAACACTTGAGATTTGGAGAGGATGGAGTCATTAGGTAAAACACACATACAAAAAAAAAAAAAAAAATCAAATGCTCAGATAATCAGATCTCACACGCATGTCCATGAGTATTTTTAACACAAGGCTTTTCTGTCTTTTGTATGAAAATTTAAAAAAAAGCCTGTCAAGCACTAATGAATAAAACGAAATCTAAATGAAACTCAAAACGCAGCTAATATGCACCGTCATAAGGATTCCAAACCAATAGGCGGTGATATAATATTAAGACCATATTGGCCAGTAAGAAGCCTGTAAAAAAGCTGCTATTACAACTTCAACTGCAACAAGACTAATGATTGGTTCCTGTCGAAAATCTGCATCCCTGGCAGCAGAGATTGTGATGTGGTGAGTGCTGGATTATATGGTGACCTCTGTAGCTCATTATAATCCCTTTGTTCGTCATTCTGAAAAACTGTTTATGAATGTGTTAACATGTCCAAAGTTCTGTTTACCAAGTTAGCACTAGAACCGTATAACTTCATGTAAATTAAGAAAATAACTGTGCACACTCTGTTGTCACAAGCCAAAGACACAG
>JAQNCA010000002.1:7213675-7232829 GCA_029783725.1 Acanthurus tractus | reverse complement strand
GAGAGAGAGAGAGAGAGAGAGAGAGAGAGAGAGACTGAGCAAATCAATGCTCTGTATGGGGCTCTACCATCAAATAAGATGTATTTACTTTACAATTTAGTGGTGTTTTTATTATGCCACCAACAACGAACAACTACAAATGATAATAAAAGAGGCACAATTTAGTCCTTCTGGTGTAAAATGTTGTTGAGAAGAGATGAATCCACAAATACCTCGAAAAGAAAAAATAGATCCTGTGATGGGTGATAGACCCCAAACATTTTCATTTCTGCTGTAACATGCTCATGAATTTATCACTCTACTGAGAACTGCAAAAAAGTTGGGAATAATCATTGGACCAACACAATGTCAGTATGTTCATTCTGGTCATTGGTTGGTTTGAGTATCTTTTTACATGTTATCTTCCCCTAGAGGGGACAACTTTACACAGACAGCATTGTCGGGTCATGCCTGCCCTGGCCTGCAAGTGTCGCTGTTAAAGCATTTCAGTCCTGTATTTTTCCCAAAGAAAAGGGAAAAATGTTTCATAAAGGATACTGAGATTTGACTGTGGTTTATTTTTATAGACCAGCCTCCTCTGATACTGGGCATATATGGAGAACTGAGGACGGGATTATGCTTTAGAAGTGTTTGAGAACTTTCTATGATTTGATACTTTTCTTATCTGCAGAAAACTGGGTCAGTAGTGACTACACTGCCCTACTCAAGTTACAAACATTTCAAAGCCACCCGTCAAGTCTACAGGGTGGTAAGTGTTTGATATTCTTAAAGAGATTTCCAAGTGTTGCTTTAAGCACCTCATAACCCGAAAGTCACTGTTAAACATTCTGATCGAGCATAAAATAAAAAGCTTATCAGATACTGACCATCCTGAACTGACATTTTTGTGTAAAGCACTGCAGTTTATGAAAGTGTAAGAGACGAGTAACGTTTATTAGGAAATTCACCATATTTAAATGAGATGAGCTGTGTGTAGTGAAGGTCGTCACTCGTATTCAAGTCTCGCATTCACTCCGCCTATTTTCCTTGATACAAATGTTAGTTTGTATTAGTTTCATTCAAAACCAGGCACAATATGCAGAACATGTCTTGAAGGCCTTGATTTGAAAAGCCTGCACAGACAGAGGTGCTTGAGGTGTTCTTTTGGCGTTGCTAGGCAACAAGACAAAGTCACAGCTGCTGTCAATCACTTAGCAAGTAAAGAATGACATTAAGTAAAGTAATGAGATAACTAGCATCTATTTCAGTTGTAACTTTATTTATTTTTTTATTTATTTTCTGATACTCAGACAGCTTGGATAGCAACGACTATGGCCAACTTCCTCTCATTACCGAACAGGACACGAGGCCTGCCTCTTTTGTCTGATTGGACCACAACGGAAAAAAGAAAAAAAAAATTCAAGCAGGGTCATTTTCTGCTTGGAGCCCAGTGAAGGACGACCATTTTCGACTGGGAGTGCAGGTGCTTCCTCAATAAAAGCGGGGCGACACAAGTGGATAAATGAGAGGCGCCTGGAGCGCAAAAGCAGAATTCAAAGTGCTTCAAACACATTCAAAACAGCTACAAAAGGCACCTCCCGCTGCTCGAAATGCATCCTGTATGATTACAACCCTGAGGCACAACATGCCAAATCAAACTTAATTATCCCAAAGAGGACATTCAGTTCAGTGCATTAGCAAAAGAATGAACCTTGATTTAGGATAATTTATCAGTGTTTCAGATGTACTCACTACAAAAGTGATACAGTATTTTTGAGAAAAATGTAACATACTACAGCTATGTCAGGATGCACATTCAGTTTCTTCGGAGCAGCTATTTCATGAAAGTTAATTTGTATTATTTTGAGATTTGGTCAGTTTTTTACTTTATTTTCAGTTTTGCTAAGATGTGCTTGTTTTTATGACAACCTGCTTCTCTTCAGTAAGCCAAAAGTAAAACTGAGGGCACTTCTACGGGGGTATATTAAGGGTTCGAGTAGTAGAGAGGAAGATTTTCAAAGGACTGGCTCATAGCACAAAATGATGTCTATATAGTGGAACTGCTTGGTATTCTTAGATCTTGTACCAGTGATTCAGCCTTTATTTGGCCAGGTGCTGACATTTAAAGCTGTTTTCTTCTTTTAGAAACTTACCATTGGACTAATGTGTTATGAAACAGAGCCCCCCGCGAGGTTTTAAATCCCCTGCCTACCCACTGATATTTTCAAGAGCTCATCAATAGGGACTGGGACATGACTCAGTGCAGCAAAACATTTTAGTCATGGCTGCTTTTTGGCTTTAATACCTTAAAAGAGAATCTCAAATTAGCTTAATTGTTCCAATATTAAGAATTGTTGTACATTACCAATTAAGAGGTTACGACCTCTACTTTGTCCAGTGCTGTCTCTCTATGTATGCATACAAGTGCTAAGCTGTTATTTGAAAGTGGGCAGCCTGACAACATCTTGCACAACAATCACAACATCCTATTTATATCCTAAAACATTGGCATTGAGATACATAAATCTACAGCTCTGACTCAATTTCTACGAAGGCACAACTGCTAAGAAAGCAGCTTTTCTATTGGTTTGGACTGAATTCAGTTGTGCTGGTTATTTGTGTGCTTCACACCCCCAGAAATCAGTTTAGTCTTTCACACACACAGTTAAAGCAACAGTATTTAACTCCTTCGGCTTGAATTAAAGGCTTAAAAACATTTTGAAAGTACGCTGATTTTTATTAGGATGAATGGGGTCTCCATGTCAGTCCCTCAATGCCTAGGTCACCACTAGGTAATCTGGGTAAGGAAACCCTGCATAAGACCTAATGGCACTCTGTCTCACACAACAAATGGATGATATTTTTATAGAGAATATGAATGATGTTTCCTGATTTAACCAGTACCTGCAGCTAACTGAAGCTGCTATTTAGCCCTTTCACCATGCAGCTAGTTACTTTGGAGAGACCGCTGCTACTCAGAGCAGCTGTATTTCCATCACACTGAATCAACATACTCTGATTGCTCTACAGTAACACCATGACAGAGGTGAAGAGAAAGAGGAAGCTGGTGGAGAAGAAAAAAGATAAAGTTACTGGGCAAATGGGGACAGAAGTAAGACTGGCTATCATTTGTTGGTGAGAGCTTTGAAAAAATAAAAGGCTGCAAGACAGATTCTGAGCTGAACTTGCTGTTGAACTGGTAGGTAATATCAGCTGGTTTGCTAAGTTATGTGTCTTGTATTGCTGCACTTGCTCAGTGTTTGACTCTGTTGTCGTCTTGCTTGATTTTGATCACAAGCCAATTCATCCCACCTGACAGAGTTTTAGCCAGTAGCATTTCATAGGGTTCATAGGTTGTAGGCCAGTTCATAAGGTCTGGTTGGGTTAAGTTATGTTTAGGTTAAGAGTTAAGGCTTAACCTTCTTAGAATGGTCATAAAAATACAATACTGAAACTCTTTGTAAATTAACTGGCTTTTAATTAGTGTTTTGTATGTACTAGCTGACGCTGGATATTTTAATGAGAGAGGGGGTGAGCAAGTACAGGTGTGAGACCAAGCGAAAGCCTCCATGTTTTGATTATCACTGTCATGAGAGTGTAAGGAGATGGTTCATCCTGTTTAACAGCTGTCTGAAAATTAGAGCAGAGTTAACAAACTTGAACCAAGAAGAAGGACTACTACTTTAAAAAATGATTGACAATTTCTGAACCATCGTACCCACCTTACTGTGATAAGATTACAGGCAAATGACACCAGACTAAATCTCCACGCAAGTCAGACTGGTTGTTAATAACTAAATTATTTGTCTTTTCATGCTCTTTGATATAGTGCGTAATGACCTTTCCTTTTTTAAGCATGTTCATTTTTCAGCATTATGTGTTTATTCTCAATATGCATAAGGTTAGATGCACTGCTGTGTCACAAATTAACAATATCAGGTCATTTTGAGTGTGAGGTGTGAGATAAGAGAGTCGGATAAAGCAAAAGAGTATTCAAATGAGTAATTAATATCCAAAAAATGTGAATAAATGACTTCACCAAAATATTTTGAGGAATGACAGCTCTTGTTGTCATTCCACAAACTTTAGCATTTTATCTGCACTTAGGTGAAACTAAATAGAAAGTAAATATGGAGAAACCTATACTGTCTATGGGGCCTAGCACTTAGTATTTGTTTAATAAAAGGCCCTTATAGTTATATGTCTGTTTTTAAACTTGCTGTAGATGTGTGTGTGTGTGTGGGGGGGTGTCGTCCAGAATTTTGTGCTCAAATTTGTCAATCCATTCAGCTTTAGTGAGGAAAACTGCTAGATGTAATGAATGTAAATATTGACAACAACAACAACTCTAATATAATTTTTGTTATCGTTCTGTTATTGTATTTCAAATTGCTCCTCATTATTTACACAAAGATGAACAGGCAATACAAAAGGTAATGTTATGTTGTTTGTCCTTGGCAGGATTCAAAATCTTTAGCCTTAAAAATTAATTTTACTGCACCATCACAAAAAATATAATTATATTTTAAAGGTGTATGGTGTAAGTGATAAAAAAGATAAAGCCATATAAACTGTAAATATGCACTATGAATATAAAACGTTCCATACACTTTTCACATTTTAAATGGCATGCTAAGGTGACTGTATTCACAAGGAGGCCTGCAAATCAGTTTCACTCCTAAAGACATTTACATCCTCTGACTAAAATGGGTGCTCTTGGTCACGTCAATAATCCATATAATCCCTCACCTGACATTCTGGTGTCAGCCTATAAAATGTCCTTAGAATATGGTGCTTAAGTTTTGCAGACTCAGGACTCTGACATTTGATGGTATGCTCAGGTAGTTTTAATAAGAATCTTACTCTTTCAAACAGTCTCTGGGGTGAAGTTAGATGTGGATTTGATGTGATCTCAACAGCCCTTAGCAGCACTTGAACTCTTACCTGAGATGGACCATGGAGACAGAGAGTGGAGATGATTGGCCTCATGCTCACTCCTCACTGAAACTCAGCCTTTTTTTTCTTGTTTCTTGCCCATCTGTAAGTAGCTTTTATGGATGAGACACTGATTAGTAAGAGGTTGAGGGAGGGTAGAAAGAGAGAGATGATGGAGATGAAGATGGACAGGGAGAGGAAGAGGACGAGGAGGGGAGAGAATGAGAGGAGGAGGCAAAGAGAAAGGCAGAAAACAGGATAAGTCGGTGCAGAGACAGAGTGAAGAAGCCGAGCAAGAAGGCTTTAAAAAAGAGGAGCGTGGGCAGAGGTGGAGATCAGAGGCAGCGTATCAAAGCAGGGGTGAAGTGCAGGAATGATTAAGAAAGTGAGGACAGCAGTTAAGAGTATAAGAGAGGGAGCTGAATAAGGAAAGAAAGCTGCACCTCTTGTTTGCTGCTCTTAATTGACTGTGGAAGCTCACTTATAAATATTACAGTTTATACCTTCCTAACTTTTGTTTGTCCAAAGTTAGTCAGCAAATGAAAGCATTGAGTTTGATAATCTTGCTGAAGGGCACTCTGTGTCCTAATGAAGGTTCTAGGTCGGCAATATTAAAATACTGTACTTAACTAGAATGAATATAAATTAGTGTGCACTTTTTTTGAGTGAAAAAAATCTTCTTTGCTGATTATAAGGTGAAATGTGAGTCTGAGTCACATTAGAGTAAATTAAACAAACAAGAGCCATTTTTTCAAAATCATTTTTGGTTTCAATTGTAGATTTAAATCTTAACATCAAATTGCACATTTGAGAATAAAAATAACTTCCCTATTTCATTTTTTTTGTATTGTTGTAGTGTAATAATCTGCACTACATTTTATTTGTGATATTTGCATTTATCCTCTATAGTTTGTATTTTGACTCTACTATGCAGTTAAAGATACATTTAAATCTTTAAAGTGGCCATTTATTTTTTAAATAAATCAAATATGAAATACATTAAAACATTACATTTTAATAGACGGAGGAAATTTTGAAATGTCAGAGTAGGAAAAGCACAAACCCAGAAATAATAAAATGAATATTTGCTGACATCTATCTGAGGGTCCATTATATTTCTTTCTTTTATCCTGGCTGAGTGTCACACTGTGATGGCTTATAAGGACACACTTAACATGACAGAACAATCATTTATGCCATTAGCAACACCTGTGCATTTCCTGCAGTGACAAGTCAAAAGGTCTCCTTTGAAAACCCCTTCATTTTTAAAAAAAATTTGTATTATTTACTAGCAAAAAAAAGGATAAAAAAAAATCTAAATTCTAAATCTGACAATGTGGCAGTTTTAAGAAATGTAGTTTGCATTTCAATTTTCCAGGATTTTGTTTTATGTTTAGATTCCAATTTATATGCTAATTTAAAACAAACAAAAAAAACCTATAACTTAGTATTTGTGACAGTAATCATCCAAATATGACATGTTCTTTTTACTACAAAGAGTATATAATAATACATTATTTTATAGTCTTAAAGCCCTGTAACCCCAGTGATGGCAATTTGACAGTGGAATTAAAATGAAAAATATGATCTATTGTAATAAAAAAACCTTTTGGTTACTACTTGGATTTTTATATTAAATTTGCCACTGGCATGTTGGTTTAAACTTAATGCTTTTTTTTTGTTGTTGTTGTTTTTTAATCATCATAATAATTTGCATGTCTTGCTGTCTTTCCAGGAACAAAACTTAATAATGAGTCTCACGCAGATTCTATTTTAAACTGACCCTTTTACCATTGCCAAGGCAGCTAACAATAACATACACGTAATACCTTGACCCCTTGTTCCTTCTTCTTCTGTCTACCTCCCTGTGTTCTGCTGTCACTCATAAACCAATCATAAGGTAACATCTCCCTCCTCTCGTCCTCTGTCACCTTTGACCCCGCCCCTGAACTCAGGTCTCCTCCAATAAGGCTTCATGTCACAGCGAGGCATTCACCCATGGCCACAGACAGAGCCGCCAATCATCTGGGATAATCAGAAATGGGCTGACCCTGAAGTGACCCGGCCTTGCAGAGGGCTGACAGGATGAGAAGCGCTGGAGTGAAACTTACACGGTATTTTCATGCCGGTTCATTTATAAGCTCAGCATGGGACATTAAAATTGTAAACTTTTTCAAAGATGATCACCAAAAATTATAAAAAATATATATCTGTACATATTAATAACTATATTATTGTGACCCTCTTTTGACCCATGATATAATAACAGTAATTTGAAAAAAATAACTTTACCTCTTGTGGTGCTCTTAATGTTCATCTGAACAACCTGCCCTTGACAAACAACAACCACAGTGATGATCTGATTGTATTTTATGATGTGCAGACATGGATCCATTGGCTCGGTCTATTAACCTTTAACATGCTATAGCATCATTCATTCATGGCTCCCATAGCCTTTCTTGTCACTGTCCAAGAGAGAAGGATACAGTTTCATGCTCCTCAGTCATCTTAAGAGAGGCAGGAACTAAGGCAGAGGGATAAGGAAAGGATGAGGTTAGAAACCAACAAACACCACTTTCACACTAATGATATTTGTTCAGACCAAGTTTTTGTGTCAGCTTTGACTCTGACTAATCAAAAACTATTTGTATGTTCATTACCTTCATAATAGGCAGAGTTTGACAAACGGCACAGTCTGAATTACAGCCAGTGACCATCATTTGCCTGATGAAATAACAACTAATTGTTTATTTGTCTGCACTCGTGACACAGACAACTAATTAGACTTATGTTTCCTCCATGAGTCCAATCCTTATTTTAGACACATTACTCAAAGTTATGTTACCTCAACAGCTGGTTAATGATTTGTCTTTTGACCTTGTATGCCTGCTACAAGACCAAAGAACCTCTCAATATGAGAGTCTTTTTAGATTGTTTGTTTTTGTCAGAGATGGAGTGAAGAGTAAATATTGGGCCCTATCCTGCCCTCACATTTTGATAACAGTTAATGTTAACTTTGCTTGCACAAATGGCAAGCTAGTTAGCTAGACATGCTTACAACTACAATTTAAGTAAGAGCGCAGACCTCACACCTTACTAAAAATTGAGTTGAAAAAATCACTGATTTTTGGGGGTCCTTGTTGAGAGAGTGAACTGTAAAATTGGCGCCAAATGGTACAACAGTGACTTTCAGTGCAATGAAGTAATTTCTAAAATATATGTATTGTTCTTACCTGAACACATAAACAACAAGAAGGACAAGTGAGAACAGAAAGCCATGACCTGCACTGGCGTTCTTTGCCCATGACAGTACATTTTTCCCGCTTTATCATGTCCAAAAATACCTTGTTGGATGCAACAATTAGAGCCAATCTTGTACACTGAACCAAACAAACTTCACAAGCCCTTACAAATTGTCTTCCTGATGCTTTATAGATGGATCATTAGCAAACATTGCCAAAGACTAGTCAAGACATACACACAAAAAAAAAACAAAGACTGGATGCACAACAACTGGAGAAAAAGCAAAAGGCATGGCTTTAAAATGATTTAGTGAGGGAAACATAAAGAGTTTGACAAGGATGATTATGGTCCTTTATGTAGAAACTATAAAACAATGATTTTTGGACCTGGCCGTGAATTAAGGAGTTGACATGGTACAATTTTGATTGTTAAACTATCACTCTGTTGAAGAGGGATTTAGAGAATTGCTCATTGTAAAGATAGAGACAAAAGTAAAGGCAGTCTACTAAATTTAGTAACAAATCTAGCTCAAATGATTCCATTTTACCATTTACTTTTGAACGGGAAGGTACTGACATTATAACATTACTTTCTAATTGATTTTGTCATCTTCAGTTCAGTGGACTTTTTTAGTTGCTATAAGTGACCGAGATCTATTAAATTGGTGAGAGAAGAAAAAATGTAAAGTTGACAGTGACAGAGATTTGGAGATGGGTAGAGTTTTTAGTATTCAACCTCCAATGTCAGAGCTGGCCTCTTTGAGACATCCCATTTCCAATTCCCCACACACCTGTCGTATCCTGACGCAGAGAGAGAGTGGAAAGTAAGGCAGAGAATGAAAATTAGAAGGGGTATCAAAAAAAGACAGTAGGTGAGTAATATTGAGATAGAAAAAGAATAACCAAAGGAAAATATCACTCAGAAGTTGCTGATGGCGTGATATAATCTCTGATCTTCCTTTGTTGGCACTTCCTGTTAGCAGCAAGAAAGAAGCGTCTGTCACTGCGACTGTCACAGCATCGAGTTCAAACTCGCAACAGCCTTTCATCTCATTTTTTTTAAAGTAATTTTTGTGGCATCTTGAATTTCTGGTTTTCTTTATCACTGTGGTAAGACAAAGGAAAGGTGAAGAGAAGAGGAAGGATCATGACACACCGTGGATCTTGAAAGCCCACACACATTTTAAAAGGTCATAACTTACAATGCTGCAAATAAAAGCCTCTTAAAATGAGACTTGTTTATACTTTTATCCTTTGACTAATACATGACAGTTCATCAAACACATAGTTTTAACATTTAGGGGGATACAGTCATTGCCTTCTTTTGAAAAGTGAGACGAGGAGACTGATCTCAGTCTTATGTCTGTGTGTTGAATGCAGAGCTGGCTTCAGGACATGGTAAATCTAGTTTCTAATGAGGACTGAAGTTAGGGTAAAACAGCTTGCCTCTGTTCAAAGTCAAAACTCACAACAGTTTGGGACTCTCAAAATTCAGAATGTCACCCTGGGGTGATGCCTTACGTCCTGCATCATACAGAGTGTTGTGTGACTGCTGCACATTCTTGTTGTCTCCTCTTGCACTGTGCCAAACAAGTGCAATTCTTGCAGAATGTTCAAAGCGTTAGCACGTAATTAGGGTCTGTAAGAAAATGGCCCATTATTTTCTCCCATTCGTAGAGTTTTAACTGCTGTACAGAACTGGGCCCAGACCAGTGGTAAGGACAGGGTGGAAACAATATTTTGTGTCACGTCAGCAACAAGAGTGAAAGCAGGAAAGGAAGGGAGCAAGCGAGAGAGTGGCTGTTAATGACGACTATTATCTTCTCGTCTTTTTGAGTGCTGCATTTGCAAAAAAAAAAAGAAAACTGAATTATTCATTCCCCTGAAATAATAAATAACCATTGCAATTCCGATGGGAATCTGTAATATCTATATTTTATGAACGGGCAAAGGATATAAGACAAACGTGTTCATTATAACACACACACAAAGACACACACACACACACAGAGTAATTGGTATGATTGCTTCCCCAAACACCCACAGTCCAAACCCTCAAACAAAAATCTACAGACGGTCTTATCCGAGGAAAATCTACTCCAGTTACGCAGATAACGTCTTTGTCTCCCTCTCTCTTCTCCTCTCTGTCTACTGAAGGGATTTTATGCATATTCGCAAAGGCTAATTCTCTGGCGCTCACCCCGAGGTACCCCTCTGTGAGTGTCTGTATGTGCTGCCATAACACAAGACACAGAATACATGAAAGCGAGC
Organism: Acanthurus tractus; assembly: GCA_029783725.1. Lineage (NCBI taxonomy): Eukaryota > Metazoa > Chordata > Actinopteri > Acanthuriformes > Acanthuridae > Acanthurus > Acanthurus tractus. The sequence goes on along the minus strand of JAQNCA010000002.1, from coordinate 7,222,402 downwards.
CACACAAAGAGAGAGAACGCCATTCTGAACTTCAGACGCAGACTGACTGGAACTGCTGGGCTGCAAGGTCTGATAGGTTGCTGGAATGGTGACTGAATCCAATCTAATGTTGAACATGGAAATCTAGAACATCTGCCTATATGGATCAGATATAATAAAGAGTTACTTCTTTATTGGTTAAGGGTTATATCTCTGGAAGGGTTTTCATTGAGACTGCTATACATATAAATATATATATGGAAGAATATATATATCTGTTGATAGTCTTAAAGTTTCTTTCTTTTATTGCCCACACCTATAAAAAGCTATCAAAAGAATCACAACAAAAATATTTGAACCATATTCCTTTATATATTTATATACTGAAACACTATTTTTATTTGAAGTTTAGGAATTGTGGTTGTAAATATTTTACTCAAAATGGCTTATTTTTTACCATCCATAGTTGATGCATGACGACATGATACTGACATATTGCTTGATAAAATGAAAATAAAGCCAAAGCATAATCATCTAACGTGTACAGCTTCCAGGACTGAGTATATGAAGACTATCCTCTGCCATTTCATATAAAGTTTGACCACTTATAAAAGGTGTCAGTCTTAACACTGCTGTTTGTGTGCTGAATTAACTGCCTAATTGATCAGTCATTGATCTTCAGTCAGTTTCTTATCACTGCTATTATCATCAAACAACAAACATGTTGATATATTTTAGTTTAAGAAATTGTCATAATAACACATTGTAGGTGACACAGTTATTAAAACACATAAACAAGTAAAAGTGTTAGCATTATATTCATTATTGTTGCAAAGAAGGTGAGCAACCATAAAAGCAAAAAAAAAAAGTTATTTTGGTGGTTAAACCTCTCCACATTTATCCTAACCTTACCCATCCTATATACAAAAATAGCACTGAAAGTGTGTACTGCGGCATACACTGTGTAATATAAATGTGCTTCCTTTTATATATATATATAAAAAACAAGCATTATGTGGGAAGGTGTTTGTTTGTGTCTAAAATCATTCTTGATTGGAACTGAGAGCAATTCTAAAGTAATATGGCCTTCAAAATGTGCTGTCTGTCTTTTCACCGTAATGGAACATATAGTACCATAATACAAACAGATTATTCAGGGACGTTTTTCAGCCACTCTGTCATCAGTAGTTGGCATAGCAACAACCATATCAGGAAGGTGAGGAGTGCTCTTACAGGGACCCCTGCTTTAAATCAGTGATGTTGCTTCTTTCATAACAAAGTATTCTTGATAACATTCCCCCATTTGAGGTCTGTAACATCAACAAATTCTCCTTGGGATGTACATAACTGAGCTAATATAAACAGACTGAGTGGAAACTAAATCATATTAGACTTTAGTTTTTGCTCTCTTTTGGTATTCGTTGATGCTTTTATAAAGGTATGTAAAAGGACTCAGTATTAGATGTATTTTTTTATTTAATCTGACAGGATGCATGGCTGCTGGTAGGTTTAAATTTTGATATTTTCTGGTTACAGGTGTACATGTACGTGTGTTCTGTATGCTGGGTCTCTTAGCTAACCATGGCCTGTGATTAAATGTAACTCTAAAGCTAGAAACATGTTATTAATGTTGATGATGTCTTAAAAGGAATGAATGCTTACAGTTTGCCGTGTAAAGGACAAAACTCCATTTGTTGTCTGTCTCTTTCAGAGTGTTGTCCTGCCTTTTGTGTGTCCTCTCCAATTCAAATCCACAAGTCTTTTCTTCCTTCTCCTCTTCTTCCATTGTTCCAGCCAGCTATGCGGTATGGACAGTGATACAGTCTTTTTTATGCATTAATGTCAAAGCTGCATTCAGAGGTCAGCAGTATTTAAATTAAGTTATAATGCCAAGTGAAAAATGATTAAACACACAGCAGTCCTCTTTTGGGTGCATTTAGGTACATTTCAAAATCTAAACATCCGTTGTTCTAATGCTTAAAGCGTTTTATTCAAAGTACAACAAATTGTGACTACCAAGGAGAGAGGAGACAACCAAGACTGTGAAATGCTCTTGAAAAGATAAACTGAACAGATTTCATAAGCACTTTCTCTAAGCATAAACACACACAGGCTCAAACACAGTAACGTGGGAGAGCTCTCCTTGAGTCGAACAAAGTCAACATTTATTCTATTCAGTTAGACCTCTTTGTTAAAGTTGTACAAGTTCAGAGCCAACCCTTTAAGATTACTTTAAAACCTTGAGCAGGGATGAAAACATCTTTATGAGGAGTCCTCTAAACTGATGAATAAAATCAGGATGGTTGTCTGTAGTTGGATGGATCCGTCCCACCTGCCCACCAAACTATATGTCAGTGCTCCATATGCTGTGAGTCACGTTGACAATCTACACTATTACTGCTTTAGAAGCCCTTAAGAAAGATATTTATTTGCATGAGAACTTGCATGAAACAAAAGTTTGCTGAAGGGGAAATGGTGATGAAATGAGTGCTGGTTTTGAAAAGTGTCCACTGTATGTTGTGTTCAGTTTACTTAAGGCAAATAAGGAAACAAACCCTTTATTTAATAATTTCACAAATAGTGAAGTCTTATATTCATTTGTTTGTTTTCCATATTGTTGCCCTCATAAATAAAACCAATACACACATTTACACTTTCACTTGCACCAAATGTTACACCCACCTTCATTTAATTGCAATTTTAATTCTCTTTATTGTTTTTTAATGGAGGCTATTGTTATGATACTCTGACTTTCTTTGTGCAGCGTTCACAAATATAGTTGTAACTTTTCTTGTAATATTTATTAAGTGAATAATTTATAGAATATATTGCTTAAATGGTCTGAGCAGTTAAGGGGTTTCAGATTAGAGCCTTAGTTTCTTTAGTTGCATCAAATTATTTTACTTTTGTACATTATCATAATATATTCCACAACTATGGGAATAATAAAAATAAATATAACAATTAACTAAGGCCCCGTGTATGTCTGTCATTCTTAAATCAGATGATATTTGTTATGCATTTGGCTTTAGTTATGTGCATCAGTCTCTCAAACATATGAACAGGTTTATCAAATGTTACATGCAAAGCCTGGAGTTTTTCCCCTTCATCAAACGTAGCATTTTTTCTTCTAAACCCAGTTGGTAGCTGCGTGGGAAGCAATGTGTTTCAAATGGAATCATCAGACCGAAACACAGACAAAGCAGAAAACAGACCGTAGAATTTGGCCACTAATCTGAGTAGAAGAAAAATGAACAGGAAAATGCTTGTAAAAGCTAAGCAAAGTAACATATGCCTCGTGCCCGGTAATAAAGTGATGCTGTTGGACGTAGTTCTCCTGCCCCATACAAGTCCAGCCCACTGACTGCACAACTCTCGCCAGGATCACATGCAATGAGCGCAGTTTGCTGACAGATGTGTCTATATCCAAAATGTTACCAAACTTGTTCATTCAGTGGCAGTGGAAAACTAATTGTTCATTTTTTAGCTTCTCTTTTGCATACACAGCCAGTTTTTTAAAAAACAGAGCATTTTGTTTTGTTTACGCCATTGGTAGCTTTTTCAATTATGTGATATAATGATTTTTCTTAAGTCATTTTTTGTTCCATAAGGCGACCTGCCATAAGTGTTTCATTGATGTTGAATAAAAATAAAATATAATTTAGTCAGATGAATCAATTAAAATGAGTTCCTTAAACATTGCTTTACATATAATTTTGTTGTGTCCACTTTGCAAAGTATAACATAGAATAATAGAGGTAGACAGATAAAAGAAGAGATAAATGACGAATGATGAATGGCTCGCACACTGAAGGGCTCCAAAGTCTACTATTTAATGCACCAAAATGATGTTTCAAGTGATGTTTCCATTCAAGTCAAGAGAATAGTTGCAAGGAACTTGAAGCTGTTTGATCACAGGTTAAACAAAAAAAGGTTGCAAATCTTACATATATTCACACTGTGTTAAGCAGTTCCAACAGTCACAGTTTAGCTGGCTGACCACATGGCTTCCACAATTACACATAATTCATGGGTTGACCACAGGCATGACAAAAGTTTTCTTTTCTCTACTCATACTGCCCCCTAACCCTATCAGATCATGTATTGATCAAATATCAGATAAATGGAACAACTGAAAGTTACTTTTTCTGTATGACCTTATTTTTTGGAGTATAACTCTTTTTTTACTGTAACTTTAAATTATCTTTATATGCTTTATATTATCATAAAGTGCCAACCTTACCTGCCATTGTCACCAGTCAGGACAAAGACGCTTTAAAAGGCCTCATTCACAGACCTCCTCCTACAGTGATTGTGCTTGTAAGGAAATTGAGTGAATCTTAGAGAGACAGATGCATTTACAGCCTTTAAACATCTGGCAAAAATCTATCCACAGATCTCAGTCTGTCTGCAGTGTTTCCCACATTAGCTGTTTTGATATCACATGGTTATTTAAGCATGGGTGTTTTTTAAACATATTGTCTTTTGAATCTGGTTACCAAGAGCTGCTACATTGAAATGAAGAGGAAACAGTGAACAGGTGGAGGAGATTTACCACATGAAAGAAGCTGCTACTGAGGCCTGTTGTATAGTTGTAGCTTCTGTTCATATTCAGACTGTGAATGGTGAAGCTGCCCTAGGCTAAATAACATATTTTTCATCCCTCAGGCTGCCAAGTTGTCAGACAGTCTTAAGGCTCAGTTGTTCTTTGCACCATCCCACCTTCAAGTGCTCAAATATTTCTACTTTATATGAACTTTTCATGAACTAACTTGTTAAAGTCTAAGCAGACATCACTTGTTAAGGAAATCCTGTACTTTTAACTCTTTTAGCTCAGTTTGAAGAAACCCATAAACAGAAAGGAACCGTGATTTTCTTTTAGTGTTACACTTTAAAAAATATTAAATGTGTCTCATTATAATCAGGTGCCATTGTTAAACAATCATTTTAGTAGCACAAAAAGAGAAAATTGAGTGAGTCACCTTCGAAAAAAAAACATCTTAAGTGTAAACTTTTTTTTTTTTCCAAAAGTCATCAAAGCCAAAAAAATGACTTCCAATGTGCTCAAAGCAACTCATGCAGTACAACCCAGATTTCTGCTGCCCATCAACCACACAGAGAGTCAAGAGATCTACGGTTCAACATCACGTTGACTTGTTAATTCACAGAGGTATTCAGGTTTTCTGCTGAAGTTAATGTACATGTGCACTCTTCAACTGTTTTATATACTAAAAACTGAAAAATAATAAGTTAAAAAGTTTTTAAAAACGAACCAATGTTGGCTCACACACAATTTAGATCCCGGTGTCCTGGGTGCAGGTTCTGTGTCTGACCAACTTAACCTACACAAAATTGCAAATAATGCACCAGGACTACAATTAACATGTACACTACATACATAGCATAAACATGTTTTTATATAAAAAAAAAATGGGCAGCAACTAATAGCAGCCTTAGTATATGGAACGGACATCAAGAGGAAATCTGATTATGGAACTATTTTCAAAACAAATTAATAACAAAGTACTGATTTGCTCTTTTTATAGTTGTAACATAATCAGTATGTCCTTCATGCTAGCAGAGGGTCTGACATGGACCATTATTAGACCCGGAAAAAAACGCCATCTCCATGTAGCTGTCAGCATCATACTTACTGGCGTCTGTTGGGACCATTTTTGCTGGAGACATGACGTCATGTTAGCTAACCAATGTTAGCTGAGTGCATTTTATAAGAAAAGAAATTCTTATCTGGATTCAATTCATTTGTGCAATGGCCCTGATCCTTTGCTACATATTGATAAAAAGTGTTTGAAATGTTTGAAAGTATGAATTTCAATTGGCTTGTCGGTCTCTCTGCCTCCCTTTTGCACAAAGACTAAAATGTAGGGGCGGGTGAAGCAGATTGTGAAAAGAAAAGCAGTGGGAGATGAATAAGTTGAAAAAGGCATTGGGAGAAAGAATTTTTGGGTGGGTGAAGAAAAGTGATGGTAAAGAAATCATAGCCTTTCACAAAAGTGGATCATGGGTAGGAAGAGAGGTTGACTGAGGTTACATGAAAAAGCTATGGTGGAGATGAATGGGTGAGACTGGGGATGGGGGAGGGATATGGTTGCGTGAGAGAAGTGGAGGGCCGAAAGGTACAGGCGAAAAAAGATGGATGGTGGTGATTCTGGAAAAGAAAGTTGTGAAGAAATAATTTGAAAAGTGAAGCCTGAGGTGAAGTAATGAGAGCAACAGGGAGAGAAAGATGGAAAGGGGCAGAAGGTAAAGAGGGTGTGAGAGAGGGTTGTGGGTAAAATGAAGAAGGAAGAAAGAGTGGAGAAGTGAAAGGAGGACACTACCAAGGAAAAGTTAGTAAGTTAACTTTAGTTCTTTACACTGAAGCTGCAGCTATAGCAAAATTAATGGTTGCTATAGTTTTCTTCTTAATCCATAACCAGAGCTCCTTTTATCCTGTGCAATTGGCACTTTGAAAAACCCCCACTGAGGTGAAACACAAATGCGAGAAACCAAGACGATAGATAACTATACATGCACATACACATACCTACAGGTGTGACCATGGAATACACTTAAACATTTGTGTTTGTCACCCTAAGCAGTCACCTCTGCTGATATATACTGTTGTCTTATTGGTTCCGATTTCAAGGCAACAACTACAATCACATCTCCTATGATGTGGTTTTGTATAGATAAATTATTACAGCTTATTTGTCCTCAGACAGGAAATTCTCTTCCACAGTCGGTGTGATCATCACATAAATGAGTGAGTCATACAGAATAATGTGTAAATTCACTGTGAAAAAGACATAGATTGAAACTTCACACACCACAGTCTGGTTTACTTGCAGTTTTAGAGCAGGTTTTATTTATAGCTTCTATGTTTTTTGGCACAAAGCTCTCACTAAACGTGGCCTTTCACACACAGGTAGGCCGTACCTGCAGCCACAAGGAAGGGGGGTAAATGCTGCTTCAGTGGGTGGTCTGGGTCGTGTGTGATTATAAGTGCTTTGTAAATCAGGCACGAGGTGACACAATTTAGATAAATTGGGAGCGGGAATACCAATGAGTTTGCCTGCTAAATGTGGTACCTTAAGTAGTTTGTTCTTATTACTGACTGTAAGCATGTGGACAGAACAGGTGGCACATTAAAAAAGCACTGGTTTTCATAATGCTGCTGTACAGAATCATTCTTGTGAAGTAACTATTGGTGTGCCATATGCCTAAATATTCACTCCTCTCTCACACGTAGACATCATTCTGCTGCTGCATAATGGCTCTGGGATATTTAATACACTAAAAGAGCAGAAACCTTTACAAAAACAGTTGTGATCCAAAAACAGAACATAAGCAATTATGTTTCTTTAAAACTCCAGATAATATTCTATGTAGGAATTAATTGAGCCGTATTCAATGCAGGAAAACTTAAGATTTACTTTGTGTTGATAGATCAAATAAATCTTACACTTATAATCACATCAGCTTCTGCCTGCAGTGATGGCCCGGAGAGTACAGTAGTAGCACAGGAAGACAGGTACTTACACACATCACACACTCACCCCGGTCCTCCCACTGCTCCAGCTGTCACTGCTGGGAACTCAGATGTACCAGGAGCAGAAGGTATGGTGTAATAAATGGCCAGGGTTATGCTATTTCTCAAAGACAGGCTACTATCACCTTCTTGTATATCCAAAAATACACTTATCCCCTTTTCCTCCTGTCTCACCTTTCAAAAACCGAATACATTATGTGACTGTTATATGAAGCCTCGACTCTTATCTCAAATACAAAGTCAGTAAAAATACTGTGGCCTAGCAACTGTCATTATTTGTGTGACTCAAAAATAGCACGTCTTTGTCTAATTATACTTTACAATGGATGGGCAATGCCTGTGTATCACGGAGTTCTTAGGTCATACATGAAAGATGCTGATATTCATTCTATTTATTGCATAAAATCCCCTTCAAAATAAATTTCCGTGATGCATTAATGGTATGCAGGGTCAAGCCATATATTCTCCAAGAAAGCTGCTGGATTTCTGTGCAACCACTTTTTTAAAATGTTCAGAGACACTTAAAAACATATCTTTGTTACAGACCTTTTCTTTCAACAATTTTATTTCACAAATACCAGGCTGTGAGAAAGATTGCTAACTGAACAAACATTACAGAATATCAGTCTCAGTCATTCACTGCTTTAATGCAGCAGCTGGAAAGCATGCCTACAGAAATGAATCACACCCAAGATGTGGCACGAGTGCCTGCTGGTAAATAAATGCTAAACACTTTGTACGCTATGCTACTCAGGATCTTCTCCCGTTACTGAGGACTGTGAAAATCGTTCTGCTGTTTCTACAGAGCCCCTTAAACCTCAAAATGCTTGGAAAGTTGAGGTAAAAGGACAATGGGAAAGACTAGAAATGCTGGTTACATTGGGACAGAGGGGGTAAGTGGGCTAATATGCTTTGTTGTTTACATCTCAATGCACAAGGCTTGGAGAATGATCTTTAGGCAGGTAAGTAAATCCACTGTGTGTCACATACAGAGAGTTGCACACTTTGTGATGTGTTAAATCTTTGCACTTTTTTCTAAAATGTGTATTGGTGGCTAAAGCACCTGTAGAGTTTATACTTTAACATCTCTATGTTGTCTGTTTTCTAAATATTTTATTCTGCCCATAGAGGGGTAGTTTGATTAATTCTGTAGGCTTTATTTCTTGTTGCTATTATGATGTCCATGGTTTAATTGT
>JAQNCA010000002.1:7147684-7169408 GCA_029783725.1 Acanthurus tractus | reverse complement strand
GTTTCGAGTTACTGAGAACGAACCTGGGACTCGAGTCAGGCTGGGTCCAGTCTGACTGGGTGGGTTTGACTGAAGAAGAGCTCTCCTCTTGTTGCATGTCTTGTGTGTGAATGGCTCTTTAAAGGCTTGGGGGGTGATCACATGATGTTTCACCACAATATCTCTGTGTTTAACCTGAGATGTTAAGTCCATCCTCCTTTTTGACAAATGACACTCAATATTTTGCAGTAAATGATGCCCTTTTCAGCACTGCTGCTCTGTTTCTCTCTCTCTCTTGATTAGGTCTCATTATCCCGATCTGTTGGCAAAAAATGTCAACAATTTAGCAAAGCCTGTGGTTAAGTTCAGTCGCAACATTTAGCAAAGTACCTCAGCAAGGATGTCAACTCTTCACTTCTGCACTGATGTCTGATGAGCAGCAAGTGGCCACAGTTGTGCCTGCAACTTAGCAGCGTTTATGCAGGACACAACTCTTTGGTTAATGGTCACCAGTTATCTCAAATACTAATGATCTGCACAGAACACCACTTACTCCTATGCACTTATTCTTTTCCGATTACATACAGTAGGCAAATAGCATAGTATTGCTTTATAATATTGGGGGAGGGGGGGTTAGCAATGGTAAAAAAAATCACACACTGTCTAAAAAACACTGCAATGTTCCACCTCCTTACATTTATGGTATACTACTTCCTGCACTGGCACTGACTACTGGCACTGGACAAAAGCTCTAAACCACTTAAATTGGAATTGGCACCAGTTTAGTTGAGATGTAATACCTGCTCATTATTAGCATGCTCAGCATCCCACCACGGTTACGCAGTTGCTGTAAATAAAATGTGCAGCCAGTACTTAGTTCAAAAGAGGACACAGAAATTTGTTGCCCACTTTTTGTCTTTCATATGGTGCGCTAAATAAATATCAGCCCTGATTCAGGCAGTGCGTCATGTTTTTCTCATTGCTCTACAGTACTCAGGCACACAGCCAATGTGCCAGTGAGACTGACTGTGCAAGTTATTAGAGCCACCTACTCCTCTCATTTAATAGAAGGACTCATCAAAGCCACATGAGAGTTTTCCTCCTTATGTATGGTTGGATTCATTAGGATAATGGAGATGCAGACAGAAGACAGCACACAGGTGATTATGGAGCTTTCTGGATTTAACTGAGATAAAAATAAAGTGTACATACTCAATGTGAGATTTATGGTATTTGATGCTGTGCACCCAGCAAACCAAAAATGTGTAATTTATTGATGAAAACAAGTAAAATGTAATACAATATCTTAAACTTTCTTATTTCTTATAACTTCAGAGATCTTTTTTTTTTTAATAGATGACTGACTTACCTTCTTTTTTTCACCACAACAGATATATTCTAGAAAAAGGATGTGCTGATATGTGAAAATGAGTAATAAAGGTGATAGCTTCCATGCTGGGAAATATGACACACTGATAATGAAACACCGTGCAAAGTGACTGTGAATGTAACACAAATTAAATCAGGCGTTTTAGTTTTAATCTTCTGACTCCCGTCAGATCAGCAGTGAATTACAATGTTTAAGTCCCCCCCCCCCTCCCCCGCCCATCTGTCAGTCACTGTTGCTTTATTCTCTTTCTTCCTGTTATCCATCCTCCTGTCACTCTTTGCTCTCTCTTCCAAACCTCCTCATTCTGACAGCCTTCCCTCACCAACACCGCTCGCAACCCAGTAACAGGTAACAGACAGTGTGGGAGGGTCCTTTATCCAAATTTCTCAGTATTGTTAAAGGGAAAGCAATGCTGCTCTCTGGTGGCCTTATATGTAAATCTACTACCACACAAACATCTGGAGCTGGAGGAAAAATGGGTTACATTTTATGAACTTCCACACTTCAAAGTAGCACATTAAAATGCAAATGAATAATTAATTTTATAGGTACAGGTTTATGGGTAAATCTCCCTGCAGTGTCCTTTGGCTTTTTACTTGCACATTGGGTGCATTCACTGTCCGCTTCTATGCCTGGATTTACACATAGACCTGCTGCTTTCTTTAGCCTCAGGCTAAATGCTGTATCAGGGCAGACAGCTCATCAAGATGAGTGACAAGTGTCGATGTGGGAGCTTGTCCAGCTGAGGGGGAGGAGGGCATAACTGCACTGAGCCCCCTCAAGGCGAAAATTCACATATTTGAGCTTCAGTCCCACTTTTCTTTGGTTAAGCATGAACATCTAATACTGTGACTGTCACCGTTCTTAAAAAATGGAGAGATCACTGTTGGAAATGTGTTCTAAAATATCCTACAAACATAGCTACTTTAGGGAGTCCTAATGATACCTGCAATTATGCAATAAAATATATAAAGAAGTGTTAATCGATAGTCTTTAATTTATTTCCAGTATACAGAATATCATATGAGGCTGATTTTGAGAAATAAGCAAATAAAAACTTTTAACTTGTCTTTGTTCTTAAATTTAATGCTTGATACCAATGTGCAACAATAACATTTTTTGTCTTAATTTGAACTTGTACAAATTGAATTATCTTCACTTTTTGTGCCAGAAAATTTACAGGATAATGATACTGCTGCTATTGTGCATATTTATCCACTTTTCTAAGGGGATGTATCTTTTTTGGACATATTTCTGGAAACAGTGTTGGAGCTTCAGGCCTCTGTGTGGGCAGTCGTTGACTGACAGTCGAGACCCTGTATTGCTGGGAGGCGCACTGTCAACTTATGTGCTGTGTTACTAACCGGATCATGTCTTCCATCAGCATTTTTATATCCTACAAACACAGATGTAAGATGTTTCCCCCCACCTTTTTTTATAACCCTTAGAGATTTAAGATCTGTGTCCCAAGCTCTGATGCCAGTGTTATCTAGTGGCCAGAGAAATGTGATCATGTCACCTGATGCACAACGGCCCTAAAAGGCTTTTTTTCATGGACCGACATTGCAGGAGTGGAGTGTGCACACATACACACCTACCACTAGCTTAGGTTGTGTAGACTTTACATGGCTCAGACTCATAATATACCTGTCAGATACAATGGTGGTCACATAAATACAGACAGAGACGAGATCCAAGGTTCAGGGTCTTTAATGCAAACACAGTCAGTGCACAAAGGCAGAGGTAACAGAATCGGCAGGCAAAACTCACTAGTCAGAACACAAAGACTGGTCAAGCACATTAGTGTGACACACTAGGAAGAACACCAGAAAGCTCACACAAAGGACAAGACAATCCAGCTCTGAACAAAGGGAAGACACAGACTTCTATACACTCTGACAGAGGAGATAATGAGACACAGGTGAAGGCAATCAGACCATCAGACGATCCAGGCAGCGCGAACTTAACCACACATAGGGAGAAGAACTAACAGACTTTCGAAATAAAACAGAACACCACATTAAAACCCTGACAACAGCTAACAAAGCATTTATTTAGATCAAATAATGAGAATTAATAACTTTGGTTGGTTTGCAACATCTGGTATACAAATAGATACTCAGACACTAGTAGTATTAATCTCCCCTCTGGTTTTGTTATTTTTTAGCACTCTGACATGCAGGACGTGATAGTTGGTCTCAGTGGGATATGTTCTGTCCCTACATAGCAAGAAAAAAGACAAAACATGCGGTAATTCGCACAGATTATGTGCTCAGTTCCTCATCACGCTGCAGCTGCTCATAACACGGTCACACACTTTGACTGGAAGCAAAAAAATGCACTGACTTCAGGAGCGAAGTGTGTCTCAATATGTTCGCCTGTTCATTTCTGTTTGTGGCAGTTTTTTTAGCATGAGAATTGTCTGCATGCGTCATGAAACGAGTGTCATAACCCTGATATAATAATCTGTGTAACTATTAGAATCTGAATAGAAATATTCGGAAAGGTTAGAAAAGTGGCTTTGACGTAAATGATCAGACTTTTCACCCTGCTGCTGTCGTAACCTCGGCGCTAGAGTTTACCTTGTATTTCAACACAGAGCAATTTACATCGTCAGCTGGCACCACATTGTGTATGCAGTATGGAGAGCGCTGATGTAGAGAGCATTATCACTGCTAAAAAAAAAAAAACAGAGTCAAAATCAAGTTTCTTTTACTGTTATAATATGAGCAAACACATGCATGCCAAAGCAAGCACCAAGGATGTACTGTTTTTTGCAAAGTAATAATACTAATAATAATTTCCCTTTGACTGTAGCGCATGTCTCGTATGTGCTGCAGAGAGCTGCACAATATAAGCTTCCTTTATTCCATCTTGTTTGGCAGCCTGTGAGACTTGGCTAATAAGCACAAGCCACCATACTGATGCTTTGCCGCAGAGCAGGCATCCTGCAATTGGAGAGACCTGTGTAGACAGATGGGAGATTTACAAATGCTGGAAGAGCAGGGAGCGGAGCTGGCAATGGCACACCTAAGAGAGATTTCCATTTACTATACAGGCTCCTCGTCTTCATCAAGGTTGGTGCTATGGTGTCACATTTCGGATGCCAAAGAGATCCGCGAATGAGTTGAGAAAGACAATGTCACAACATCTGCTTCGACTGTGAGCCGCACAGCGAAGACGGCAATTTTATCCGCATCCATCGCAATCAACTGTCAAGTTTTTTGTTTTTTTTTTCTTCTCGTATATATATTTTGCATAAAGTATTCATATATACAGCCATAGCTTTTTACGTTATCAAACTGTCTGGGAAATTGAAATGATACTGATGAATATTTATCTTCTACCATCATTTCTCTCTTCAGTAATTTTCTCAATCTGTTTCAGAAATGAGCCAGTCACATCAGGTCCGTGTTGCATTCAGGGGAGGGGCGGTTGTCAAGAGGTAGAAGGCAGTAATTCTGCAACTGCAGAGCTTACTAATCACACATTACTAATCTGGCCCCTGCAGTCCATCCCACAAGCGGCTCCTCGTGCTCACCTGGCTTTCCCCTCTTTGTTTGCTAACCTGCCTAGCGTGCTGGTGGATAATAACGGAGAACATTGCTCCGGTCACAATGAGGAAACGGATCCTGACTCGTATCTCATAACACGATGGTGGCAGCTCACTATTGATTCCGTTCATAAAACCACGCTTGGTGTCTCTTTTTTTTTCGCCAATGTCGTTCTCTCTCTCTCTCTCAGTGTCTCGACCCGGTGTGTACCCTCGTCACCCACAAACTGCACCCACCCACCCCCCCACCCCCCGCCAACACCCCTAAAGAGTAATTACTCACTCTTTTATTTTCTCCTGCATGGCTCTGTATCGAGCTACTCATCTCTGACAGCGGTGCAGCTCAAATTAAATTCCCCCATCTGATAATGAAAGTCATTAGGTCCCGCTGGAGTCTTGTGGAAGGCCAAACAAAGCCTGGTGGAGGCCTGTGTAATAAAACCCCAGCAAGGGATGACACACGGCTGAAGAGTGGGAAAGAAAGGTGGACATGGGCATCCTGCACTCACGGCTGACCCCTTTTTTTGCTTACTGTAGCAGGGTTAGGGTTTTCTTCTTTTCTCTTCCCCGCCCACTTAATTAACACCAGCTGGATCTGATTATTTACCAGAGTTCTAATTACGGTGCCGCTCACTGTTATGTCTGTGCAGGTGATTGCGGGTCAGAAGTGTGCTTAATTCCTCTTCTGAAGCCTTGACACCTGGTTGGTTAACTGCGTTGGCACAGCTTGTTTGGATGCTGTGCCTCTTTACAATCAGGTTTCCCAGTGTTTCTGAGGTTTGCCTTCTTACAGGCTCTCCGTAATGCCATTTATAGCTCGTGTTATTGGTTTTGTATTTTCCTCTGCTTCTCTGCCTGCCTCAAAGCATGTTGGGGCTCCTAATGGAGCTGATCTGGAGTAATATGCTTTGCTTTGAGCCCTTGCTTAATGCAGCCTGGCTTTCTTTTGAAGTAGACTGGCTTTTATTTTGCTGATTTCTGTTTAGCCTTCAGTTAAGTCTAACTGTCTGTGATGATCATACTGCTCACAAGTTTATATATATATGTATATATGTGAACTGGCATCACTTTTAAGTCAAGTTTAGTTCTCATATGTTAACTATAGTTTTTCCTGCACCTAGAACCCAGGGGTTGAAGTCAGAGTGGAGTCATGGGTCACCAACAGGACTGTCACACGGGAAATGAGGGTGCAGTTCCTGCAGTGACTGTTTTGTCCTTTTCTTAACAGTTTGGCTTGCCATTCTATACATTAGATTGTTAATTAAAATGTTCTATTAAAATCTTGTCTGCTATCAAGGTGTATTTTTTTAAAATGTGTGACCTTTTAGGCCCTTAGGTGTTAACTAATTACCAGTTCTGAGGTGTGAAATTCCCCTGGCATTGTAAGCTGTTATTCTGAATAAATATACATCATCTGCTCACTTATGCCACATTAATCACAGATATGTTATGCATGTACACCCAAAGAAATCTTCATGATGCATTTTGAAAACATAAGTAAAACATTTTGCATGTGCAAGGATACAAACCAAAGGAATTTTCTGCAGTCTTCACGCAGCATCTATGTGTAGCGATACCGTACCTTTGTATTGGTCACACTGGATTTCTTCTCCATTGTTGAGCCCATTTGTCCAACATCTGGCAGAAAGATTGATAGCCACAGAAGTGTTCAAGCGAATTTGAATGTGCTTTTAAATTAGGTAGCATTTAGACTTTCTAACATGGGGGTGAGTTTAACCATCCTTCAGCTCTGTTGCAAACATGTACAGGTGCTGTGACCTTTGTCACACACACGAGCTCTGTTGGGAGACTGTACGCATACATTTACTGCAGCCCTTCTACGAAGGCTAATAACTGTGTTGCTTTTTTGTGCATTCAGCAAAAATAAAACTGCTGTATTAGTCCCTCTAGGCATTTGTGCTCGAGGCATTTAAAGAAAACAGTCAAGATCTGCAATCCTGCAGTACAAGGAGCTTTTTCAAATTCCCACTATTTATTTGTTTACTTATGTAATTGCATAAAGGGGATCCGATTCAGTAACCTCTTATAGGGTGGAGCTAAAGAAAATAAAGTTTCAGTCTCCACAAAAACATCCTTCTGAGCAATCAGGGGTCTTTATTTCCTTTCTCCCATGGAAACTCACCTTAACTGTAACCAGACACCACAAACTGGCCATTTTGTTTTCAAAGCTAAGTTTAATCAGGCCATTACAAGTGACCAGTGCACTTGATATTTGCTGTCAATAAACCATTTACCATTTACCAGACCCCTCCCCATGGATTTGTAGGTCAATTGCAGTCTGTCAGGCCCATCAAGCTTTACATTTCTCTTTGTAGGCAGGTTGTAAAAAAAGTGATAAACCTCATATTTTGCATTCAAGGATTTTACTTTCTCTCTTAATAACGAGAGCACAACAGCAAAAGTGTAAGGAATTGATTTTGTTTGTTTGCTCCAGTGGCAATCATTAGCATTTCTGTTTAATCCTGCAACCGACTGATATCTGCGCTTTTAGGGGCAAAGAGCACATCGAAAAACTCCAGAAGTTTGTTGGGTTGCAGGCTGCCTGTTCACTAACACATCAACTAGCACTTTCACCTTGAAGAATTTGGTCACTGTGAAGATGACCTTCAGCATGTTTACATCAAAGTTAGCAAGTCTGTCCTGCTCTTTGTTAAATTTTGGGATGCATGGTTAGAATAGACCAAGCTATTATGTAAAAAAGAATGTGAAAAAAACAGACACCTGTGCATGTAGGAGAGATCTCTCCCTATCTCTGTATCTCCAGGTACTAAATGTGTTTTGTTTCTCTTTCTATACAATTGTCCTTTAGGGAAAAAAACAATCTCCAAACCTTGTTAAAGGACCTAAGAAAAATTAGACATCGGTTTGATTCTCCTGCAAACCATAAACAAGTCTAATGATTAAAAATAGTGACTATGTCTAATGTGTGTATGTGTGTGTGCGTATGTGTGTGTGCCTGCATGAATTTGATGGCGCAGGTGGGGGGTCCCTCTATTACAACACTCAAACCATCAGGTTCATTAGCCCAACAATTACACATTCATGAATTTGCTATTAAAATGGCATTTGCTGAGCTGAGTGCACCAGCTCCTGTCAACCTTAAGTGCTGGGTAAAATACTTTTAATTGGTTTCAGTCTTTTGCCTGGTTGATTATGGGGGCAGGCTTTCTGGGAGCATGGCTGAAACATGGGGGCTAAAAGCCTCCCAAGATTGTGGGCTGGCAGAGGCAGAGTGTAGGAGATGCTCTGGAGGGAAAGGTCAGGGTAATCACCATAAAGGGCAGCGAGCAAAAATAATTAAAGAGAGAATAATTGGCTGTGTGTTGTTTATGTGCATCCGTGGGTGCGTAATGGTGGCAAAAGACAGCATGAGCATGTGCGCTATGTAAAGGCAGCATTTAGCAGAGATGCAATGATCCACATGTTTTCAGGTCGAGTCTGATTCTGATACCTGAAGTTGGATATCTCTGGACACGATGCCTGAGCTCTTTTGTTTTGAATGTATTATTATTTCTGTCATCTTGATCAGTTATTATCATGTCTCTTTCATATTACCACAGCAGAAGATGGTCTGAATGGACACATACCACTTAAACAATAGCGGAACATTGTCTGCAACTGATATAATCCACCAAGATAAAGACCACAGCTTCAGCATACATCACAACCTCGGCCATCAGCTCTGTGCATTTTCGGATTAACAAACGTGACCTTCCTTCTTCTTTCGCTCTTTTAGGCAAGGTTCAGACCGTAGAGTTGGGATCCATAGCACAGCAACTGTGTGTGTTGTGTGTGTTGAGTGTTATTCCTGCTTTTCTGTCTCTCTACTTGTTCTGCTTCTCTGCTGTCTGTGTGTCTTTTCGACCGGCACACACGCAATTCACAGCGCAGATCCACAGCAGACAGGGTGAAGGACAGAATTCACACGTAATTCAGCAATTGTGCAGAGGTGTGTGGTGTGTTTTTATTTGTGCTATAGAATGTGGTTGTATTTATCTGAAGCGAGGCCATCAGTGTTCTGTGCAGCACCACTCGCTCTCCTCATTCCTGATCTCTTTAGCTCAGTGGACCACAGTTTTTCTCTCTCTTGTTAGGCTGAGGAGAAACGTCTGATTGTTGTGAACACAAGTTTTCTTTGTGGTCTTCTTTTGTACAAACTGTGTACAAGACAAAACGTGTTCTTTAAACCTGCATAACATCAGCATAATTATGTTATGATGTCTTCATATAAGAGTTCATCTAAATGTAGTTTGTGACCTGCTGGAGTCTTGATTTTACCCCAAGGTTGCTTGGCAACCAGCAGAGACTGCCAGCCAGAGCTGATGTTGCACCCCTTCAGGTGGACCACCATGGGGGCTTCATTTGGGAAAAATATCTGTAGAAAATTCATTAGAGAGAAAGATTATTTTTCAAACCAGTTTGAGTTGGGTTCCGTCAACTACACATATGATATTCATCAATTTAAACAATAATTTGCAAATTTATTTCATTGATTTGTAAACTTATCTTTTATTTCTATTTTTTTATTCATATGTCTAACTGACTGCACACATCAAAGAAAACTTGAAAATGTCCTGTCTCTCAACATCTTACATCGTCTGTTTTATTGAGTGAGTTCTGGGGTCCACCAGAGGATGCAGAACTTGGCTCTCCAGTTCCTGCACAAGATCTCTGATAAAAACCACAACTTTTACACAATTGCGTTTGTATATTTTAAACAAACCAGATGTGTTGTGTTGCTTAGTGAGATGTATGGATGCTTGTGGATAGATTTTGTTTCTTCTTGCCTTTTTAAATACACGAACTCTACAGCTTTGCGACCATGAGAAAAATATGCTTTTATGAATAAGAAGTACTCTCAACAGTCTGTTGCTGAAAACATTTGCTGCAACATTCCCCCCACTGCTCAGGCCCTACATATGGAAGTGTCTGAGCAAGAGAGATACACACTCACAACAGCAACTTGTTATGTTGAACAAACATTTAATTAGCTAAATTTACTCAGTCAGATTCACGTTGGCTCGCTGTGTGATTTTTCATGACATCTCAGGCGTTTAGCAGTTGCTATTATGTTCTGTGATGTGTTACAAACAATAAGATGATTGACTTTGGCCTGTTTGTTGCTTTAGTTTTCTGTCTTTGGTATTTTACCGTTGTGTCATCTTGGCTCTCATAAGGTTTAACAGTAATTAACCAGGAGGATAAAGTCCTCATATCAGATTAGTTGAAATACAAGTGTAGAAAACAAAATCCTACTGCTTTTTATTGGTAAGAAATAGCTCTAACAATCTGTCCTGTTTGTCTTATGATGTTTCAGTTTAGTACTAAATCAATGCAGTAAATTGTATAGCAACAAACCTCTTTATCTGACACACAGACAGCGTTCGTGTGACAGTCGATTCACTCATTACCAATAGATAAAAGTGGCATCATGGGGGTCTTCAATAATGTTGGAGAGACGCTTGAGATTCTAGCGTTGCTAACAAACCATCATTTCATTTGGCCTGACAAACAGCGGGCGCGCCAGAGTTTTGATTGTAAACATGATACAACCAGCATTATGAGATGAGAATCAGGGGCATGCTAATAGAGGAGGGGGGATCAATGCCTATGTGGCATTTTGTCAATACCTAACAATGCAACACGTTGAAAACTAAATGCCATAGGAGCTCAGTGCTGGAGTTAATTGTCAGATACTTTGCTCCTGCTGTACTTGGAGGGCCTAATTAGTTTAAGTTGTCTGGAAGGGATGGGTGGCTGAATCAATGTTTTCCAATGAAAAGGATGGAGATACACACTGTGGCATGTTTTTTTTTTCCCCCCTTTAGTAAATTTATTGATTTTGAAAGTCAGGATGAAAGGTATTCTGTCTGCTTTATAGGCAGCAGATATAATAACGGTTTGTGCATTGTGCTTTGTTATTTCTCAACAGCTAAGTCCACAGATGCTCCCAATAATAACATTCATGTTTTTATATTCATATACTTCCAATTGCAGATGAAAATGGATTTCTGAATGAAAGAGGGGACGGTGAACCGTTTTACACCACCATTGCTAACGCATTTACATCTGTTGTCACAATGGGTGGCACTTACTGATAATGTCTATAATCAGCCTATTTAATGCTTTCAACAGAGTGCAGATATGAAACAGATGGCGAATCTGCAGGCGTACTCTGAACACAACACACACACACGCACACACACACACGTTATTGAGATCAGCAGTTGGCGGAAGACCTCTGCATCTAAACACTTTACCTGAGGCCGTGAATGCAACGGTGAGTTAGGAGGGCCAACTGCAGATCCACACTGCGATAAATCATTCTTTACAGGCACACCGAACTAACCAACCATGTAAAGAGCTCGCGTGCATTCACCCGCAGACACGCAGGGCAAAATACAAAAGTCTCTGTGCACCTTAACCTTCCGTTGCGAGCAGAAGAGACACTTTTGTTGGTTCTGTGGTTCTTCTTTGCTCAGGATAAAGAAGCCCACTCCCCCTCCCTGCCATGCTGCAGCAGAGATTGGATCAGACCCCTGCGGTGAATCATGTTTACAGTCCTGCACTGACAGGAAACACACACACACACATTCACATACACATACACACTCCATCCTCCTCAGGAAAGTTGAGGTTTGATGCACATCTAAAAATCCCTTCACAGGTGCAGGAGAAACAGCAAAAGCCATCGCAGGAGAAACACAGGTTGTGTGATTACCTTCATGCTTGGTGAAAAATGCTGCTGTGAGCAGTTTGTCAGATGGAGTGCACATTTGGGAGCCGACAAACAGAGAGGAAGCATCCTCGGATGCTCGTTGAGAGGTTATGGCTGCAATCAGAGCCTCTGATGGAAATTAAAATAAAGCGGCCATTTAGGAACAACCCCCCACCACCCCCTCCACACACACACACACACACACACACACACATAGAAAATATGAAGCTGTGCAATCATTCACTATACATGAAGGCTTTAGTTATCACCAATGTAACATCCTAAAAGGGTTGTGTGATTTCTTTTATGACTTTATATGATTTTTTTGCTTTACCAGCCTCACGTGGAACATAATGTACTACAATGCGATCTTTAAAAGTGTATTCACTGACAAACATGCCCTGTGCACTACGGTGATGCTAACGCATAATCTCTGCCCATCCAATCAGTGTTAACACCAGTTAATGTGCAGTGTACACCCTGATTTTGCCTTTATCATTTCTCCTTGGAGCCATCAGGTCAGAAGATATGATCTTGAGAAAAACAGGCAACCTGTCATTGAAAATGTCCTTTAAGTTGACGAGGCGTCATTTACAATGCATCAGAGACGGCCTCACGGCAGCCGTCCCATTCATCTCTGAGCCCGGCGCCATTCATGCTTGGGAGAAAGACAAAAAAAAAAAAGCTATTTTAATTAACTTCCCCAGTGACCCGAAGATAAACATTTATTTTCCCATCTTCTGCACACAGCGCAAGATTTTTGACATTGTCCTTTGATAGCCTCCAATTTCCATTTTCATCTGGGTTTTGCCTCAGCTTGTCTCAACCCGTAATTTATGCATCAAATTCATGCATAATTAATTTTGAATTTACAACTGTATAAGTATTAAAACACCAAAACAAATTCTGTGATAATGGAGGTGTGTGAGGTCTCATTTCAAATTAATAACTTCCCCTTCCCCCCTTTTTCTCTTTTTTTTTTCTATTTGAGCAGGATCGAATGATAAAATAGATGGAAGACACAGTCAAAACTACAGCTTACAATTTCAGGAAGAATATCAGCTTCTGCTCTTTTAACAGCAATAAATTGTTGTCTTGTAAAATGTCATATTGGATAATCAGATGGTCAAATCAAGTGAAAAAAATGCTTCTGTGTCTCAAGTTGTAAATCTGCATTTGTATTTTCTTTCTTTAAAACTTCACAAACCTCTCTCCTATAAAAAATCCCTCACACACCAGTACACATGAAAGAAAGTGATGAAGCTCTTTTATCAATTAGAGCAGATTAAAAATAGCTGCTGTAGCGTCTTATTGCACTTGATGTATAATGAACACATTTCAACCTGTGTCAGTAAGTGCACATCTGTCACTAGGGAGAGGTTTATTTATGTGTACAGTCATATTCCACCGACACCAATCACAAATCTTGTAAAACAGATTAATAGATTTCGGCATGGGACCATGTGACAGTCATAACTGCTTGAAGAGGGATGATCAGCAGACATATCTGAATATTTATATCTGGATATTAAGTGTGCATTACAGAATATCTTCAAACCAAGTGTACCACAGGATTTCAGGTGCTTTGAAATAAGCATTTGTCCCTGCCTCACGTGCATGGTTTAGATAGTCCCACGACAGTAGATCCTGTCTGTGCCTCAACAGTGTTTCCTATTTATGACCAAAATGGGTCTAATAGGTGAAACTAATAACATGCCATTTGACAGCTGCTTTTACCAAATGTGGGCAGCATCATGAGTGCATATATTTTCAGCACAGGCAGCACGAGTACAACCTGAACCTCTGTTATTGTGTTGGAATGGCACTGTGCTCCATTTTCGGTTATCCTTTGAAATTTTAACTTTGTGTCTAAATCTTGATTTCCTATTTTTTTTTAAAAAAGAGAGATTTACACTCATCATGAATGAATTACATTTTGTGAAAAAAGATAGAAAAGCAGCATCCAGCAAGTGTTTTACCAAACACGTGTTGCAGTTCTAACATCAGAAAAGGTGAGGTAGGGGCTTTCTGACCATGTTCAGACAGACATTAGCACTGTTTGAAAAAAAAATAGCAGCCACCACAATCACTGTAATGAGGCCACTGTGGTGGCACAGCGGGGATTAAAGACAGAGGACCCAGGCCAGAACATGCAGGATTGGACAACAAAAATGTATTTCCTGGCTCAACCTTTGCCACAGCACAACTGCCTCACACTGTGTTTGCCAATGACATGTGTTCAAGTCCACATCCCAGTTGGGGGCAGACAGTCAGTGGAGGGCGCTAGGGCGCTACCCCCCCTTTTTTAACATTGCTCCTCACTCAATAAACAATTTTCTAAATGACTTTCACGTGTATATTTTAAACAGGGAAATGTGTATAATACAGCTGTAACGAAAATGTATAATCTGCAATGAAAATTTAATAAAATATGTTTAACACGGTCTACAAGTGCTTATAATGAAGTGTTTCCGGAGGCATACAAATCTTTGCCCAATAACTTTTGTTATAAGTTTGGCATGCAAGGTTCACTCCTATTGATTGGGCGCACCCAGGGCTCGTCTCTGCATGGGGGTGGTTTGTTCAGTTAGCACAGCTAACTCATCACAGATCAAAATGTCAAGCATGGTGCTAACCATTGATTTTTACTGTAGACCCATAAATATGTTTGCATATTACTAAATTCTTGAGTTTTTAATAATCAAAGGAGATGTTATATTCAATTTTATTGTGGTACTACTTTTTCTGTGGCAGAAAACATCAAACACATTGTTTGAAACAGACTACTTTTATTTAATTTTAAATGTCCTTATTGGTACCAATAATAATTGTCTGTTTTCGCCCAGCAGTAGTGCTTTGGTGCATCCTACTGGTGATACATCATAATAGAAGATCTGTTAAATGTTGGTGAACAAACAGCAAGGTTTCCTGCAGCTGTAATGTAGCTTAAGCAGCTGCTTGTAGCACTACTTTCTTGATTACCCAGAATGTGAAAGCTCTGTTGTTTAGTCTGATGTTTTAGCTGAACACGAGTTGAGTTGTACCAGCTTCTTCTGTTCCTCTAAATAATGTTCAGTGAACTCGCTGATTGCACCCTGAAGATACAATCCAGAATGGTCCTGTGAATACCACAAACACTGGGGTTTGTGACTGCATGCATGTTCACCCCGCTGACACTGGCAAATGATGAAGTTCATGTCACATGGGACCCTAAAGGCCTCTCAACTGTGAAGCTGTAATTTAAGCTTGATGCGACATGCTGGCATCATGCTGTTCGTGAGTTTGACTGATGGTCAATAAATTCAACTGAGTAAGAGACATTTAACATAAATGATTTGACCATTTATATCAAAAAGGTAAAGTTAGCTAAAAATCTTGAAGTAGAATATTTAAGTAGTGGCATGGACTTTGGAATAAAAAGGTCATCTAACATGAATTAATCTGAGTGCCACAGCGCAGGTATTAATGGTAGATGGTTTAATGTTTGGTACAGAAAATGTATCTATTTACCACAACATTAACCAAATATCCCTGAGTTGTGAACTACAGGAAATGGTACAGGCTTTACCTTGACTCATGTTCTGCAGCTTTACTTGTTTTCTTGTGCTGCAAACTGTGCACTGGGCTCTTGTTTTCTTAACCTTTTTGTCAAGTAAAACTTCATTTAGGTTGACAAACAGTCACACGGACATCATCATGCTCTCCGTCTGCCCCCTGACTGGCTTTAATTAAATAAGACCCACACTTGACATTTGACATTTGGCGGCCAATTAGATTGACAAATGACAACTCATAACTGTGGAATTACTTAATCAAAAACAATCAAAATACAGCATTGAAGGAGGAGGGTGAGGTGGTGGAGAGAACGGAGGCAGTGACAAAGCTGTAATATTAGTGGCCCCCTGAGAAAGAGCATTATACGTCCCTTTTAATGCTGTATTTGCTGGATTAAAGAATGAGCAGACTAAAATAGTGACTACTGAGCCAGCGGTGCCATGGCAAGGTGAGACAGAAAAAAAAAACAAGCCACAAATTTTTCCGCCATCTCAGAGTGGAAACTTATCTCAGCCCATTCAGCCCAGTTACATTTGATGACTGGCCAAAGAGTGACTTGTAAATGACACTATCAATGGGAATTCATCTGTTTGATTCCCTCAATGCATTCACCAAAGTCAACAGTACTTATTTTGGAGCCAAAGCAGGAAACAAGTCTGTTTTTTAAGATTTGCATGAAAGGGTTAACCCCTCAGAATAACCAGCTCTCTCCATTGCATGAAAATATAGAATCTGCAGTGAACCTTCAGAGGTAAACTCTGAAAACAGTTAATATCTTAGGCAGGGTGGGAAAATTACACCTGATGAGGAAAAAAAAAAGTAAGTATGACTTAAATTTGGAGCAGTCATGTGTCAACACAGCAATTAACAAGGCCCTCTCCGCCTATAGCTTTAATGGGGTGGGAGATTTATCAGGCGTATTAACAGCTTAAGTCTTCCACACCGGCGCTGAGGCTCCGTGTCAGTCAACACTCCTCGTCTTCCTCCTATCAGCTCCAGTCACTTGACTTTGTCTGTGCAACAGATTTTTTCCGTCTTGCATCAAATCCTAAATGTCATAACATTAGATTTTTTGGAGAAGATAGCTCAGACTGATGATTCTTCACTCGATCAATAATCCTGTCCCCCAGGTGAACTGTGGTTGGTAGTTATGGTGTTGCCCTTTTGCAGGGTCTGCCATCTGCTAACCAGGGAAATAGAAGTGTGGATGGCAGGCAGACTGACAGGCCAAGGCAATTTAAGGACATTATTCAATGTCAGGCAGAGTACAGAAAACCTCTTAGTGCGGATGTCTTAACCACACCCTTTTCATCATTCATTCAATGGCACCGTCATTTAATAGCCTGTTAAGGTTTTTTTTTAAGCTTAAATTATATTAGGACTGGTGGTGGGCCACTAGGCATCACTCTCTCTCTATGGATCTGCCACAGGGAGCAGTTTGCACCAGAACCACAATGCTGGGTGACATAAGTGTATCATGGCAAAAACTGTTATTCTCATCCAGTCAGAATAACTTTGTCACCTGGAGTATCTGATTTTCAATGCAATAATAATCTGCCAATCATATTTTTCTGATTTTGATGTCAAGCACACAAAGTGCCCAGCTCCAACAGGTTTACAACTGAACAAAAATACAGTTGTGGAGCATAACATTTAATTAAGTATTATGTCATCAAAAATGACTTCAGAGCTCTGCATTTAACGAAGTATTTTCTGCTTCTCATTTAAGCTTTTATTCAAGCAAATAAAAAAACCTCAAAGGTGAGTATTTTTCCATCAAATTAGCTCCGGTGATTAAACTGTTTATGTTAAGTATTTTTGGATCCTCTGTGCTATTTAGCAAAGCAGGCCACGTTTCCACCTGTTTTCAGTGGAACCATTGTAAGGAAATGTAGGTGCAGTGTAAGTGTAAGTGCATGTCATCAATAAAAGAAATTGCACACTTATCTGTAGAAATTTGCATGCAAACTATTGTCCACAGGGAAACCTGATTTTTTTTTTTTTTTTTGGTTTTGGTGAAGGGCCAGCTCTCTGGGTTCCACACCAAATTTTCTTTTTTGGTCAAAACACTTGGTTCAAAGTCATTTGGGCAAACTGGAACAGAACTGGTTCCTTCTGAGTGGAAAAAGCCAGAGTTTGCTGGCAAAGTCACTAGAATCTACTGGAGTCTTTTTACTCTAGAGAGAACTTTACATTTATGATCTTGTGTAATAAAATATTTTATAGTACAGTGAAGCAAATACCACTTCAACCAACAGTACTGCATGATCTGCAGCACCTGCAGCATTTAGAGAAATACTATATTCTGCTCCTGACATACATACTCAAAAAAAGGTTTCTGCAATATTCTTAAGTTATGTTCGCTTTATAGAATATCCTTTTGATTGTGTCCATTCAGTGTAGTGCAGTTTACCCTAATAGTCACCGGCAGACAAAATGCATGAAGTAATGATGAAGGAATGAATGAGAATGAGTGAGGAAAAGTGCAAAAAAAAAGGGTGATTTTAGCAGAGGGAAAGAGAGATAAATGTACAAGAGGGAGACTGTGAAGAGGCAGTAGTTTTGGCTCCAGCAGGCAGATTTAAGTCTGGAGTCAGAATCACTTGTAATACAACTGCTCTCTGACTGCTATGAAGATGAACAAGCAGAGGTCAACTTACATTAGACCAGAGAGAAAATGTGAGCAGATTTCCCCCCCAACAATATCTTGAGGGAAAGTGCTGACAGGACCAAGCCTGGGAAATGAAAGATTTCGACTTTTCCTCGGACCTTTATTATTCTGATGAGCCAGAATGGACCAGGGGCCGGCTTTGCAGGACGGTGTGATAATGTGCGTGTTAACAGCAGGTATGGAAAGATAGAGCAGTGGGCAGAGAGGGAGGGAAAAAAAAGGGTGAGTTTTATTTCCTTCAGCGTTTCATTACCTTCTATTTTCCATTATTACAAGCATCTCCGGAGTCAGCAAACAGTGCAGGGTAAATGGAAATGAAAGCGGAGCGTCTCGCCATGCTTTCGCTGCCATCAGCGTGGTGCGTTTAGTCGTGCACACAATCTGCCATCATGGACAGCAGGAGCCGTCTGTGGCCAGCGTCTCGCTTAACAGCGGGTGTTCGTCATTTGTTTGGCTAGATTACATGGTGGGTGATCTCGTTTAGGATGTTTTATTCTTTGTTTCATGCTGGATGGGTGGGCAATGTTTGGAGGGAAATGAAGGAAGAAGAGTAAGCCTGAGAAATAAATGCAAAAAGTAAACAGAGAGGATTGAAGAATGTTTGGCAGACACAAGAATTATGCCTGTACTGTCAGACTGAGGCAGATTTTGAATAATGAATAAATCAAAAAAGCTATATGAGGCACAAATATGCATCGTACATCTTTGACCTTGATGAACATTTAAATAAAACAATTACAACAAGACAGATGCTGCCTTTGATGATGCTGCATCTTTCCGAATGCTCATGAAAATGATTTTAAACTGAGAGGAAAAGTTAACAGTCGTTCAAAAAGGGTGTTTTTTATTTGTATACAAAAAAATAAGACATGAAAAAAAAAAAATCAAACATGACAAATCCATTCCAAGTGAATGAAATGAGCTTTGAAAGGGTTTGAGGGAGAGAGAGCGGACTAGAAAATGCACACAAGGATCATAATTACGGAGGGGGGGGGGGGCTTCAAATGTCGGTTCCGCTAGCTTAGACTTCTCCCTCCACCACGCATGCAATCTGCCTTTCTAATTCCCATAAGCCCCCCAGGCCAATTTTCTGCTATGCTAGCACTATCCTTCCAAGGAAATGCTTATGTTAATATGGTGCATAAAATACTCCCAGCAATTAAGCAATTAATACATCTGAAATTTACTGTTGTTGTTTACTGCCTCTAAATATTGGCATTTTCATGCCTCCCTGACCAAGTTAGAGATGAAATAAACAAGGAAAACTACTTTTTGTGTTGATGTTTTTAAGAACTTGTAATTGGGTAAATGGTCTTGTGGTTGAGAAAAATACGATATTAATCAAATATGAAGAGACAAAGAATATTTTATTAATAAATGTTGGCTTTATTTGGGGTTTTTATTTGGCTCAATCAAGAATTATTCTCTAATATATCTCATGAACACACCAAAATTGGGGTTTTAATTTACTATGTGTTACTCTTTCTGATAATCTTTGTGGCTAAAGGTAAAAGGAGGTGAGTTATACAGTTTCCTTTACATGCACCTGCAGTTTAACTGTTTGAGTGATTATTTAGAAGAGAAAACTTTTCTGGTATTTCTGTTTTAAGTGATTGAAAAGTCAAGCCTGTTTAACTAATCTCATACCCTCAGACTGCTGTACATTCCCAAGGATGAAGAAGTCGTTCAGTCGTTGCTATTTTGACAGCGACAGTGAAGTCACCACTGCTGTGCACCTCTCTTTTGAAGAGCCAAGACACTTCTCATTCAAAGAGGGGATCCATATGCTTCACAACTGCTGGATTAAGTGTGTGAATGCAAGAGGGCATGATGTTGTAACATAAATGTGCTAGGTTTTTAAAATTAGACCTCCTCTACCTTAGCATTAACGCGA
Source organism: Acanthurus tractus (assembly GCA_029783725.1). Lineage (NCBI taxonomy): Eukaryota > Metazoa > Chordata > Actinopteri > Acanthuriformes > Acanthuridae > Acanthurus > Acanthurus tractus. Next base: position 7,149,627 of record JAQNCA010000002.1, on the reverse strand, counting down.
CAGACATACTTATTGCTGCCTGTCAGCTCAGTGTCAGTGCAGCTCTGTGATGTGGTGACTTCAGACAGACACACACAACTGGAGCCAGCTGCACTGTGTTTGTAACATTTATCTGTCATTACTCTTCCTGTTGTAGTTTCAACCATTCTGATGCTTTGAACAGAGTAAATTACCAGAAAGCCAGCAGACCCGGGACCAGCTGACTTCCTGCCTTTTAAAGGAATGCGCATGAATATATAAAAATACGTAAACCTTAAATAATAAATAACATGTAAAAGGTGAGAATTTTTCTCCTGATATCACATTTATCAGGTTATTTTGTAATTAGAATTTTAGGATTTTCTATGTAGCAAAGGAATCATGCAGAAATTATGTCAGATTACCTGGAGAGACGCTTTTGTAGAGCGGCTCAATGAAATAGCAATTTGACACCAAAACCTTTTTGACCAAAATTTGATAGTTTGGATATGATTACATGAGGAACCATACTTGGTGGCTAAGGAATATGAATATATATTTAAAAAAATAATGATAATGATAATGACAGATGTGCCCTGCAGTGTGTGTGTCTGCAGGTCTAAATGTCAGTAAGTCATTAATTATAGTATATTTTTTATTATTATGATTGCTTTTTGGGGGGGTTTTTTGGCCTAGAGGCCTGTTGATGAAAGGATCGCGCCTGCCTCGACACATTCTTTGCTGTATCCTATTGGTCAGTGGAAAGCCTTTACAATTCAGTTTGTATCTGAACCTCTTGTGATCTTGATTAGATTCACATGCAAATGATTATCTATTGTAAGTGATCAAAGCAGACTGTTAATTCACCACACACTCCGTATATAGCTTGCTTTTAATCTACCGAAATGCATTTCGAACCACCTATAGGGGTGCTTTGTATGATTACGTCTTAAATATGTCTGCAGCATATTTATACATTAATGTAATGCATTTTTGCATAATATTCTGATAACAGCCAAATCACTACCAGAAGCATTGTGAATTAAATTGATTTTTTTTTTTTCCATAAAAATGGAGGCTTGTTAATGCAACAAAGCTTCAGTGTAGCATGTCAAACAGCCAGGACAGAGACAGAGATAGGATGAGGATGAAAGACTGGTGGCCGTAGAGAGGATGAGAGAGACACAGAGAAATAGAGATACTATTGCTCATCATAATATAACCCAGCATGGGCTGTGGGAAGGGACGGAAAATTACAGAGGCTCCTAAGTGCACTTTTTGATGCTGAAAGAGCAGGTAAGGCTCTTTGAAACCAGGCCATCATTGCTTTTTTCATGCAGCCATGCAGACATTGGTAAATAACACCTGCAGCACTCAGCATACAAACACACACTAAACATCAGACAGATATACTGTCTACATCTGTGCTTTCTTTCTTCCCAACTGGAAGTACTCAAAGAGTCAGACGGTCTTCGTTCTGATACTCTCCTCCTTTATTTGTTTTCTTCTGCCCTCTTTCACCTGGTTTAAGCTCCAGTTTACCTTTTCATTCAGAACCACCATTATCCGTCTTCTAACATTTCAGGTCACGTTGTCTCCTAAATCTTCCAACTCCACTTCACCTTTCGTCATTGCCTGTTACTTTATCCCTACTCTCCTATTTCCTCTTTTAAGCGCAGCTTTATCCAAGTTCTATGAAATACTTAAAATGGTAAATGGATTAAGTTGCTTCACTTTGAGTTTGAAATTTTGTGAAATCTAATTAGACTACATTTATAACTAATGCAGTCATCTTCTAACCCTTGGTTTCTTTAAATTTTACCTGAGTAAACTTGTAGTTATCTATTAAACCGTTAAGCTCTTTCTCCTTTAACATGCTTTGTGGTTGTGCCTTTTTTCTGTGTTATCACCAAGGGGCAAACTCCCAGCTTCCGCATTGAAGCCAACCAGGAAGTACAAAAACTTGCAATTCCGCGACTGACCGC
>JAQNCA010000002.1:7096298-7136134 GCA_029783725.1 Acanthurus tractus | reverse complement strand
AAAATAGAGGTGTGGACAACAAGCCTTTAACTGATTAATTACTGCTGTTCGACATCATGCAGAGACACAAACCAGTTAAAACCAGAGAAAGAGAGACACAAAGAGAAGAAAATGGTGATGCATCTCTTGCAGCAAATGAAAACAAAATGCACAAATTAAAAATGCTCTTCATCCAGCACAATAAAAAGACTTCAGGGCTGTGAGGTGACTTCCTATCTTTAAATGATAGCACTTTTCTGTTTTCTACAGCGATTCCTGTTTTTCTGTGTTTTTCCTGTTTATTTTACTTTAAAAGACACATTCAGCATTTTCTTAATGGTTTACAGCATGATCAAATCAAAGGAGTTCAAAAGTTCTATCAAATCTCACACGCAGATTTTTTTACTTCTCACTCAGTCATTAATATTCTTTGTTCGAGAACATCAGGTAATTTAATATTTTCACGCTTCATCATCATTCAAAGATATCTTTCATCGGTGGAAATTAAAATAAAATAATAATATTTAAAAAAGCAGCAGTTATGCAGCAGAAAACTGTGTTGTGCTTCAGTGCTTTTCAGACAAGAACAACTCGCATCAAAACAGCCCGGCATCGGGTCTTATCTTGCTCAACATAATGCAAATGAGAAACTCTTTCTGGGTTCATCTACATCTGTAGTCTTAGTAAATACCTCGCTATTATTAAAAATTACAAAGACTCAGTCTTGAAGCACTCAGGTAATTTAAAAGAGGCTCTGTATATATGAGCATTTGGAGAAAAGACACAATAAAAAAGACATTCTTTTGTCGTAGTTTGTTTTAAATCAAATTTATAGAATAAAATGGCATCTTCAAGAACTGACACTGACTACTCTTTTTTATTTGCAGCAAGAGAAATGCAATACTACTTTGATTTTTTTCATAACAAGAAGGAGGTATTTTCAATAGTCTTATTTTTGAATTTATAACATGTTTTACTGAATATAGGTGCAAAATATTCCCTAACAATGTTTTTAATTTGATGATTAAACTCCCATGGATCTGTTAAGGCAATAACATAGCTTAGTTAATGTAAGAGAAAGAATGGGGTCTTAATAAAATGTTTAAGATGTTAACAGTGACTTGAAGGAGGAACCAGCTTTTAAAGAAGCCTTGATCTTTTTGTAACCTTGTGTGTTTTTGTTGACCAAGCCAAACCACAGGACTTAAGAGTGCAAACCAAGTGTCAAAATCCATAATTTAATACACCGAACCTTCACCTCAACCATCTGCATTAAGTTTCTGTGCTTAGAAAATAATGTATTTTCACAAAATGTTTTTAAGGGAAACAAATAAATCGCATTTGTAAGTAGTTTAAGTTCAAAAGTGCAGAATATTGTACCATACTGAACAATGAGCCGAGTGTATATTTTACATACCAAACAGCTGCACAGCACAATTCTTCATTGCAAATTCAAAGCTTAGAAATCAGCAAATTAAACTGTCACAGCTGTTTTGAGTCATTTCCAGAGGGCCAAAACTTTTAGTTGCACACATAATTTTCACATCTGCAGGAGGTAAAAGCTCAAAACGTCAGAGTGAAATCCAAAAAGTCTCTTTAAAGGTCAGAAAGTTAGAGAGAAAAATAGACTCATAGGCAAAATGTACAATCATGACTTTACACAGTGTATAGAATGAATGTTTGCAATTTGCACACAATCTTACAAATGATACTTTTGCAAGACATAGAGACATACAAGTACCTCCAATTAGTTGTGACCATCACATGTTGATCCTCCTGACATTGATCTAATGTGTATGTGTGGAACGGATCTTTAAAACAGACGCCAAAGACGAGTATAAACAACTAGTACATGTCTGATGTCCACAGCTACAGGTGTGTGTGTGTCTGCTAAAGAGGGAATTTAGGCCCTGAGACTCCGCATGTGTCACAACAAAATGGAGAAATGCCTGCGAGCTATAGCTGAGGCATTCAGATTCCAGCTGCACTGCTGCACTCACATGACACGCCTCGCTCTTCACAAACACCCACCAAACACACCGTCCAAATTTGGCAGCTTCTTTTAACTGCAAAAGATTCCCATCTCTCCCCCTTTGCTTGGTCTGTGCCACTGCTGCCCTACATCAGTAGATCTTTCAGCAGCACCACCACCAAAGCAGCCTTCTGCTGGCTCCAACAAGAGGTTGAAGATATCTTCTCATCACTTCTTTCTGTAAAACATCTGCAGGGAACGATGAGGTCAGAGCCCCAGACATAAAGCTGCAACTACGGTTCTTAGCTTTAATAATCTAATTCTAACATCAGCTGTCGAACTGAACTGCACTAATGTTTGCTCGCAGCTTTGGGAATGTTCTGTATAAGGCTATGAGAATGTGTTAGTGTGTGTGTGTTTTATGAGTGTGTGAGTGTTTACTCCAAGAAGTCTTCCGTTCTCCGCTGAGCACAACATGAAATAACTCCTCACTGTTCCCATCGGCCTCGTATCCAACAGTGTTCAGCGTTTTGCCGTTAATGCACTGACCTGCCGGGAACTCTGGGCAAATGGAGGTCCCACTGTTGCAGCCAGATCACAGCACAACAAACCAAACAAACACAACAAGCAGGGTTCAACTCAGCGGAGACCCTATCACAACACTAATGGAGCATGCACTGTATTCATATTTACATTAGGGATGCCTTATTTTTTTTTTTTTATTATTATTATTTCTAAATAATTGTATCTCCGAGGATGTTTTGAGATGTGTGTGCGTGTGTGTGTGAGAGAGAGAGAACACATGCAAGTCTAGCGTAACGGGTTTGTTTGTTCTCTGTTGAATCCAATCACAGTGGAGCTGTGTACACAACACACACCGCTCATTACTACAGTATCCAAGACTCCTGCTGGAAGACATGGCAGGAGTCAAGCAGCTCTTCTCAGTGTCACTGCTCCCTGCTGCACACACACACACACACACACACACACACACACAAACACAACCACACACACACACAAGTTGCCACATACAAAAGCAAGTACAAGTCATTTTCAGTGATCTTCTGCACTTGTGCATGGGAATTTTTTTTATTTTTATGGAGCTTTTTCTTTGTGGTCTGGCCTGTCTTCCACACACAAACACATTTTTAAGTGACTGACAATTAATTATTTGAAAAACTTCGAGGATGAATATATTTAGAAAACAGGTTTGCAGTCAGGTTGACAGGTAAAACAGAGTTTTCTGCAGCTAGGACAGATTATTTGAAGAATTTTTTTTGTTACATTTGAAGTCAGAGCATCTGGTGCTATCTCCTTTCTTTACATGAGGTGATACAGTGCTGCCTGCTACTAACCCCTACATTTTCACACATGAATGTATTTATTGAGGGACAGAGGCATCAGAATGAACCAGGGAGGTCAGGCCATAATCTAATACTTTCACAATATTCTCCCTGATGTCAATGGTGCAGATTTTTCAGGAGAAACAGTCAAATTCTTAGTTGCAATTAGTCTACCAATAACTGCTTTTTTTTAGCTTACTAATTGGCCAGTATGCTTTAAGGGTTAGGTTTATAGCACCACCTGTTGTTTCCGCATGCTCCTTACTGTGCCTAATTTGTGCTTTTGCGTTTTAAATTGGAAAGATTTATTCAAAACATTTCTTGCCCGGACAGGATTTCTTTTGAGAATTGAGGAGGTAAAAACGCTGGTTTTAAAAAAAGGGGTATTTTTGTGGTATGATGTTTATTCATGATGGACTTCAAAGATCTTTTTGCATATATGTGTTTACATTTTGGCAAACTGACATTTTTCATTATCCTGAGACAGCTTTTAGCAGTTTGTGTTTGCAGTGTACCTATTGATATACTGAAGACAATCACAGAATTACTTGATTTATTTTTAAAAACTTCTGATGTTTCTTTAGCAAGTTTTAAACTTTATAATTATATTTTTCTATGATTCTTACGCAGATTTTATATTTGTTCACACTGCACACTGCACACTGAATCTGTAAAAATGTGCATCACATCTGTGTGTTCACACTAAGTTGTTACCTCAGAAAGTGCTTCTCTTTACAAATTGTCTCGCTTGGTGTCAGAGGGTTAACAGCCATGATAGCACAAAGTAGCTCAAGTCATGCTGTTCTATATTCTGTGAAAAAGTAATGCTCAAATAGGTTGGGTTAAAGGCTTTAAGGATGACCAGTGTAGCATTTAAGAGAGTATGTATCTGCCTGGATAAATTAGTGTAACTCTTCTTGTAATATTACTGTATAATCAGTTGGCCTCACATAACAGCATAACCAGAGTCTCTAACTCAGTGGGATGATATGAGCAGGGCCATGCTCTTATGTGCAAGTGTGTGTGTGCATGTGTGTGTGTGTATGGGTGTGTGTGTGTGTGTGTGTGTGTGTGTAGTTAGTGTAAGGACAAGCCAGACTCCTGTCAAAGGCACTTATGAACTTCGCAAGATGAAAGCGCAAGGCTGTTTTTGTTTTTGTTTTCTGATAGAAGGTTGTTTTTTTGGTTGACTTTCTATCCCTTTGTCATCACGCAACTTCCATAATCTCCTTATGGAAATTCATAATCACAAACCAGCACAACAACAGGCTCTTCCAACACAGGGGCGTCGCACGATAAAACGAAGATGCAAATAATTAACGTAAACAAGTGTCACCTCGCTGTGAAAAAAAAAATCCATGGAGGCTCTTGGGGATTGTGACGCATCCCATGTGGCTTCACTGTTTCCACTTGTCAGCTGGAAAAAAAAAAGAAAATCTAATCCAGCCGCTTTTCACCTAAGAGCTTAAGTACGCCGTGCTGCTGTTTCAGGATAATTTAGTCTGGAGTGGACTTAGCATACATCAGCTTTATTTTACGCTCCTTATCTTTCCGCTCTCTACCTTGTCACCCTTTTCTTTGATTCACCCGACTTTGTTTTTGCGCCTTGTTGACAGAATCTGTTCTTTTGTTTGTTGTTTAAAACCAACTGAGGATTTAAGCCCTGCACTGACACAGCTTTTGGCCTCTGAGCTGAACTGTTTGACTCCAGGCAACAACACAAACAGCTTTTTTTTTTCTTTTTTTTTTTTTTTACCTCCCCTCGCCCAGTGTAATCCTCACAGATAAAGCAACCTCTTCGAACACAGTGGAGTGTAGCAGTTGCTTAGGCAACAGACTATCCCATCTAATCCAACCTGTTCCCATCTCCCCAAAGTCTGAATACCTGTCGAATTGAAAGGCTTTCTAAGCTCGCTACTTGTTAGCCTTGACTCTTGTGAATAACATTTTCAACTAAGATTTCAATAACACTGTGTCAGCTTTTCATTGGCATTAAAGCTGCAGCAGCTGGTCTAAACTGCAGATTTGTGGGGAGGGGTTGAGATTGCATCCAGTTCAACTTTTAAGGCAAAAAAATAATTCAAGATGCAACAATTTTAGAACTAAAATGGCAGAATTCACTTGAAACAAAGTGTCCCAGTAGTTGAGAATTGACTGTAATGAAAACGGAGTTGACCCCAGATTACCTCGTGCATTGTTTTGTCAGCTCTTAGTTCTCACCTCAGAAAGAAATGATGGGGGGAGAGATGATCTAGCCAAGCGTTTTATAATCTTCCCTGGGGTGCCGGGAGCAGCAAAGTGTTGGGGACGTAGTATTGATTTATATAAAACTCAATGTTCCCTCCGCTGGCCAGATCTGAGTGTGTCTGGTCCGTGAGAGCGATAAGGGATTGGACTAATGTGAGTGCAGTGCAAAAGGGCCTTGATGCCAAATGGATAAGCTCAGAGTTTTAACAACCTGAAAGTTTGCACTCTCTGTGCTGTATTTTATTTTATTTTATTTTATTTTTTTCCATCATTGTGTCGTTGCTACAGTGCCGGCTCTTGACAAATTGCAGCATTAAGGATTATGTGCTCCAAGAGATCCCCCTGGTGATTCAGGGTAAAAACTGGAATATGTCAAGTCACAGTCTGTGTGGAGTAACTAGTAGCTACTGCATAGATTTTGGCCAGATTTATAAGCCTAATTAGGCCGGCCCACACAGGCACAGACAACTTTGCAGACTTTACCTTGTCATAGGTTTCTATCTGATGTGATCTAAGGACAGCAGATTGTAGAAAAAAAAAGTGCTGGGGTGGCATACGGCATTTGATTAGGTACAAAATCCATATAAATACAGTGTACTGCCAGCGAGGTACTAGCTTGCCTAAGGCTATGTTCAGAAAAATGAAAACACAGCGATGTAATTTTTAACTCAGGCAAGTCATTTAAATACATTTTAATGTCAAATTTCAGACATCTAATTGTCTTCATAAACATTGCCTTATCATTTTCCAATTATCCAGAGTACCTAGCAATTTTCTTTTCTTAAATGACTTCATCGTATTTTCTCACCTAATATTATAAAGACACCCTTAAGGATCAGCTCCACTGTTTACATGTTAATTAACATATTCCTTTACTGAAATACAGGAAAACAGGGAAACCTGATGTGACTGAAAGATGAATCACTGAACCTGGACATTTTAATAAAAAAAGGTAAGAGACAGTAGTGTAAAAACTTTTGATCCTAATTAAGTAAAGGTGTTAATACCACAATGTTAAATTCAAGCAAAAGTCCTGCTTTTAAAACTTTAACAAAAACTGGTCAAAGCTATTAAAACGCTGCTTACATATAAACACTGCTTATAATAGGCATGCAGTGACCATCAATACCTGACCTAGCCACAGCTGCTGATCTGCTTCGCTGTGCTTCACACACCTCGAAATGGAGCACGCTGTCCTGTGCTGACCGCCTTTCCTTCCTGCAGTACGACCATTGCAGCCTCAACTGGTTGCTTACGTGAGGGGATTGTGAGCAGTGGAAGATGTTTTGGCTGAGGACCTGATACCTCCACCATGTGCTGTACAGATGATGCAGATTCCATGGCTGATGACAACGATATCTCTTCAATCTGCAGGATGTCAGTCACTGAGATCACTCCACCAACTTCTACCTACCATGACTTTTCAAAAGTGTGCACGGTGATGGAGCCAGTAGGGCTTCCTCTGCCACCACTACTTCCACCTCAGCCTCTGAACCACTCCTGACAGCACTTTTTAAGCTTGTCTGTTACTTATAAGTCAAAATTACCTACTTACTATAAAAATGCATAAGTTGATGTACTTTGCATAACTGCATGCACTGTAAAATCTGATAAGTTGAGTTTACTTTAAAAAAAATCTAGGAAACCGATTGCCTTGGAAAAAAATAAGTAATCATAACCAACGAGGTCATATTTACTTTATATCTACTTGTTAAGTTCACTTAAAATACATTTCTATTTACTTTATCTTGTATAGTTGCTCCAACTCAAAAATGTCAAGTGAAGGTAATTTGTTCTTTGTAAGTTATAGTAACTTTAGTAAACCAAGTAAATTTGACTTAATTATACAGTTGTGTTTACTCAGTAGAATCTAGGGAACCGATTGCCTTGGATAAATTTAGTAATCAAAACTAAGAAGGATGAGTTGGCCCAATCTTTATTTATTTTCACAAAATTTCATTGGATATAAAACAAAATTATATCAAAATAAATACACTTTTAAACCTTTTTAAAATATCATTCAAAAAAATCAAAAAATTCAAACTAAATCTCTTTTTGACTGTAACATTTACTTTTACTACTTTCATGGCATTTTTTAGAAATATCAATATTCAATCAATCTTTAGCCAACTTGCAAACTAAATTATACTACATCAAAGTATATGCCTTTAAACTGTAATAAACAAAACATGACACTGTAGGTGTTAGCATTGTTCTGTCACAACTTTTAGGTTTAGTCTTTGTCACGACTAACCCTAACCCTACCAAAAGAGGGACCCAAATGCAGACAAAACCCCAACAACCAAAGCTTTGAACTAAGAGTGAGCTTTATTATAGAAGACAAGCTGATACAAAAGAACAAGAAATCACAAACCTGGCCTTGGACAGGATGAAAACACAAACTCACAAAATCTTAATAATTTCCCAAATAATACAGGACTCAACAAGACATGACAGGAACTTGGCATAACTTGACGGTTACTCGACTGAACTAAACAGTACAATCTGACAAGGGTAGCAGGGAGACATAAGATTATTTGAGATAATTTGCAGTCATCTGTTTTTTGCACTTATTCTCTCAGAAGGACCCTGCTCTATTTACAAAAGAGTGTAAATAACACTCAGTTAAGCATTTATTTGCTAGTTTAGGTTATTTAAGGTATTAAATCTGCAAATGATGCCCCACAAGTTGACACACTATACAAACTTCAAATAACAGTTAACCAAAATCATCCGCCTGTGACTGACTATCTTAAGAAATTTGCAATGGTTACTAGTTGCAAATATTTGATTTTCAACATCATCATCAAGTTACAATCAGTTTCCAGATCCCTTACTATTATCTGAATCTGCCTGCAGTATACCTACTGTAAAAGTGCATTTTTTAAGCTCTGAAGTTTTGGCCTCAGGTTACCTACACCCAGGTTGAGCATCACCCTCTGAGGGAAATCAAAAGTGTTCCCAAGCTTTTTTGGATAATCTAAATTTAGAGCATAGTTAAGTTCAAATATAAGGCAGATAGCTTGAGCATGGCTTTCAGTGTCATCCATGACGATACTACCTTCCAGAATGATGGCAATGTTGGATGGTTCAAGGTGCAGGGCATTAGGACCTGACTGCTCACTGTCTTCAGGCATAACAGTCACAATCCGCACAGGAATCTGTGAGAAATCTGTGATGGTGTCTGACTCCTTTAGCAATAACCCTGATGAAGCCTCTTGCATAAGAGGTGAAACGTCTTCACAGTCATATTACTGAGTCCTGTTGCCTTCGATTTATTTGCCTAGAATAACTAAGGAAAATAATTTTCTGAAAGTGCATTTCCAAATTTTGTGAGTTAAAGGGACAGTTCTTTTGATGTGGGGTTGTATATGACACCGATTCCTAGTCAGCAGATAATGGCCAGCTCACTCTCTGATTGGAGAGGTAGCACGATGCGCCAGCAGGAGACAGAGCATGGTACTGCTGTGAACAGTATCTTCAGCAACACATCTTTTAACCACCAACAAGACCACCCACCTAAAGCGTATGTATTCCTCTATGTGTACGCTTTAATTTCTAACATTTTTTGTGCTTTACATTCCCCAGATAGCTGTGTAATACAGCGAGGATGCCTGTGGTTGTGTGTAGGAACACGGATGTTGTGCGGCTGAGGGAATATAGCCCCAAAGAAATCAGCTGTCTGACAGCAATGTAAAGCACTGAAAATGTTCAGTGTATCATACACGAACTGCGCGTGCATGTTGCGAATGATGTTTGCGGTAGATTGCATTCTCAGGTCCATCTGACTAATTTTGTAGTTTTATAAAATTAACAGTTAGATAAAATACGGTCAGTAAATCTGGGCAGAGGTGTAGCTAATGTAACAGGCTCTCTTGTGAATGACACATGCTAAAGCTAGCTGACGTTAAATTGGCTACTGTTAGCTAACATTAGCATTGCCTCCAGGAGTTGTTGTTATCACCAACAACAGAAAAAAATTTCCTGCAAAAATTCAGTTGTGGTAAATGAAATCATTGCTGAGAAATGTAAACACTAAGTGAAATTAAATAACGTACCTAGAACCTCAGGAAATGGTTCTTCACATTGGTCTGGAAAATAGAGTTGCCACCCCTCCCATTTTTCCCAGAATTGTTCTCTTTTTTCATCAGCTGTCCTGGAAAAGTAAAAATCTCTCCCAGGACACAATTTGTCCTGTTTTTGAGGGAAAATGCAACCTCATTTGATTTCCTTCGTTCTGTAGTCTAGAAAAGTCCCCCGTGCTTCTGCGGCTATTTAAAATTGTCTCCATTTTCTTACCGTCTATAGGTAGCCTACATCACATGTGCACGCCCTATCGCTCAAAGCGGCTCTGGGGAGGGAAACTTGACCGGAGTCCGCCATGAGGTCTTCTTTACACCATTTGAAATGGGAGAGACGACTGATGAGGAAGGAGACGGAGCAAATACGAAACCAGCACAAAAAAAAAACTATATACTTGTTACAATCCTGACTGGGCAAGACTCTGAACTGGTAATAGTGGCTGAGCCCCAAATATTTGTTCAAGTGTCCCGTTTTTTCACAAGTCCAAGGTGGCAACCCTACTGGAAAACCTCTCTGAAAATTGCTCTGAGCATGTGCACTATTGAGTTCTTTGTTCACTCCTGTAACACAAGTTCAGTTTACTCAAGTGAACCGAGTTTTATACCTCTTTCAGGCTAAAAGAATACATTACTCACATTATCCGAGCTTAATAAGCAGGATAGTGAGAAATAAGTAACATATACTAATGTCATTTAAGTAAGCATAGGTATTACCTTCTAGAGTGTGTGAACCCATATTGCACAATTCAACTGTGTCTATTTTTTGTCATTGTCTCAGAAGCATTTCTTGTTTTTAATGATGAGGTGACTCACCCTGAACGATGCTTCGGTTGTGGCCTTCGCTTTCGTGGTTAGCTGTGAGAAAAAGGCTTGCTGCGTCGATCACCTTATAGTGAGGATGGATTTTTTTTTAATGCCATGCAATCTACCCACATTACCTTTGCAATCAACCGGTAGATCGCGATCTACGTATTGGTCACCCCTGCTCTAAGCCATGTCCTTCAGTGTTTCCATGGGCCTGCTCGCTAGGTGGCATCTACTTCCGTCTCACCAACTCTGCCAAGTATCTGGCAGTTTGTTGAAGATATCCTGCATAGAGCTACAGAAAATACAAGCACCAGTAGAGTTGAAATTTCCCTGAGTGTGTCCTGATGACAGCCTCATTTCTGACATGATTCCACAGTCTGCTGGCTGGATAGCAAGAAGGAGAAAACCTACCAGCGCAGCTGTAGGACAAAAAAAGAGGCTTGATTATCTCAGCAAAATATTTAAGCTAGGTGCTCAGCTGGCCACAGCAACCAACAAAACTAAAGTACTGAGGGTTCCAGCTGCCAATGTGCTGAAACTAAACGAAGCACACTAATATCTTGGATCGCTCTATCCAGCAGTTAAGTGATTCGACTCTGGGTGGAGTGCTTACCACTCTTAAGCCACTTCACTCACTACAAGTTTGGGCTCATTGCCCGTCAAACTTTGAAACCTTGTGGCCTTATGACCAAAGGACTGCTTGGCTTCATTTCAGTGGTGACACAGCTGAGTCATAACCTGCTGCAAACCTCTGGTTCCTCTCAGGAGAAAAGAAATGCACCATTATAACCCAGTGAGAGGGAGAGTGCAACAGTGTGGCAGAACTCCTGTTCTGGTCACTGCAACTGCTTCTGACTCTGACTTCAACTGAGAAACTGGGTGACTTATGCACCCTGTTGGTCCACACACTCTTTACACTGCTTCATGGGAACAGCGGCAGAGCCACACTCAACCTTTAGGAATGTCTCATGTGCTAAACAATAGGAGACATGTGCTTAAGTACTTGTCATGGGTGTGTTGTGTTACAAAGGCCCTTGGCAACATATAATGGCTACATCTGTTAGGTGTGCAGGATGTGTGTTTTTTGACTCCTGTAAGATTGCGGCCCAGTTCACTTCATCCAGTGAGTTTATTGGTTTGGACTGAGACTCTTACACCTTTACTCTCCGCAGCCCTGGTCATACAGAAGTAGATGGACTGCAGCAGCTATCCTACTGTAGGTTAGGCTGATGGCTTGTCAGGGCTGCAAGAATATTCATCAGGACCAGAACACGGGTTACAATATAACGTTTATTTATTGCAAGCAGAAAACTCATCTGGCATACTCCTTTATCTGGTGCCCAGTATATGGTAAATGATGGTAAAATACCAGGGTTTCAGTAGATGCTGACATAAAAACCATGACATCCAGAATGAAGGTACCTCTGTGCTTTCAGCTTGTGCTACAAACCATATTAGTTTTGAGCTGATGTGCTAAGTTAGGTTTTTTTTTCAATGTGCCTTTCTCACCATAGCAGACAATAACTATCAGTGGCATGAGTTTTCAAAATGCAAGGTTGACTTACAAAAACACTTTTACCTCTAAATGTCTGTTTTTTCTGGTTTCCAGCATTGATATTTAAATACTGAAAATGGCCAAAAACAGTCAAGATACCACCCTTAGCTGTATACAAATAGGTAACAACTTATATTTTTGGTTGAGAAAATGTATGTCCTAACATTGAACCATAGAAAAAAAAGAAAAATTAATAACGCTTTCTTTGCTATATGTTACCTAAGTACTTCATATAACTTGTATTACTGTTAACAATTCTGCGATATGTTGTTACAATTTAGATTTTTTCTTATTTGTTTGTTTTTTTTAAGATTTTAGGCAGCTATTTTCTTCCTCTTATTTACATTTGTATGATAATCAATAGATTTTTGGATAAAGCAAAAGGTGCATAATTAATTGCGGTGGAAAGTGAGTCTACTCTTGCCAGTCTGGGGTAATTCAAGCAGAATCAAGCCTAATTAGTCATTAAAGTAACCTTGGTTGTTGTAGTTACCTTTTTTGTATCATATACACATTGTAGGTTGGTGGTTGAGGTAGATCTTTGATGTGCAACAAGTGAATGGTTTCAGAGTCTCAGGTGCATCAGAAAAACATTGATTGACTTTGTTGTTGTTGATGTTTATTGTTACATTTCTTGTGATTGACTAATCAGCCGCTTGACTAATTGTTTCAGTTACAGTAACATGCAATGAAAACCATGAACACCTTTCTTCCATGCTGTAAGGGAAGGGTAGTAAGGTAATGCCCTGAAACCATAAAATTAATTTAAGAAAAATGAATGAAGACTTGATGTTCAGTCTGATGGATTACGCAACATTGGACTATATATAATTAATCAGAAGCCTGGGCACCTCGAGCAATGAGGAAAAATATTGCAGAAAATATAAAAACTGTACTGCATACACTTGAAAAAGATCAATATGAATTTAGTACATAAAATGTTTATGCTAGCTTTCTTAACAATTAGGTGCACCTACGTTACTATGTGTGACTACTACAGTATAGCAAAACTAGACAAATCAGTAATAATACAGTGGTTGTAACTGTACAGTAGATTTATGTGTTCTTTCTCTTTGATGGAAAGAGCATGTGTTTCTTATTTCCAACAGTGAAATTTTACAAGAAGAGCACAACAAAGTGCAGGTTTTAACTATTCCTTTTTAGATACCGGAGAACTCATACAAATGTAACAATGTTCAGCTGAAACACTGTGTGCACTGTTTGGCATGTTTTGTATTTGCTTTTCAAGCATGAAAATTTGAGGCTCAACTGCTTCAGCGCAGCTCTCATCTGGTGTTTCCATTACAAAAGGGGGCGCACATGCTTTGATAGAGAAGGTACTCTGTCGCTCCCTCTCTAAAAACCCTAATGATACCTGCTTCCAAGCCTATTTCTGGGACATCAAAGGATCAACTAGCCTAAGTGCTCATGCCACAGTGGTGAGGGTACAAATTGAAGCCCGTATTTGGAAACTCAGATGTATTCATACTAATGTAAGGCGAGTTATTTTTTTATGCCTGCTGCAAAGAGGTTCACCTGTGAGAGGCTGCAGCCACAAGACTCCAACATGAAGCAATGGCGCCATCATATGGACTTCAGAGGTACAAAAATCAAGCTGCCAGTGGCTGATTATCTGTTTGAATAAAAGATGAAACCACATGAAATGGAAAAAAATAAGACTGATGGAATTCAAGCTTTTCTGTATTTAGACACAGATTTTTATAATTAAAGGGTGACTGACAGTTTAGGCAGCAACCATCCTGTTCTGTAATTGCTCTGACAAAGAAGTTATCAGAGCAATTCAAAAAGCTGAAGAAGACATATTCATCCTAGCATTAACAATAATATGCTGCTGGTCTCTGACCTTTTAAATTATGAGGCAAATTTCTCATAGGAATTAATAGTGTTATGTTTTTGTTGGCTAAAGAGAGCTAACCTGAGTCATGTCAACTTGTGATTTTCTGTCATGGGTTGAAAAACATCCTCCAACAGCATCTGCTGCTGGAGGCAGGCCAGAGTGATATATCTGTTGCTAAGCAACCACTTTGACTCTTATTTTGTTGTGCAGGACCACTAACTAGATTTTCAGTCAAGGTTGCATCAGTTTGGGTGTGATTCCTTTGCAAAGATGGAAACATGCAGAAATCAAAGATAAGTCTGTTTATCATTGATGGCTCTGTGTTAGCTTTTGTTACCAAATGAGTAACAAGACAAATCTGTACAATAGATGACATTACAGATAAACTGGGAATGCGTAAATGGAAAGTAACCTCTGGTTTTTAATGATGCTTGGTGCAGACGGCTTGATAAAATTTACATCAGAGGTTTTCAAACCGAGGTATGGCTATACAATAGGAGTTGAATTGAGGTGAAAATACAATGTTGGTTGAAAGATAAAGATGCAAGCATAGATTTTATAGTAAGTTACCGTAGTTACTGACAAAGTCTGCAGCAGTGGGTGTGACACATAAGTCACTGAAAAGTCCGGCACTTAAAGCATCTGATTGCAGCTGTTTGCGTCAAAAAAAATCACACTTACCTTAGAGAATAGCTCTGTCTCACATGCACGGACACTTCTCATATATGCTAAGATTTTAGAGACTAACAGTTTTCAGAAAAATCAACACCTTAGCTGTCAGTTTTAAATAAGCCAACATATTTCAAAGTGTATAACAAAGTAATTCAGCGATAGATGTCACAGGTACATTGCATACAAGAGCTGCTAATTGCTTTACTTCTACCTGTGCCTGCTTGCTAATACGCTTAGAGATAAGCACAAATAGTGGCCGTAAAATAAGGCAGCAGATGCATCCCTCAGCTAACTCACTGAATCTATGGAAGCCTTTTACTACCTGTTTCACTCAAGACAATTTTGTGTGTGGAAGAGATCACAGTATTAGACTTCCACACTTCCTGTCTAAGACCAAATCATAGATCAGGTCTGGAGAAGCATTAACAAAATGTAAAAATGTTTAAGGGCTTTATTATTGCTTAGAATGACAACAAGGACCACAACAGAAAAACAAAAACAAACGACACCTGTCTTTTGCTTCACTTCTTGTTTGAAACATATGATTTGAATTTATCAGAATGTTATTGTTTAACAAAAGTCATTCATTTTCTTACATTTGATTCTGTTTTAATTACTCTCTTACCAAGTTTTTCAACTGAGTATTAAAACTTTATTTACACTTTCTCTCTTACTACTGAACAACAAACTAAGAAAGCACAGGCACAGGGCAGGTCCACTGCAGATACAGACACCTAACACCTCGAGTGGGTCATAGGTGATGACTAAGAGGGATTACTTAGTTTTTTATGAGTCTATAAATTGTATTTACTGGAAAATTCTGCTTGTGATGCCTTTAACTCACACTTCACTTAAAAAATGATGAATATGAATTGGATATAATGTATATTGCCACAAAACCACAATATTACAGCAGGAGACGAATCACTTTCAGGCATGTGGACATATACGCAGGCAAATTAAACTATATTAAAAAGACTGTCAAGTTTGTTGTAGTGATTGATTTACTGTTCATTTTCCACTGGACGCTGCCAAAGTCTCAGTTAGCTGCAGAATGTGGGCTCTATGTACCAGCTTTGAGGCTTTGGTTTTTAGAATACAGAGTCCAACTTTTGCAGCTGTGGCAACCCTTAAAAACCTCCAGGCTTCTTCATCATACATCGGAAAATCCTCCTCAATATTATTTTTGATGCATTAAAGAACTTAGTGGAGAATATCATTTCTACAAAGTGTTGTCTGCTAGCTCTGGAAAACGCACACTGCTGTGCCACCTATAGAGTTCAATTTACAGAACCTAAAAAATATCAAGTTGATGATCTCAGTGTGATGCTTATTTACTTACTCCTGAATGCCTCTGCTGTCATCAAAAGTGCTCTATTTTTCAAAGTGTTTCCTCTCAGTTTTCTTCTCAACACTTTGTTATTGAAAATATTTTCTTCTAACTTAGAATGACAATTATACACAGGTCCCTTGTGATAAAAATAGTTTCAAACACCAAACAAAGGCCGGGAACAGCTTAGGGGTCCCCTTCCATGACATCTTTGCAAACATCATAGGGCTGCTTCAGAGAAAAAACATTTTCATTAAACACACTGGAACTGGAAGCAAATCTGGGTCCTCAGAAATATTCAGCATATTGCTGCCACAACACAACAAACTCCTCTTTAGAAATGATGGAATCTTTCTTTTGTAAAATGCAAAGTAGCAAAAGTCAATATGGTCTATTTTCAAAGTAATTCAGAAACATCACTTAACTGAAGAGCTGAGACCTTCTGTTATGTCAAACTTGGAAATATTAAGATTTCAATTTGAGTGTTTTGTTGTTTGTGACGGGAAGGTAGCAGAAAATAATTCTCCTTGTTTCTGTTGTGACTGCAGCCAGACACATGACAGATTGTTTTTGGCAAGTTGCTAATAGAGTGCAGAGCACAGTTTGAGCAAGTGACAAGTGTCTCCTTTTTTTGAGTGTGTGTGTGTGTGTGTGTTTGCATTTGCAAAGGGACACACTTCTGTAACAGACAGGACAGACTTGCCTTGTCAAGTAGCAGAGATGGGGCCTGGGAAACTTATACCTGCAATGCGAAACTGTTCTCATGAAAACAGTAACAATATAAACTCAAATCCATTGGAGAGTTTTTGAAGGCGTGGAGGAAGGAATTACTCAGTAGGGAAACTCGCTGCCTTGGTTGTCCGATCTTTGTGATTTGTGCATTTGTGTTTGAATAAGTTTCAAATATTTGACACATTATGTTCTGTGCATGGATAGCGCAATGATGTTGCAGTGGTTAAGACCCCCCACCTGTCAAACCATTATTCCCCCTGCTGTCTGAGGAATTGAATTCCCCAGAAGTCTATTTCTTTGCGCTCGCCTACTCAGAGCTCCTTTACTCTGTCATACTATTTGAGAAATAAAAGGCACTAAGGAGAGTGGACCTCCATCCAGACTGAAAACTGTGGTTTAGTGTGCTCAGTGATAGCTGTGCCACTCTGCATGGTGAACGAAGTTTTCATTTCTCTGCACAGAAATCGAAGCCCCCGTGACCCATTACTCTTTTCTCCTGTATTCTTGTGATTTCGTGACACTTTAAATGCTTTAAAATGCATGCAGCTGTGTCCCTGTGATGCTTTGGTCTGTCTCCTCAGAGCTGTCTGGTCTCACTGGCCTGGTGCAGCTGGCAACGCCACGCTGTGATGCAGGACGTCAAGATATCCTCCACTGCGAACAGCTGAAGGGAGGCACACAAACGCCTCTCAGGCAGCACAGGCGCTGCTGTGCCTCCCTTCAGCTGTTCACAGTGGAGGTTTGTGTAAGGTTAGGAAGGTTACAGTCTTCTCTTCACTGCACGCAGACGTTTTCATCTCCATCTTTTTTCGTTTCTTCAGTTGAGCTGGAGCTTCAGAGGACTTTTAAATAGATGTATTCATCAATACTGTTGTCATTGCACTTAAGATTATGAAATATCATTAAAATCAATAAAAAGAAAAAAAATTACTCCAGGAGCTGATTCTACATTCTTCTGAAAACTGCTCCCATTAAAAAAAGTCTGTGTTTTTGTGCCAATATCACGTTACTAGAGTTCTGGTTTGGGTTCAGTGGATAAAAAACCTATTTAACCAATGAGGCTATTAGTCTCTATACGTAGATGTTTTACTTTAAATCATAATATCATGTATACATTGAAGGAAATAGTACACAGAAGAAGTCTTTTTTTTGCATACAACTACATTAAGTACAACTCTGTTAAAACTGATTCTCTGCAGTTTACGCATCTCTGAGGAGCAGTGGGCAGCCATTGGACTGCACCTACAGAGCAACTCCAACCCTAAGACAGTACTGTGGTCAAGGGCACTGACAGGATTCCAATATTGTCATAGTTACGCAAATCATAATCCAAAAGGGTCGTTTAAAGGCCCATAATGTAGGATTTAGTGGCACCTTGTGGTGAAGTTGCAGATTGCACCTGACTGATTATCCCTCTGCTGTCCTCCTCCTTCCTGCATGCAGAAGAAGGCAAAAGGCCCTCAGAGCCAGTGTTTGGTTTGTGTATTCAGGGTGTTGCAGAAACAAGGCAGTGCAACATTACAGACTCATCCTGTGTTAATGAAAACACAATGACTCTTATTTTTATAATAATTATTATTATTAAATATTGTGTTTTATAACACCCCCTAAAATGTCTCATAGATTCCCATAAAGTCTTATTCAAAGTTCCTATTTGTGTTTCTGCATATGTTCAATAAATTAAGTGGAAAACGTTTTGGTAACAGAAGCAACGACAACAAACATGGCAACGGGAGAGCAGATCATTTTAATGAATATTTTGTGAAAGAGCGATTAAGGAGCTGAGTTGTAAAGTGGACTGTGAGGATACTGAATTCATATCCATCAAATACTAGTTGACATGATCTCTCCTCCAACAGTATTTTTTCTTGCTCCACCTCTTCCTTTTTCTTCTTTTGCCATGCCTCACTCTGGTCTTCATTGAACTACTAGCTACACCGCCCCCACAATATCCTGTGAGGGTTGATGGTACTTCTGACAAAAGGATTTTTTTTGTATTGTTGCACTGACAGAAAAAAGTGCTAAAAACTATTCATGTCTGAGATCACTTAATGTTGCACAATGCAGTCATATTTGAATTTAAACAAACAATTGCTTGTCAGGTTGTTTCTATCCTTGTCTTTACCAGGACAGAAAACTGTTGTTCATTCATGCTTTGCAATAAATCCACAGGAATCACGTCTACTAATCGTTACCATCTTTTTTGTGGTGTTCACAATTCATTTTTAAGGAAACAGCTCTCTGCACGTTTCCAGCTACGTCCTCTATTAAACTGCAAGAGTTCCTTTTAATGACAATAGAGGCTTTTATGTAATTTAGTTTGTTGTAAGCACATGTTTCCTGCCAAACGAATCAGGTTAACAATATTTTGCCTCTCTCCCTTAAGACATAGCGATGTGAAAACTTCAAACTTATATAACTTTTCAACAATTGTCAGTTTCACTTCAATTTAACTGAATTGCAGCTTGCAAAAGACTTTACAGAGACAATATCTTATTGTCTTTTCGGTTTTTCATGTGGTTAACTGGCTGTTTGTCCACTTATAACAGCCAAATGACAGAACTAGAAAGTTGCCACTTCAGAGCAACTAAACGGAAAACATGTGTGAGTGTAAAGCCATGTGCTGTCCTGCAGGAGGTGTGAAGGTCATGATCCCCCAACGGATGTACTGGATGCTGATTCTTCTTAACTTGGGACAGATGTGTCTAATGACATTACCTATTTGAGCATGATGGCTGCTGTTGTTCTATCTAACTTTCCTATTTAAAGTAAATTATCATGTGGCAGAAGACCATTTCTTCTTCTCTGTTTGTCTGTCACCGTTTCTTGCCTTTGTTTGGATTCTCTGCTGCTCTTTGCCACTGTGAGCTGGTGACCTTTTATCAGAGAAAGACTGGAGTTTGTACAGATCCTCGAGTCCCAACAAGGTGATCTGGAGGCCATATGGATTGTATGTTCTCGGCTGTATGTAATATAACTTTGGCTACTCCTCCTCAGTAACTAGAAGCAGCTTTTTGCTTTAAAATAAACCCAGAGAACATCTTGTTATCAAAGTCATCTGGTATGTGGTTATTTTTTCAATAATGTCAGCGAATCAGGGAAGCTAGCAGGAATAATTGCTTGTGTTATAAAATTTTATGTTTGTGCGTGTTTGTGTGTTTTGACATAGCATAGGTTGGGTAAGAAACGTTGAAAAATTGCAACTCAGCTTCTCTCCTCAACTATCTCTGTCTCTTTCCTATCTGTCTCCCTTTTGTCTCATGGTTCTCTCAGCCTGATAGTTTTATCTGTAAGATGAACAATAGTGCCCTCTGGTGGTCCAATTGGAAACCTGTCAAGAGCTGTGCTTTACTTCACTCTATTTCTGTCTTTATCACATGCATACTCCTCCACACACAATTTTATAGGGTTAGCGTAGAATCAGAGATCAATTATCTTTAGTAGATAGATTTATTTTGCATTGTATTTTTATAGAGGTAAATCTTTCCACCATAAATGTAGAATGACTGAGACAGAGAATAGAATACATGTTTTATGAGGAACAAATCCTTTAATTCTCCACGGGCAAAAGAGCTCTATTAAATTTTCAAAGGGGTCGTAATGCTGAATTTCCACAGGAATAATTTGTGTGACGGTAGACTCTAAGCTGTCATTGAAGCTTGAAGGAAAAATTGAAATCAGAGCCAAAATTTAGGTCATAAATACATATCAAATCCCTGGATAAAAGGTTCTTTACTCTTTTGCTGCACAATTCAGGGATGGATATTTTTTCTCTGGCCACTGAGGTTGGTAGCATCTAAAATATAAAAACAGATTGTGAGATTTGGGTGATGTGGAAAGTAAGTCCCGTTTCTGGTCTCTGCAGACACGAGTTAGAACTCAAGCCTGAAGTTTGTCAAAAGGAAGTAGAGTACAACTACATTGCAAAATTATGGTTGGAATTGTGCAGTTTTATATACATTTTAACTGATCATAACTTAGTTTAACATATACAAGAATGTAAAATGATATATTGTTCCTTTGTAAGGAAAGTGGAGACTGCTGCTTTGTTCATTTTCCGGACTCTCAACAAGGTGATGGTCACTCTGAAGGGGCAACAGGGAGGCAAGAGCAGCTTGGACATGTTTTCCCAAGTAATGACAGAAAAAAAAACTTCCTTCAGCTCCAGGGGAATCATAAAAAGCCTCCAGGCCATCTGGGAGTTGTAATCCCTTCAGCATGGTCTGTGTCTGCTCTGAGGTCTTTTCACAGTTGGACAAGATCAAAACACCTCCACAGGTTGACCCAAGAGTCCCCTTTCCAATCCTCAGAGTTGCCTGAACTACAACAACCAACTCCCACTCCCTCTTCCTTTATATCTAGAAAAAAAAAAAGAAATAAAAATTGTTCGTTCTGTAAAATAAAAGCATAAGTACATGGGCAGCATACCCTACAAGTGGATTATGGTGGCCTGCCTTTCTTGCAATACCGTTTTGTATACATACCACTTGTCCCATTAGTACAGAAGCTAAGATCTTCCATATGTGTACCTCTCTTTAAAGTGCCTGACACACATATTTCTGGGCTCAAATATCAGAATGTTGCCTCATATTTTCTGTGCCCTGTCATGCTACATTAGCAAAGAAAATCCACAGAGGAACCTCAATTTTTTTTATCACTCAAGCTTATGACCACAGATAAAGCTCAGAATGAAATAGCACTTCAGAGTAAATTTTGGAAAATATAATTTTAATTTTATCATCAAGAGTTAAATGAGAAGAATGATACCATATCTGTCTGTTAAATATGAAGCAAGATAATTATGAATATGAATATGAATAAATGTGTTAAATATGAACTTGTGTATCTCAGCAATTTAAGCTAAGATAGTTTAGTTGAACTCAACTTAATTTGCTAAGCCTAACTTGGTAAACAAATTGGAGACTGGGAAGGGCTAGCTTGACTCTCCTCAAAGGTTTTGTGTGTATTAAACAAATAATTTCTAACATCTTAACAGTCTTTACGGATGCTTTACCTTTTAAATGTAGTTTGACCCACACTAGTTGTTTGCACTTTCAATACTGTTGACAGTATGTAGAAGGTTGCCAACCTGGCAGCGGATATGAGCTTCATATTTCTACCTTTTCATTTAACTCTTGTCAAGAAAGTACATTTAGATATTTTGTAATATCACACAATATCAAAAAAATAATGAAATGATACAAAACTATGTAGGCTACGCTAACTTTCAGCACAAAGTGACAGATCGAATTAGCAACTAGCTTATATAGTAGACAATAATCAGGTTGCCATAAGCATGCCAAATGAATGCAAATGTTACTGTCTATGTGTTGAACAAGAGCTTGGAAAGTACCCAAGCATAATGTCAGTTTGTAATCAGTTCATAATTTGTGATCACTATTCCTTTTCTGAAATAAAAAAAATCAATATTTCTTCTGCTCCACTTGAGCTATCCATGCATATGAAATGCCTCAACCTCAGCTGGAGTCCTGAGTGCCACATGAGGGAAGTTGTATACTTTGGGAACTATTCAAGTGGCTTCACTGTGGTTAGACAACCCATTTGCAATACATTCAGTGCAGTTTCACCTTCCAGCTGGAACAACGCAGAAGTCGCAGAAGTTTTTTGGATAAAATGCAGAAGCATTCCACTGTCTTGAACTTCTCCTAACATTTTGAAAGGTACACATTCTACAATAATTTGCAGTGTCAGTGTGGATAATGGCCCAGACACTAGACATGCCTCGCTGCACAGCCTCTACTTTACTCTGGCAACAAAATTAAAAAAAAAAAATGTGCAGAGAAATCACAGGCCTAGTCTGCATATTGTAATCTCTCCGAACTTGATCAGTTTAATGACAAGCCTGATGTCCTGACTTTTGATGTGGCATCATTGAAAGAACCCAGGACATGATTTGGGCTTGGGCTCTCATTAAAGCAAGTGTGCCAAACCCTTAGTAAAGATGCAGCATGTGGAAGTACTCAGACTGTACCCAAGCTACTCCCATCTGAAGACCACCTAACATTGCTGGAGAACAGCAATTACAAGAGATAATCGAAGCTATGTGGGCTAGCACAGATTTACTTAATGTGATATCATTGCACTTGGTATGTGTTTGTTTGTGTGTAAGTTTCACAAAGTCACAAATCACAGTAGGAGATAGAACTAGAGATTACATGAGACTACATTTTCTCCCTCTTTCCCATGTTGCCATGATTTTTTTCTTTTCTGCCTTGTTATTAAAACCTCTTGAAGGCAATGAGTAGATACTTTTAAAGAAGAAGTCCAGGATCTTCAATTGTTTTCTTAGCATCAATAAATTCCATTAAATAACCATAACTAACGATAAATTGATACCAAAGGTGATGAGCTTACATTATTTATATGGAATACAACTACTGTGAAGTTGTCGTAGGTAAATACTATATTTACTGTACTGTGGGCTTGGGGTGGCAGCCACGAACAGAGTATATTACAAACAAATAAATTGATGGTTTTAGTCATTTAATTTGATTTGTTTTAGGTGTAAAAATAAAGAAATTGGAAAGCTCTTTTTTATTTACAATTTTAAGTAAAGTTAGAGGTTGGCTGCAAACTTTTATTTCAAAGGCTTAGGACTGATGCATTTGTTATCACAAGGATAATGTTGAATTGGCCTTATTTTTATTCTACTTGCATTAAAGTGTATTGGTAGTAACCCTGTCAAGTTAAAGTATTTTAAAATAAAATAAAACGTATTGCTATAATACTTTGGTGTATTACTGATATTGTACAACCTGGTGATTATGTCTGCTCGTTGTTTGCTGTATCTCTGGTGAGGAAGTGTTAATGATTGAATGTAGCTTTATGGCAGTCCCGCAGCAGCAAAACAAGCCTGTGAGGTGCTGAGGTCATATTTGGCAGATAGAACTTGACTGGTTTATAAACGTCTTTAAATACTAAAATCTTTGCCAGTCCAAATGTTTTGTTTTCGGTGGTGATGTTTGTTAAAGTTTGGTATAGCAGAGGCAAGGGATCCATAGATTATTATAGTGTTTTACAGTGTAAAACAACCATTAAATTAAAAAATGAAATCATAATATGCATAATGGCAATTGTAGCATACAATTCTTGAATTCTAATATTAAGTACAAATTTCACAAGGAACACAAATAAACCATTTTTATATATGTATTCTCACAGAAAATAAAAATTTCACAAGCGTCTACAAAAACACTATTCAGCCTTTACTAGCTTTTAGAAAAAATGTGCAAATGGAGAGTTTTTCAGTATTCTAGTTTCCATTAGGCACCATCAGCATTTATGATGGGTGATATGTTCCTCCTTCACAGGACAGATTTCTGGCTGCTCAAAATTTACTGCAAGTCGACCTTCATTTGTTTTCTTATGTCAGAGACTGTATAGTGAGGCAATAGTGAAAGCTGCCATTGCTATGGATATAGAAAAAGTTAAAAGGTTAATGAAAGGATATTTAACCAGCTGAATTTCTAGGATGCTACATCATATAACTTTTCCAGTGTCTGTGATTCTGTGAACTGAACAAAGACGCCATGTTCATAGCATCTTTGAGGAAACCTGCTGTAACCTCAGTGCTCTGAAACTGACAGTCCAATGCCCTGTATACAAAGTCTCTTTTCTTGATTTGGAAACAAGGAAAAAATGTTCATAAAGTTATCTCAGCAATCCAAAAAACTGTTAATGAACAAATTTAGGGCAAGAAATTGGCTATGCAGTTACTGAATCTTTACTCATGTTTGATCTACAGGATCTAGTTTAAAAGTTTTATTTTGAGGGCACTGATGCATTTCCTTTTTCTGGTCTTCCTAATTTTTTTTCAGTTGCTGTATTAAAGGGATCATTACAGCATGCCCAAATGTCTAGTTTTCCTTTTGTTTTGTTGTCTCTGTTTATCATTAATTGCAAGTTTATAAGCAGAACATTGATGGAAAGCTAGACACTACTGGCTAATGAGCTACCTCATGCTGTCTGCAGTAAACTGCAAGCTAGCAGTAAACCACACAAATAGGATAAATACAGACAAACTCTGGCATGTGGTCCAATTTATTTAAACATTTAATAGTACTTTCAGAGGTTGCAGTATTCCCAAAACTGCCAACAGATTTTCATTGTACAATGTAAATTTCTGTATCATTCTACCAGAGAGTTTCCAAAACTTTTTCAAAATTAAGGACACAAAAGAGAAATAGGATGTCTCCCTGAGACCCAAACTCGCAAAAGTACATTATGAATACAATAAATTCTACATTAATAGAGTGCTGATAAAGAACACAACAAACCATGAGTTTAGGACGTATCCAAAATGTATTGTGGAATGTCTTCATACACATAAAAACATCGTAGCACTAATAAAATTTGCTGAGGGTAATGTTATGTTTCTCACCAGCTCATAAAGTATAAATGTATGATTTTGTTTGTACATATTTTATAAGCATGTGTTGTGTGTAGAGGGTGGCTCTGACATCCATTTTACATTCAGATATCTCTTCCTCTTCTCCATATTTGAAAGTAAGCCTTTTAGTTATCTTCTCACTGTATATGAGTGGTATTGATCCTGTCATGAGTTCCTTGTGGCATGAAAGCAAATATACAAACTGTCAGATCAATGCATATAAACCAGATGTAGTAAGTAATATAAGTAGGTTACCATATGATATCGATTATACACTGAGTAGAAAGTGGCCTGGACTTGCTGAGAAACTGCAGAACTGCAGACATGTTCTTGGAACCTATTCCAGAAAGGAAAGGCTTTAAGTCCCTTTGTTCATGTATAATATACTGCCATTGTGTGCTTCTGTTGGCTTTTTAATTGCTGTAAACATCAACTAA
Source organism: Acanthurus tractus (assembly GCA_029783725.1). Classification (NCBI taxonomy): domain Eukaryota; kingdom Metazoa; phylum Chordata; class Actinopteri; order Acanthuriformes; family Acanthuridae; genus Acanthurus; species Acanthurus tractus. Next base: position 7,110,710 of record JAQNCA010000002.1, on the reverse strand, counting down.
TCACTCTGCTGTCTTCGTGGTGAACAAATGCCAAAATCTAACTTAATGACATTTGAAGAAATCCTTTGGGAACATCAGAATACGGAGAATTATATTTACAGCTCACAGCAATCCCAGGATAGTAATTCTTTACATTATGCTTAGTTTACAGTCTTGACAGCCAAGACACTTTCTGGCAGTGCTGTTACTTTAACAAGCCAATAAAAACATTCATTATATTTTCATGCAAAGATTAATTTATGTGTAAGAGAGTGTCACTTTTACCAGAGAGCTTCCTAAATCTTTTTTTTTTCTACAAGTATTCAGCTGAAACCACATCTAGTACAATTTAATTTTAATCAGTATATCAAAAAACATCATAAACAATAAGAATAAAAAAGAACTCAAGGGCACGAATAAAGAAACATAATCATTGAGACAGACAAGTCCACACTGAAAACATATACAGACATCTGCTGTAAAGATTCCAAAAATAAGAGGTGTGTCACTTTGCACAGACTGCAGTAAGGTTATTATCTTTACATCTGAGTCAAAATATAAAAAAGGAGGTACAATGACTTTAAAAGTCCAGTTCATGCATTTTATTCACTTTTTTTAATACTGCAGGCGATGTTTACTGATTCACTGAAGTTTGTTCAGACAATTCAGCTGTCAGTTCCGTAAATAGTTTTTAAAAAGTTAATTGTTCAAGAACAAAAAAACAACAACTCCTGATAAACCCATTAAAAAGTTCTTATATTAACAGTTGTCGGTATGAGGTCCACCGCTTTCAGCTTTTGCTCCACCCTCTAAGAGGTACAGATACAGATACAAATAATGCTGTATTTACTCATCCCTTCCGTGGAGAATCTCAAATGCCAAATGCCAACTCAAATGCCACAATTTGAAGTCACCACTCAAGACCAGGCTTTGAGGAGAATAAAGAAGAGCATCAGTAGCAAAAGATGGACTGATGGTGGATGAAGTGGTAAAAAACGGTCTTTGAGGAACAGTGTTGAGGAGAACACAAATTACATTTGTCATAATCATTTCACCATAACAGATTTTGTTTAAAAGGGAAAGATAATAAGATAATCAACCGTAATTCATACTATTGCATGCTGCCATCAACATACATACATTGGTTGCAGTCCAACATCTCTTAAATTAACACTCCTTTGGATCATTCCACATCTCAGAGTTAATGTCCCAGGACAACATCCAGAGTCACTGCAGGAAGAAGTGTTTCTTTTTTCTGGCCAAGGCAGGAGGATGGGTGTGGAGGTTGGGTCATGTGTGTGACACTGCTGAACCTCTTGAACCTGCTGATTTCTAAAGGCAGGACTCGAAGCTCTGCAATGAGAAAGTCATCTTTTTACCCTTTAGTAATTCTCTTTGAATGAAAGATCCCCACGGCAGATCCATTTGCCCCATGTGGGAATTTTATTAGCACCGCTTGCTAATGAGGGAATCTCATTTACAAGTTTACAAACATTTACAAGTTTGTCAAATTATGAGATTTAGTCAAATTTGTCTTGCAACACTCATAGAAGCAAGCCTCACATCACAATGTAAGATGTTTAGAAAGAACATGAGTCCCATTCACTCTAAATGTAATCTGTAATTTTGCAGAAATGTATCATGATTCAGATTGAATCTAGTGGGAGCATAGAGAGTATATGCCTGAGGTGAGGATCATGCAAGAGCAGAAATAGGGATCAGAAGTCAATAAAATGTCAATGAGAATAGATATCTCCTTACTGGTCTGTCAGAATCTGTCAGAATAACCAGGTAAAATCAGGAAAGGAATTATTACTTCAGATCAGATTCAGGTCTTACAGGACTGTGTGGGTTAAACAATTAGCACACATCTTTCACCATGCACAAAATCACCACAATAAATAACCAACTTCTTATCAGGTTTACATCTTCTAGATGGGCCCCTTGGCTGCTCTACAAACAGGATGGACATACTGAATTCATTTCCTCACATCAAAAACTGAGTGTAAAACAGAACACTGGCTTATTGTACCTGCTCCTGCTGCATGCTGAGCACTGCTGTGCTGGACTCCTTTCATAGTGCAGACAGGAAAGCTGAAGTAAAAAAAAAAAAAAATCAGCTTGAATTAAACATTAAGTTGAAAGAAATATATTGAAACAACTCATATTGTCCAGCTCTAACAGATGTGCAGTGCTGCTATTTCTATGTATGATATACACTTACATAGTACCAGTGTTTTGCTGACAAGTTCTGAATGTGGATGGTGGGGGAATTTAAATGTTTCAGATGTTATGCTTAGGTGATGTTTATGTTCAACAGTGCCCTGGTGACTGTAAGAGAAATACTGTACACTGGTGACTGATTCTAGACTAAAGTTATGACACCCGAGTCACCTAAAAAATGGCGAGGTATTTCTTTAGTTTCCAACTAGATCATTATCAGAGGTGAATTAGCAGCAGCTGCCTCTAATCAGCAGTTTTTAAGAATTCATCTTATATGTACACGAATGTTAAAATTAATTCTTAAGCTCACCAAGTTGTTATATCTTTTTGCCTTCTCAATTAAATTAAAAGAGTAAACACAACTTTGGGATATTTTTGCTTAAGATTTTAAAGCCAGTCTAACACCTTTTTCTTTATTACAACAAGGGCTAAAATGACTGTGTAATTCAGTTTAAAGTGATAACACAACACTTGTGATATGGCTACAGGAAATGCTTAGTTATACATGTAAATCCTTCTTGTACTTTCAGCATTAAATGAAAGTTGTCGGACCCCCTTAAAATCACTCAATTTTGTGAGCTGTTGTGTTAAGAGAAACTTTCTTTACCCATATGAAACAATGTCTGTGTCTGTTATTTTACTATTTGTGTGAAAGATGTGTCCATTAGTCATAGCTTGCTGGCCACTCATGTTGATTCACTGTTAAAAGAAAACAAGACCATTTCGTCTTTGCAAATAGAAAGATGGAGGGTTTTTTTCTAGCTTACAGAGCAGGGAAAAGAGATCTTAATCACAAGTGGTCACTCAAGATGCATGTTTGGATGTAATGTAATGCCTGGTGTTAAAGCATGTACTTAGAGCTGTCCACTTGTAATCAGCTCAACCAGAACGAATGTTAAAACCAGGTGTGTCTGGCCTCACAGTAATGAACCCACAGAAGATGATCACCCAGCTCTGTGGTTTCCCTCAGCTTTGGAGCTTATGAGTATCTTTCAGCTCACTGCTCAGGCTTAACAGCCCACAGTTTGACTGTTTTGGTTCAGTCTCACAACTCTCATTAAGCACATTTCCACACTTGCTTCTTCATGATCATGAAGAAGGGCCAGCTAGGATTGAAACAGTGAATACAAAATAAATAGGAATGAGAAGAAATTTGAATTGACAAACTGTTATATGCTGTCCTGATTTGTTTCCTTCTCTAAATGGCTCTTATTAATTTCTTGAGTCACCTCTGACAGTTATGAAGGGACATTTGCCTCTAAAACTTTTTTTTAAAATCCACTCTTATAAATGTTAGTTTAATGGTATAAATAAATAAATTTAGAAATAAATTTACTAAGGTATGTTAGGGTATTATATTTCTAAATATGACCAGCACATTTACTTTCTAAATAAACACCCATACATTCATTTTCCTCTCTCTCAAAGTGCATGGACAAACAGGAAAAGTCTTGGCTCTCAAAAAGAATTTTCAGTAGTGATCTGAGTGTTAATGGGATGGTTTTTGCCCTAAATTCCTAGGGGCAACAAATGGTCACCAAATGTTGTAATGACCAGCACAAACAAAAACAACAAAAACATGTGGCAACTCAGATCTAGACCCAGCGCAACACTTCAGGGAGAGTCTGCTGTGCCATGTAAGAAACTGTATTTTCCACTGTCATCAACTAAACATCAGATGATGTCATGGTTTGTGGAGAGATGGTGTTGCTCCTCTCCAGCTGAGTTTCAGACCCATTTTGAAGGTGTTTTGGCGTCTCTTGACAGCACAGCACCCCATAAAGACATGTAATGCTGGTCAGTTTTATTTTGGCATAAACACACAAGTTAATGAAGCCTTCTACAGAGTGTCCCTGAACATTCGTAGCAACAGTGTCCAGAGTGCTGTTTGCTTCATTTCTTCTGCTGCAGCGTTTAGCATGTACCTTTACACCCATAACAGCAGAAAGGAAATGAGTGGGCACACACACACACCCACACACACACACACACAGTGATTCATGCTTTCCATGGTGCAAGTAATGATTCAATAAAAGTGTTTTCACAGTCCAATAATCTTCTATAGGGTGACTACACAGCCTCATCAGATGGAACACAGAGAGAGGGGAAAGAGATCAAATGTTAGAGCAGTGCAGTCAAGAGCAGTGGTTCCCAACATGGCAGCCAAATGAAGTGCTGCAAGACACAACAGACGCACATATAGACACACATACTCACAAAAAAAAACCAAAACAAAAAAAACATATATAAATATGTATATATATATATATATATACATACGTACATAAACACATAGTTAAAGCCCCTTAAATCTCACCAAACAAATATTTAAATAAACAAATCTATTTAAAAAAACACACACACAAAAATATGCAGAGCTTCATGACAATTTTTCCTGAAGCTGCTTTGTGAATACACACCAGTAATTGGATCTCTTTGGACTTAATCACCTTTTATCACAGCAGCTCACTGCTGTTAGCCTTTTCACAACACCAGTTATTCTTAAAGAACTGCTATTTTGCATTTATTTGACAATCTAAATACAACAGTGTCTCACCTTAAGTCAAAGTAGTAAAAATGTGACTGTGGTGACAAACCATAACAATGCTATCTCAGAGACTGTCGAGAACAATAAAATTATGCAAAAGCCTGGCCGGCAGGGGACAACTTTACTGGTTGAAATAAAAGGTCAGGTTGTATGTAAGCTAATAAGAAAATGACCCCACCTCTTATTTGATTGATTTCCTCTGACTAGTTGTCTGACAGGTTTATGTTCTCAACTGCATGTCTCAGGTCTTTTTCAGTGCAGCACGATGTATATTACCATTCTATTTAAGATATAATAAATGACAAAGCAAGGTATGCTGTCGGGTGAAGCAACGTTGTCACTGATAAGTGGGTACCTAGGTGTTCCTTCATGTGCTCAGTCAGGTCATATCAGGTCAGACAAGAAGCAGTGAATATCCTCGTTGGTCACTAGCTCATTTCCAAATATGGTCACTTCTGGCTCTGCTGTCAATCATAATGCCAAGCATAAGGCTTCAAGCTGGTTGTCCACAGACCAACAACCTTATAGTGGGTTTATAACTCAGTACTAGCAGACTGGAAGAGAGCAAGCAGATTATGACACAGTCCAATAATCTCCTACATATATATGTATATACAACAAAGGTTCTGGTTGGGTCTAATCCAGACCATCATGATTACACTGCAGCAGAGCACCCCCTAAACATGTTATAAGTTTACACAGGCAGAATCTTTTGGTCGCATTGATGTTGCCTAGATTAGTGGGTCGCATGCATTTAAAACGAACATACTCATTAGATGGTGAACTTTAAAGTATAAGCAAAGTTTTTCATGTCATGAGGTTTTTGTGGGAGTTTTGTCTTGTTGTCACTTTGACTCAACTCTTTAAGCCAAAGTGAGAAAATGAAAATAGGTTCATTATCATTTTTAAAATTTGGGTATTGTTTGGCCCTTTGAGACTGGAGTTGTGATTAAGGGCTATGACAAAAACTAATTTGGACTTGCTTTGTGAACAGTGTCAAATAAGTATATATATTTATATGTACAGCATAATAGTCGATAGAGATGCATTGTCAGCAGACAGTGTATAGTACTGAAAGAAAATAAATCTTTAAAATGTTCTTGTTTCCATTCTCACTTGTATGACCTGATGCAATTCATTTGGCCTAACTGTCTGAAACAAGTCGATATTATGCAGTTGGTTTATTACAGGCTGGCCTTAGAGGCTTATGATTAAACCTTTTCTAAAATGGTTTCTATTTCATGTCCAGGAAAATTTTTCTCAGTGTTGTGCAGCATGCTGTAGGGCCCTATTATTGTCTGTCAGTTTTACAGAGGATGTCTCCACACTAGGCCAGTCATCCCAGCCCATCCCTGCACCACAAACAGAAACCATACAAGATCAAAGGATGGTATTGAAGCTGACCACAAACTGCAGGTCTTAGAGCACATGTTAGAAGGACGACTGCAAACGTTTACTTCCCTGAAGTTCCACCACTCACAAATTTAAAACATTTTAAGACCATAAATCCTAGAAGCCTGGATTTATTTACCCACAATCAGTGCTACTGAATGACACAATCACTAGTTTTTCTATTATTATTAGTATGGGTGAGCATGCATTTTGGTTGCATGTTCAGAAGATAGTTACAAGCCAAGAAAATCTGTGCATTTACTGGACACATTTTGTTGTTGTTGTTGTTGTTGTTGTTGTTGTTGCGGAGAAGAGGAGTTGCTGATTATCAATACATTTTGGACACTTATGGCATGGTAAATGCCACAGTTTCCCTGCTTTGTCCCCATTAGGAAGTCACATGTAATTCTGCTAATCTGAATATTATTCCTATAATGGTACACACATCATTTTTGGACAAAGGCAAACTAGCTTTCCTCACTATCTCCAGTTTTGATGCTTAGCTAAGCTAATTAAACCTTGGCTATACCTCCATTCTTAAGGCAAAGATATGAGAGTAGAAAACAAAATATCAAACTTGTGCCAATATTTTTTCCTAAGGTCAAGTTCACATCATTTACATCGAGTGAAAATGGTTTATAAGGTGAAGAAAACACTGTATGCAATCTTAACTAATTTAAGACAATCAACATCCAAAACTAAATAATTATATCAAGGAATCCAGTTAAAATAAGGATTTACTTGTGTAGAACAGGCAAAATGCTAATAATAACTGTTAGAATCACTATGATTATGGATAAATACTATACAAAGGTGAAACCTATAAAGAACAAATTTTCTCTATAGCTGACTACATACAATGCAATTTGCTTTGAGAGCTTAGAATACCAGGGCTATAAGCTTTTATTGACAACTTATTTATTCCTACCGGTAAAAAAAACATGTGTTTTAGGTGAAATGGCAAATCTGAATGTAAAACTAAATAAATCACAAACATACAGCTGTTACCCACAGTACAGGCCAGTAGACTGACACTCTACTACCTAAGACAGGTAGGTAGTGGATCAAGACCCTGTGGGTGGTCAGTAAGCCATCTGCTGGTGAGAGTTGTGTGGTAAAAGCTAACATTGGCCTAAACAACCACATAATTTGCCATGTCGTCCTTAACCAAGCCTCTCTCATTCTCCAGTCCCAGTTCTCTGTTAAGTGTTTCCAAGAATCCCAGGAGGCCTTGCATGTTGTAGGTGTACTGAAGGCCATGTGGGTAATTACAGCATTCTTTGATATGGCAGCATGAATGGTTAGGTTGCTCTCATGCTGACCTGGCACTTCCTCAGTGTGGCATGTTTCTGCCATGTCTTTAGGCTTTGATCAGGTTCATTTCTGCCTCAGGGAAATGCTCTCTGGGCTATACTTTAGAGGAAAGTCAAGAACAGACATTACAGTACTACAGTGTAATGTCTTTGCTTTGCTTGTATGCACTGACACTTATCCATTATGTCACTATTGAAAAAAAAAAAAAACTGAGTTCTACAGAGAAGCTTTTAATAAAAATTTGTCTTCCTCAGTGGCCACAAGCTGGCAGTGTTTATACTGTGATATTTCTCATTTTCAGTCATCTTTTTTAATATGTGTGAGTGAAAGCAACCTACTCAAACATTTTAATCACTTTTGATCAAATATTTACATTAATAAGGTTATTCTTTATAAAAATATATAATCATATTGCAGTTCTCGAAGTTACTGTCGCCATTTATTTATGAACATTGATCTTTTAGTGATAAATCTATCCAACTCTTTGAGAGATTTAAAGCAACATTATATAATAACTGGCATTTTGAGTAATTTGGCACTTCAGAGTGTCTGAGAACAACATCAGTTTCAGAAGTACAAGCCCTATGATTCTGTAACAATATCCTCAGATGTAATGTGCTAACTATTAGCATATTGTACAACCTTAAAAACTTACAACAGTATTAAAACAAGATTATGTCCTAGAATCAGAAGAGTAGCGGAGTGCATAACCTGAATATAAGGACAACATGATGCTACCATCAGGCTATAACATTAATTACCAAAAAACATGTCAAAGGTGCTTCCTTTGCTTGTGATAAAAAAACAAGCTTGTCATCATCTCAGCTAACACTGCCAAATATCAAGCAAGTAAAGCAACACAAGACTCATGGGACATATAGCAAGCCAGCCAGTACTATCTGCCATTTAGACAGCAAAAGGCCACAACAGCGTGTGTCTTATTGCGTTTTTTTAGCAAGGCTCTTGCCATCAACTCAAAGTCAGTCCAATATTCGTCCTGTTTCACTTTGTTTCAATCTCCCCCCTTTTTTTTCTTTTCCATCAAAGTCATCGTCTGTCAGACAATGTCCATAAATGCTGACTTTCTTGGTTATATATTACCCTCAGCTCCAGACATGGAAGCTGCTCTTCCAAATAGAGTTAGCTAGCAGACAGCTAACAGAGCTAATTGCAGCTAATGTAGCCCAAGTAACAGGTTTCCTGCACATATCAATACTAAATGGCCTTCAGGGCAAAGATCCGTTTCTTTGGTTACTCATGCTTATCATTTGCTTATGCATGCATGACTGACTTGAAGATGTTCACCATAAAAAAATATACACTTTTGTCTTATTTTTAAATTATTATAAAAACCTAGAATGGTTGTTAAAGTAATCTTAAAATGTTGTATGTCTAAGAAAATCTGAAAAATTTTATTTTTTTAACAATTACTAGTTAGTGATTTTAAAAGTTAGTAACATCTGCTTTCATTTTCATAACACATTTTATTAATGCACATTTTAGTGCTGCTATTAAACAGAGTGCAACCACTGCCATTTCTTTTTTGTCAAGTAGTTGTAGGATTTATTTAGATCTCATACTACCTGGGGACAGATATTTGTAGCTTCAGTAAACTTCATTTATAGTTTTTGCTGAAATCTGAGAATTCACTTTTAAACTGAAATTAGTGGATGTGACTCCAGTTTATGAGTAAAACAGATTTCATAATTGGCTGTGTAGGGTGGTCAGACTTCAGTCTATGGTGGCTGTGGCCACCCAGGCCACCTCTTAGCTCTGGCACTGCCTCCATTGGTGATGTGTTGGCAATTTTGTGATCCAAAGCAGCACATTGGGCTGCTTTAACTTCTTTGAGACCTGGTATGATGTACTTTTGTTCAGACAGGCATTTTAATTTTGTTGTGAAAGAGACTGGGAAAATGCAATCTTTAATGTCTACAGACTTTAATGCAGTTAAAGTTAAAACAATCTAGGTAGGTTTAAAAAGTGCATAAAAACATTATAGTACTGAGGGCTACACCCATAAACTAAAATTTAAATATGCTGTTAATTTGAATAGATGGATTGATCTGCATGAGTGTGGTGGCCCAATGGTACACAAGGCAAAAACAAACTGAATCAGCACTGCAATCATATGAACTTTTCTAACAGTAACACTGCAGGAGCTCACTACGTTTTCCTACAACTTTTTCTTTTTCAGCTTACCATTTCAGTAAGTATGAAAGCGTGGTTTCGAGATATTTTACTTCTGTTGCACATCAAGGTGAAATTCAAATTAGTAGCCCCTCCAATTTTGCATGTTTGTTTTCTGTCTGAGTAAACATTTATTCGTGTGGAAGTTTTAACTGGCCTATTTTTTTTTATGTTTGTTAATTGATGTATTTCATAAAACGCCCTACTGTCAGCATCATTTGACTGTCAGTTGTTTTACGAGAAAGTACATGCTGTACCTCAGGCCATGTGTGAACGACAGTACTACTGCTTCAAGTTCTCTGCTTAAGCCCGTGCTCCTCAGATCGATAGTCCTACGGCACTATCGCAGACTTTCATAGAATCTCACTCGGTTTATAGTTGCTTTTGATCACGAGCTTAAATGTTTACTAATATTTTTAACATTCAGATTAATGATAAGTAGTTCTTATACAATATACAATTTACATAAAACCTTATCATTTAACATAAGGAAAATCTGACTTTATGAGTCCAAAAATTTCCGGCAGTCCTTAAAGGCAGCACAGCAGCCTGCCTGTGAATCGGGGAGAGGGCGCGAGAGGGGAGGGGGTGACGTCATGGCACGGTGCCCCGTCCTTGTTTGGCGGAGAAGAAGAAGTTGTGTAGCTTCGTCAAACTCTAGGCACCTCTGGTTTGAGTAACTAGCACAGCTTAGAGGTATAAGCTGTTTAGTGACAACTTTTAATTTTTTTCAGGGTTTGACATGTCAACGCAAGGTTATTCATTTTTTTTATCTAAGGTGACATTTTTTTATTTGATATAATTATTAAGGTAACGTCATTTAAAAAGCCGGCAACGACCAGGGCGAGCGCTTCTTGGCTCGTGCTCCACTCATGCTAAAATTAATGGCTAATTAGTGAGTCGCTCAATAACCCAACAAACGTTATTCCTGGATGAGCTATTGCAATTTTCTCAGTTTCTCACAATTAGTAAATAGGCTCCAAATTCGTCAGAGGGTCATAAACTAGTCTCTTATGAACCGTTTCGAGACAACGACGAGGGGTCGGGGGCTCCGCCAGCAGAGTCGAGTGTCAGGATGAGGATGCCCAGAGGAGGAAGCCTGTTTCTGGCGACGTGCCTCGGCTCACTATTCGTTCTCGTGCTGTACTTTAAGAGCATCACCAAGCCAGGTAAGACACCACTCATTGTCTAACATCACCTCTTGACAAAAATAACCGTAGAGCCATAGTAATATGATAGTAAAAATGTATGTAAGTACCGCATTTATATCAACAACATCATTATCTAAGGTATAGAAGTTGCGATAAAGAAAGTGAAACGTTTGCACTTACACAGTAACTCGCGACTACGCGTTGTGTTTAAGTTAGCTACATTTGGGTGCACCCATAGTCTTTGGACTGTTGCTCTGTTTCATGGACCCTTATATCATCAATGCTGCTAATTTCAGTAAAACACTGAACATTTGACTCGTGACTTTTGGAAAAACGAAGTGGTTATAGCTATATGAGTAGGTAGTGTGATTGCACGTTTTCATTTAAGAATACCTTTGACACAGAAGCAACACAGGCACACCTGTGTGTGTGTGTCATTGTGCATGGGTGAAACTGAGGGCAGAATGAAATGAGGTATGAATAAGCTCACTGTGAACAGTTTAATGTTTTGAAAGCCCCCCTCCTCGAAACCCCCTGCATTCCTCTGCTTTGACCCTCCTCTTCTTACCTCTCCACTCCTCTCCCTTTGTTTCCTGGGCTGAGCCTGCTCTGGACATTGAAAGACAGCTCAGCCCCTAGGGGACTGCAGACTCCCAGGGAGTGGGGCCAGGGCTCAGACAGAGCAAAAGAGGTAGAGATGATTGATTTGCGCTTGTACTACATGCCGAAGCAAAATGGCACATGGGCATAGTTGAGAGGTTGAATGGGCATTTGAAAGATGGTAGAAAAGAGAGGAGGAGGAGGAGAGTGCTGTAGGGAGGAGTAACCAGTTGCCAGGTTTTGGTGATATTGTAAGGCAATGGGAGCTTGTTCAGTAAATGTGTTTTTGGGAAAAATTAGTTAGATGAACTCTGCACAGCAAGTTTTGAGTTATGCTTCACAGCTTTTGGGAAATACAATGATTAAGAAACACTGAAACTCTAAAATGCATTTACAACCATAATTTCATTTGAGTTGCTATAGCACACACCTTGTGGTAGTACAGTAAAAAACCTCAGCAATAAATCACCTTTTATAGACAACCACACATTGATGCCTGACTGTCAGTAGTAGACATACAAACCACATGTAGTCAAACCTACAAGCAACACGCTTTACTTCTCCAATTGACCCCACCTCAACCAACAAGGTGTATATACCCTTACTGTCTGATCTGTTTCGACTTGTTTGCTTTACATCCCAACCAGTAGACATGCAGACCACATGAAAAGCATGTTGGGGCCACATTAGAGAGAACTAATTCACAGGATGTCAACAGAGCACAGGACGTCCTTAATTACTATGTATCTAGTCAGATACAGTTTGAGAACTAACCCCAGATTTCTTGTTTGCACTGTACAAACTGGGTCATTTTAATTCCTTCTCATTTTTTTCCACCACTACTCCAGTTCTAACTGGAGCATAATACAGAGCAACAGGAGAAAAGGAACCAGTCAGTGTTTCTTTGACCATAATAATTTGTTGCAGTATGTCTGCATATGTTTCACATTTATTACTTCAACCATTCGACCCTTCTCTTTAAAGATATTACATTTTTTGTATCGACATCTAGATCAGTTTCTGTTAAAACCTCCAGTATAAAGTTAGGTTGTCATTTGGGCTGTACTGGATAGTTGGAAGCTTTGTTCATACTGTTGACATTTAGACTTTAAACAAACATTTAAATGAATAGCCTGTCCTGCATATCACAGGACTTACATTTTTAAAGTATTAAAAAAGGATTCATTTTCATTTTAACTTTTAATTGATTCAAAAGTTGAATGTGTGCTAGTCACGGAAGATGAAAAATTAGGAAGTTAGGAAATTAGAGGGGAGTGGTGACATCATTACAGGACGACAGACAGCAAAAGCCGTCTTCAAAAACCTCAGTAGTTGCATGGAAAGTAAGAAAAAATATGATTGGGTTCACCCCTAGTTGTTTCATCACTGGCACACATATTCGGACACGGTGCTGCTGCTGCATGGGAGTTAGGAAGTCGAAAATGCACATGTACCAACAATCACAAAATACATGTAACTCAAACGCTGATGATGATTAAGCAATGAATGTATAGTACTAACTTAAGAAAGTTATAACTCAAACCTGTGACATGCACATTCCTTTGCAGCACTTTGATTGTGCACAAAAACAAACAAACAAACAAACAAACAAATAGATAAAGCAGTTTTGGAAATTCCTGATTGCACCCTGTAATATACAGCCTTGCGGTTGAAACTCAATGGTGAACCAAGGCAGTATTTGCTCCACTTTTTGTCCATTGTTTCTCAGAACTGTTGTACATTAATTGATTTTCACCACTCTCCATTCTCACCTTTTTCTTCTAATTTTATTACTTACATGAGACGCTTATTTAACACAAAGCTTTACCAAGCTCTTCTTCCCATGGGGACAATTGCACTTACTATTGCTACAGTGACAGATAAATGCTCCAAAAAACATCTGTTATAAAGAATGTCCTGTACTTGCTGAACACAGGCGCTCTAGATGTCATTTTAAAATACCGTCATGTTTCCAGTCCATTTGTCTTAGGGAGCCACATCTCCCAATTAAGCCTACTGTTGAATTCCGGACAGGAAGCTCAGTGCATATTATTGTTGTGATTCCATTGTCTGCCTTCCTGTGCCAACACCCTGGCTTTTGGCTGGAAAAAATATGAGCGCACTCCAGTGTACTATTAGAAACTCACTGCTGTAGTCTCACCAGATTTGTTGTTTTATTAACTGTTAATCTGTTAGGGAACTTATGCCACATTCAGAAATGTCATCTCATTTTGATCTTTGTGACCGTAGGCGAGATTGCATAATTTCAAACACTGGAGTTAAGCAGTAAGATGCAACAGCACTTCGCAGGTTTTTTAAAGTACATCACCATCACCAGGACTGATTAAACCCCTAAAGAAACTCATGTCTGATCCACTGCAAATGCAAAGTAGCCAACTTCATACACGACTCTTGCTGTTTATCCTTTCAACAAGCCCAGGCAGAGATGTTGTTTGCAGCTGTGCTTGTCGTTATCTTGCACGTGTCGTTGTTGTTCTTACATGCTGGTAGACAATCTTCTTTTACCATTTAACAACAGGCTAGAGGACTTGTAGGCATGGATGCTGCCCCCCTTAGGTCTGGAAGAACTGCACCCTCAGTAATCTCTGGTCCTGTGCTGTGCTGCCAAATTTTTAGAGTTTTGGCATGGACTGTTGTGAAGTATCGGTTCTCATGACATCCTTAGTTAAGACTGATAAACTAATGTTTTATAGTCCTTAAAATTAAATCAATTATTAAAGAAAATAATCAGCAGTTATTTGAAGAAAATTATATGAAGTGTGAAGATTTTTTTCTTGACTTGAGTCTTTAAGGATTAAGGCCATATCTGTATCTTCCAGCAAAAAGATCTGTTCATGATATTGAATGGCGATCATTATTTTGCGTTGAGCTTTGTTCCCTTAACATAGTGGCAGCTGATGAGCAAGAGGCATACAACCCTAAAATCATTGCCCTTTTTCATAAAATTAGGCACAGGAATGTTTGGCTTTGGGGCTTTCTGTGTTAGTTTCATCC
>JAQNCA010000002.1:7079976-7094485 GCA_029783725.1 Acanthurus tractus | reverse complement strand
GAGGCTTCACTTTCACTGTGCAGAAACCAATGGGTGACGTCACGGAGGGTTTGTCCAGTGTTTATACAGTCAATGGTTTTTACATGTTTTTTTTTTAATCAATGATGTGATAATAGGTGCATTTCCATTGGCACATGTGTTGCCAATGATACCTAATTGTTCAGTTTTCCACAGGTATTGTAAAAACTTTTAGGATGTATTGAGGAAATTTCCTTCAAGTGCTATTTCCAGTCAGCTACTCTTATTAGATGAATCACAATTGAACAAAATAGATGATGATGAACACCCAGTTTCCCTTTGCTCTCAGACTTCCTTTCATGTGGTTGCTTTGACTCAGCGATGCTTCACTGCAGTGTCCATGTGTATGTGTGGCTTGCGTGTGTGTGTTACTACGTTTGGATATCTTAGCTCAGTGCGGACGGGTGATAACAGTGTGTTAATGACAAAGATGGAGTGACATTGTCAGCATTTACAAGAAGTGAAATTCTCACTCAGGATAACAGTGCTGATTTGATAATTTTTTAGTCCTGCTGTTTGACACAGGAAACCCATCTTCCATTGTTAACTGAAGCTCAAAATTTAAACTAGATCTATGCAGTGGTTTTCAAAATTTTATAAGAAAAGTGATAGTACCACTTAATAACATGCCATTCTCTAATCAGCTCATATACTCAGCATATGGTTGCACATGTCATCGTTAAAATGAGACGGAAATGATATCACACTGCATTGAAACCAAATTGAATGGGTATATGTTGTCCTTGAGCAGAACTAGAACTTATGATGACGGTTTTGGTATAAGAAGAAACATGACTTTTGAACAGATCATATCCCCTGTTCATGGTTTAGTTCCTCCTGTTTCTCCCTTTCCACTTCATTTGCTAGACATGGCTTCACATAGTTGAAAGTGGGAAAATTGTCCTCTCTCTTTCCCAGCTATGGGAGACGATAGTACCTGAATAACATATTTTAAAGAAGTGGTTCTCCTTTACACCTTTTTAAGTGTACAATTGCTGTTGTGTACTCAAATGTTGGCTGAAAAAACAAACTGCCAAAGATAAATGACAGATTTTTCAAAACACAGAGTACAAAACTCTTGTACTTGATATTACAGATGCTCTCTACTGAAGTTTGGGTAAGTAGATGCCACATTGCTCGTTTTTTCTTAAAAATCATGGATTCCACCTTATAATTCTCAAACAGAGGCACACATCAAGGCCTTCTTTGATGTGCCCTGCCCACACATAGAGTGCACAATTCACATGGTCATTTTTTTAACTAAATCTACTGCAGACACACACACATTTAAACACACACTGTAATCTTAGTCAATGAACACGTATTTACCCACAAACATGTTTGTTCACACCCATACGCACCCATTCATACACATACACAGCATGATCCTGTAATTGAACACACCAGTGCTACTTTATGCACATGCATGCATGCCACTTATCATTTGACTGTGACATCAGGGTGGGTGCTGTGAAACAAAAAAAGAATACTGTGATGCTTTTATGGTCTCCCACAGTGCTGGTGCATTTTTAGAGAACCACATGCTGCACCTGCTAGCTATTTGTTTGACCTCGCTCTGTGGGATTTATCAAAAGTCTTTTTGTTAATATCCCAAAGATACAGTATCTTGTAAATCGATTAGTCTTCTGGCTTCTGTTTCTTTAAAACCACAAGTTATTAGGAACTGGTTTTAAAAAATGAAGTGCAGAAGTACGTGTTCATTAACTGCACAGAAAAGAACTGGGTGCTGATGTCTTGAGTAGTTGGAGATCATGTTGTAGTTTAAGCACAACACAGTCAGATCGGACTGTGCCACCTTTCTCACATGTCTCACTTATCTTACTTATTGTAAACCACTACCATTGTTAGTCATTTTTTTCTATTGTGTTGCAGGTTAACTGTTAACTACCAGTGGCTTTGTCTCTGGTTTTTAAGAATAAGGAAGTTAGTTTTGGAATCAGCAGACAACAACTGTCGCTACTCTATAAAGAAGCAGGAAATGTGCTAATGTAAAAACTGAAATCATAAGATAACCATTGAGCCAAAAGGAATATTACTTTAATATATATTGTTTTATAATGATATTGGCTGGTTTGAATATTGGTATAAAATGTTTTACTCAGTTCTAGTAAAGACATCATAAGCATCATATACTGGAATAGTTTTTACCTATTTCAACTTGTCCCATCCTCACTGAACAAGAAGGTTCTTGTTCATACAGCGGTGTATATTAAAAAATATGTTTCAGGGCCTCACTAATTGTGGAGTGCGTCACCACCCACGTGTTAAACCTAAGTGAACATCTGTCCATCAAACTGAAGCCTTTGATGTTCAATAGGATTAGCCTGATCTCTTAACTCATATTACTGAGTTGCAACATTCTGATATAAGAAAAAAAGCTAGTTGGTGTTGCGCAGGAATGTTTCTGTTGCAATCCAGACAGGACTGTGAAATTGCACAAAAGGGGTTGAGAGTAGGGTTGAAAGGAACATCTAGTCCCCCTACAAAGGATGCAACTGGTCATTAAGTGGCAACTGTTGGTCTAATTACCACAATCTCCAGCTCTTAGCGTGTGCATGGTGTCACTCCTGTCACTGCTTTGAATAAAGTTCTCAAAACAAACAGAAAGCCTGAAGACCTGTCACCCCTGATAAACCCCCATCTTCCTTATGTGACATCCTATTTTCTCTTTCGGTTGTACTATGAAACAGACTTTTATATACATGCCTTAAACAAATAACACTGGGGTTTTCTTTCAGCTCGTGGAAATTTCTATTACAAGGCCCCCCTCAAGACAGCTCTTTTTCAGGACTTATTAACGCCCAGTCCATACTTATGTGAATATTTCTGAAAACTTTTTTCTCTCCCACCTCCTGTTCCCATGCAAACTAAGTTTTACATGGCTGAAAACAGAGGTTTTGGAAAACACCCTCCAAGGCGGAGATTCTAAAGCTCTGTTTGGTCTGTATTTGTAGGGCCTGCTTAAAGGAAGGTTTCGGGGAATGCTGACGTTGAAACCTCACCTTGAGCATGGCATTTTTGTTTAAATGTATTGCACATGTGCCATATGCATGCACTCAGTGTTCTACCATATTGCTTGACATGATAGAGTGATTACACATCATCACCACCTAATGGCCTGTTATGCTTATATAGGTGTTTTTAACTGTTTCTGTGTTGGAATGGAGACAGAGAAACATTCATAAACACCTCTGGGGTGGATGACAATTTCTTTTTGCAAACAGAGGGAAAAAAAATGTTTTTAAAAACATCTGCGTATGTGTGAAAGTAGCCTCTATGGTATTTTAACTCTTTCAATAAATATTTACAGTACTGATGCCATTATTGATGCTATTTATCATGATCACTGAAGAAAGAAGATATAAAAAAGAGGAGCTTATTTGACAGGCATCCAGGATTATTAAAAAAAAAAGATTCAAAGACAGTAAACATAAAGTTTGGGTTGTATTTGGCCCACACACACAGTGAAAGCACTTTAGTGCACTTCTCAATAAACTTTTTCCTAACTTCCTCTGAACTTATTAGTCATAAGGTATAACAGTCTGTTTATAGTGATCCAGACCAGTATACAGGCTTAATGGAACCTTGTTTGCCCTAAAATATAACATTGGCTTGACTTTAAACCCCTGACAAACCGGACAGACCCAGGGTCATCATGGGGCTCTTCGTGTATGTAGTAAGACTGTGGCCTCTGTTTTTCTTCTTTAACTGTGAGTGTTGTGTCACTTCCTGAATCATAGAGGATGTGGTGGTTTTCTGTTGAGTGAGATAAAACACATGACACAGAAAAAGATGTGGTTCATGACGATCAGAATGGTATAGACTGTGATATTTTCCTTTTCCATTTAACAAATGATATTGAGTGCAGGTAAAAACTTTGATTCATTATAAAGACTAAGAAAAGCACTCCTGAGAATCAACAAAGCAAAAAAGCACAAGATAGCACTGCTAGTAGAAGAGAGCCTGTAGGTTGGCTGATTGGTGGCAGTTGACATATAGACTGCTAATTTATGAGAAAAGATCAGTGGAATGATAACAACTTAATTTTAGAGTGCAGTCAAGAGACTAACAGTACCAATCAAGTATCATGTGTGTATATATATATACACACACACACACACACACACACACACACACACACATCTTTAACACAGAGCAAGACCCAATGACTACATCCTTCTCTCAGCAAGCTTTTGTATTCACACACATTCTGAGAGGTTGTGTCCACTTGGCTCACAGTTGAATCATTTGACGAATCTGCAAACAAAACTTAGGGCCCTGTTTGAATAAGCTACGGAGTAAGGTCTAAGGTTCATGATGAAAGTAATATCAGGATGTGTAAGATTTCATTTTTTCGGTAAAGCAGCATATAATCGAGGTGCAAAGTAATGCGCTTAGGGGTTGTATTTAGTCACTTAATTAATCCTAGGTGTGTCTTTGGCAAAATATGAATAGAAACAGGGTGTCATCTCTCATTTCTTTTAAAAGCCTGGTGCACCTGCACCTGGCAAATTGCTATTGAATAGCAGATTAAATGGTGAAAGCTCTAATCCTCTGTGCCATTAACAACTACATATGACTTTATGTGAGCAAATACACCAATGTTCAACTGCCAAAGACAACTTCTGCGCATCCTTGATTAAATGCAAATCAACTGTGGGTAGGTGAAATAAAACAACATTAATCAGGTAATTTATTAAATATCTGCATCAGCCCTCTGCAGCAGAAATAATAAATGTGTCTCCCCATTAAGAAAATCACATAAGACAAAGCAGCATAACTTTAATGATTATTTAAATCTCTGGGCCAGGATTTATTTCACATAATTATTCTCATTTCTACTTATCCAAAAGGTCACACACACTCCAAGTTTATATAGTGAAGTAGTTCGGAGTAAAGCCATCCCTCTGATAAATGCTAGCTCCTATAGAGCTACCCCTTTCCTCTGGAGAGTTTCCTTTGTCCTTTCAACTTCAGGTTTTGGCTTTACTAAACAGTACTACAGTATTAACTGCAGTGACATTTTTGCATGTGGAAAACCTTTAAAATTCGGCTACTGAAAGCAACATGTCTGATCAATAAAGTAAATTGTTGTAAACACCCATACATCAATACAAAACACACACACTCACTCACACGTACAGGCAAGAAAACTCCTAAAAAGCTGCTTCACCTACTTGTAGGCAATTTGGTTTACATGGACTGGTGTAAGTGGAATGAAATGTGCACATAGGTGCCAGATCCTAAAATAATTTATTTGGATGGGTGACAGATGGATAATTTGTACGTACATGCAGATCAGAGCCAGTCTGTACGTTGCTAATATGCATGCTGTTAATTGGTGCAGGATCTTAATGCTGCTTTCAGATAGTAATGCGTTGATCACACCTCTTTTTAAGCCCTCAGTCAGTGTAAGTGCATTGCCAGTTTTCCAAAGTGGGCTGTGACATTTAGCTGCTTTGTGTTAGTTTTAAGATAGGACCCTTAGAGCCTTAAGTAATGATAACTGGTAAGCCTGTGAGATTATTCATGCTTTGTATATCCATGCTTTGGTTAAGTCATTGCAGCCCAAACAGAAATTAAAAAGCCAGTACAGTATTTTTCATAAATTATTACCAGTTTTAAGTGCTGCAGGGCATAATAGTCGATTGAAAGGAGCTCAAGTATTATAGCTTATAGAAACAGTATTGACAACAATATAGTGTTACACAATGTGATGCTGTTGTTCCGCCCGAATATATATTTACTTTGTGAAATCTGGTTAATGCCGCGCCGTCATACAGGAAGATGATAACTGATTATAGATAACTGTCACTGATGCTTCAGTGTTATACTTTTCTGGAGGTTAAGCTGGTGGACTCGCTCTAACTTCCTGAGGAAGCGTTCTGAGTTTGTGTACGTTTTAGCAGCTTAAGATTAAGAAGACGTGAGCTGAAGTCATGTTGACTAAGAGCTTAGGAACCTCATCCATTATATTCATTTCTGCCTAGAAGATTGTGTGATTTTTGTGCACGGCGGGCTTTTATGTTTGAAACCTCTGTGATCAGTGGGCCATTATTTGGAGCTCTTCTAAACAGTTTCCATTTTTTCCTCTATTTTTCTCTAACTTTATCTTTACTTTTATTCTCTAAGTGCTGCGCAAAACACTTTACCATTTTTGTTGATATGTTATAATGAACATAATATCTCTTATATACTGTTGATGAAATGTAACTGCATGTTTACCCAGTACTCATACAAGGGCTAAAATTACTCCTTGGGAGACTTGAGTCCCTCAATTTTTCTAATCCATTTAAGTGTATACAGCACACAGCACAAGCTTACGTTGCAGAGGTGACCTGAAGGAAAAAGGCAGTGTCCAAACTTTAGGATACTTTCAAGCTCAAACAAAATAAAAAATCTGTGTGTCTATTGAACAGTGAAGTAAATGTCAAATGGTCTATAACTAGAGGTCGATAAATAATGGATTCAATGGCCCATATAATAACAGCTGCTGGAATGGAAAAAGCTGATTGCCAGTTAATTCAGTGATAATGGTAGTAGGTACAATGTCTCACTGATGCCTGTTAATCGACCAAACCATTGAATCAATCGACCTCTACCTTTCACAACAGGACCTCTGTGTTTCAACTCAAACTCTAACTCACTACACATCCAGTCCAAGAAGTGGACCAGAAACAAAGCCAAGTGAAGTCAGCAAACATAAGTTTGTTTTTTTTTTACATTGAATGCAATATGGCACTTATATGCACTAAATAGGTTAAGTCTGACAGATATTATTGTTTGGATTTAAGAAATAAAGATGTCGATTTTTCCAGATCAGGAAACAAGTTAGTTGTGTATACCATTGCTCTTCAACATAACAAAATATTTCTTATCTGATTACCAGATTAATCAATGCAAAAGTCTTATAAGTACTGGGGTACTAAAATAGCTGCGGTTCTGTGTTGGATTTTGTATATATCCAGTGATGCTTTGAACATGGTCCAGCAAGATTTAGATGCCTATCTCTGCGTGTTCAGATGATGTGGCAGAAAGACCGAGAGGAAGTTGAGGATTTTGATGGTTCATGTGAGCTGAGGCAGAGAGGAGGGTTAGGCAGAGGCTGCTCCACGCAGTCTCTGTCTAACTTCCTCTCCCACTACATGTTATACAATATTTGCTCAGTCACTAGTCATGTAATTGTTCTCCTTTTTGTTGATTTTCTCACAGCAGGAAGTAGATATGATTTGAGTTTGATCTTAATCTCAAACAATAAACGCTAGTGGTTTATATGTTCTATATGAGAACAAAGTCCTGAGCTGACACTGATTTATTGAATTTCAAGCTGATGCAGATTTATTACATTTCTTTGCCATTTCAATACAGTTTGAACTGCCAGTTCAGTTTATTTGCCTAATGTGAACTCAGCAGAGAGAAGGGAAACAGTGGGGGTGAATAAGGCTCTGCCCCCTTTTGGATTCATACTTGCATAGCATATATGATATGATTTCCATATGACGGTTTTGTTGTTTACTCCTTTGGCCCCCTTTCAAGCAGATCCCCCTGTGCTAACATGCATAAGCACATTGCCACTTTTTCCCACCTCAATTCACAATCCCACCCCTGCATTAAATGGCCACGTGTGCACAACATATAACTTTACTCGCTCAGTTAAAGAAGTTTTAGAGCTTAACACTGACTGCCATCAGGTCAGATTGGGAGCTGGAGAAGAGGGGGATGGGAGTGGGGGATGGAAAGAGAGGACAGATGTGTTTATAGAGGCTGGAGGAGGGAGGAGAGATGATAATAAGTTTGCAACTTTAAACCAGCAGAGCTTTCAGCGGGTCCATCATTACATGTCATGCAGCCAAGTATTGTCCTAACCCCCAGCTAATAAGTGATGCATGTTAATCATCCTTTGGTTTGTAATGCTAAAAAAAACTAGTATTAGGCATTATCCAAATCAGTTGTTTCATGCTGTATCCTCTATTAAATCTGGTGTGTAGAGATGTATAATTTCCAAAACCATCCCAGTCAAATAAAACAGGAAAGATTAGGAAAAAAGTTGCAGCAGGAGCAACAAGAGACTAAGAGAAGAAAGCTGTAACTTATGTAAGAGTTGAAAAGAGAGTTTGGAAGGAACACACTGTTCCTATGGAATCTCTAAATGAAAAGAGGAAGATTTTTTCTTTTAAAGAGGGATCACGTCATGACAAAGGGATAATCAAATGAGGATTGGAAACTTGGCTCTCCGTAACTGGGTATGGACATCTTTACAGTGTAATTTAAACCTCCATGCTAACACGAGAGTCAAAAAAAGTGTTTCTCATTTGTGACCTACATGTAGGCCTTTTGAGAAAATAAAAGTTACAATAAAGCACTCAGAGAGAAAATTTATTTAACATGTTCCATTTTTAACATGACATGCAACAGATTTACTTCTACCATTTTACATTTCAACCAAATCCTGTGAACAAGTGAGTCATGCACTGGAATGATCCAAAGATTAAAAAAAAAAGTAAAAGTCTTTTTTCAAACAGTGTTTTTATTGCTTTTGATTGCAGAACCTGTTGTGAAAACTGGCATCAGACCAGGGAAAAGCAGGAGAAGTCCACTGCAAACTCTTTACAATGGAGACCAGGTGAGAACACAAATAAACACATAGAAAAACATGTATTTGTGCCTCGCCAACTTTAAAATGATTAAAAAGGGCTGGAAATTGTAAACATGAAATCCCTACATACTATTTTTTAGCAAAACTGGTGACATGGCTCTGTTGTTGACATTGTCAGTTAGTCTAAAGTAGAATCAATCTGCATTTAATTTTTGGATTTCCATATATTTCTGTACACACCTTGTGTTTTTCTGTAGCTGCTGTTTGTTTGTTGGTTTAGTTATTGAGACAAGGGGGAGGGAAAAATTAACTTGAAACTAAATACAGACTACAGGGGAATTTGTCTTGTGCTTGTCAAATTGTTCCCTTGTTCTTTTGAACTCTTTTAGCACCTTACCTGCACCGGTTTTTAAATATATTTAATTTCTGCTTTTCCCCCAATCATTTATGCATCTGGGCCCTCTTCACTGGTCCCCTGCACTGCCTGATCACGCCCCCGTAAGCAGCTGGAGATGTTGGCAGCTCAGAGGTCCCTCCAAGGCCGCAGAGAGCTGTTGGAACAGTCTTGTCTGAGCCACATGAGGAAGCGGCAGGTGCTTTCGCCCGAGGACCTTAAACATCTTATTGTGGATGATAAACACAGCCTTATTTACTGCTACGTACCCAAGGTTGGTTACCAAGGAATAAGCAGTGCCAGCAGCAAAAATTGTGAAACAGAGGTTTTTTATTCTGTGAGCTGAACCTTCTTGTGGGGAAGGTAGTCTTTCCAATGTCTTGGTGGGTAGAAGTATAGAAATCTACTCAGAAACTATAAAAAGAAGATCCCCTCTTTACCTCCAGACCCTGCTTGAGAAAATCATAATCTTCAGATTTCTTTAATTGGTAAAATATACCAGTTGTTATTTTTGTCTGAACATTCATGGGTACTGTGCAGAAAAGAACTCTTCTAGTTGCTGTTTCAGCATGCTTTTAACTTTGCCAGCAGACCAAAACCGAAAAAAGAAGTGTGACAGTGTTAGAATTTGCAAGTCTTTGTTCTGGCCTGAGAATATTCTTCTGGAGTTTTTGATGTTATCTCCTTGATGTGTTCATAGTTTCACTTGTTGAGATGCAAGTATGTTTCAGTATACCACAACACTGTATGACTGTGTGAATCTTCCTCTTGTTTACCTTTCCCAGGTAGCCTGCACTAACTGGAAGCGGGTCCTTATGGTCCTCACCAGCGACGGACGCTACACCGATCCCCTAGCCATCCCTGCCAATGAAGCCCATGTGGCAGGAAACCTTCGCACACTCTCCGAGTTCACAGTTCCTGAGATCAACCAACGCCTTCGCAACTACCTCAAGTTCATCTTTGTGCGGGAGCCCTTCGAGCGCCTGGTGTCCGCCTACAGGAACAAGTTCACCCGTAACTACAACACCGCTTTCCACAAGCGCTATGGAACCAAGATCATCCGCCGGCATAGGCTCAACCCCGAGCCTGAAGCACTGGAAAAAGGAGATGACGTTACATTTCAGGAGTTTGTCCAGTACCTTGTTGACCCTCGGACCCAACGGGAGGAACCTTTTAATGAGCACTGGGAGCGGGTGCACTCCCTCTGCCATCCCTGTCTGATCCACTATGATGTAGTGGGGAAATATGAGACTCTGCACCCTGATTCGCAGGCCGTGCTAAGGTTGGCTGGAGTGGAGGGATCACTTCAATTTCCAACATCTGGTAAGAGCACCAGGACAGATGGTAACATGGCAGCACGTTACTTTAAGCAGATCAGTCCTTTTTACCAGAAGAAGCTGTTTAATCTGTATCGAATGGACTTCCTGCTCTTTAACTACTCTACACCAGAGTACCTCAGGACTCGATGAGGAGCAGAGCAAAGAGGATTCAGTGCCATGAATAGACGGTCGTTTTTTGTCAGTGATGGATCATTTTGCACTTTTTGATTGCCAAAGACTCTTGCACAATCATCATCCTTGCCTGGAGTGGGCTGTCGCAATCACTGACTTGTCTCAATGACTCTCTACTAAAACTTGATCATTTGGTTTCAGTGGGTTGATCTATCTAATGAAATGTTCTCCCTGAGAAGAGCAGATGGTTTGTTGTGTAATTTGAGCTGCTGTCCTATATGTAAGCCTACTTACCAGTGTGAAAACAGGAAGTTTAGCAGGACGGAATAAAGATGTGGTTTGTTAAAAATTGCAGGCACAATCTTTACTAACAGAACGTTTTCAGTCAGAGTTCAGCCAGAATTAAATATTTGTTTTTTTTATTTGCCTGATAATCATTTGACACCAACAAATTCATGATAAATTAAGCAATTCTTACTTTGATATTCAGTTTCATCCGATACATGTGATCTTGTTGTACCCTTTACAGTAAATGTTTTCCCATGATTTTTTTTCTGAGAACTGATGAGTCATGAATGATGATCAGAGTTCAGAGGAGCAGGTTCTCCTCTTCCATAGATCTGTGGGTGAAGGAGCTGACTGTGAAAATGACTTCAGCAGATTTAATCAAACCACCTACAAAGATAACTGGATGGCCTTTATTTATGTTATGTTGGTGCATTAAGTATTTATTGTGGAAGTGTGTGTGGTAGAAAGCATATTGGCTCATGATTTTGTGGAATGATTTGTGGTTGAAAGACAGAAGGGACTTGTCTTTTTCAGAGTGTTTTTTATTGCATTTTCATTGAAAGTCATATGCTGTCTTGGCTTTTGCACATAAATTTGCAAGTAAAGTCATGCCAAATTGTAACTTCCCTACAATTCAAAGGTCATAATATCCCACTTTTCTTTCCTTTTCTGCTCAACCTTTACCCTCGGATTATCTAACTTGTCACAGAGTTAAATGTTTTATCTGAAACTAATTCCTAGGCAAACTTACAGTCACTTCCAAATTCCAGTAAAATGTTGCTGCCATCCCTCCTCTATCACTGTCTGTATTTAGCTCTGGGCTGGTAGACTGAACAAACAGCCGCATAGCTGTGGTCAGGGTCAGGTCCTGCCCAGTGCTGCCCCTCGTCAGAGCTCTCCTTGTTAGGGGAAAGCAGGCACCGGAGGGGTAGATCCACCTCCAGTCATCTCCACTGCAGTTCCTTGTTCAGCAAATGGGATGGAGTTTATGGTAAATAATACAGAGGTTGATGAAGGAAATGTTTATTAATGGTCTGCACTGCAAAAATATCAGGTTTACCAAATTTTCTCATACAGTTTTGAATAATTTAAGGGAAACTCCATCGTTTTTGCACATATGAAGGACTACTTGTGTTTAAGGAAGATTTAGGTTAAGCCTTTTGTGGCTTCTGATGGAGCTGTGTGAAGTTTTTTTAAGTTGCCATGAGTGATGTCACTTGAGTCTGTCTCTTTTGACTGAGGACTACAAGTTTAAAAATGGAATTTGAAATAAATGGTGTGGAGTAAGTGTAATGTGAGCTAACCAGACCTATGTACCCCACTCCTGATCTTATGTCTTGAGGCAAGTGTCACACATTAGCTGTTTAGTCTTAAATATAGCCTTCAGATATCAAGAGGGGAGAAGAATACCTGTAATTCCAAAGAATTTTTAAAATGTCTATAGACTACAAATAGACTACAAGCATATTTGCTAAAAATAAATCCTTTTAAAATGCTTACTTACGCCACAAGATTATGTGCTGCTTGAGGTTATTATTACCTTTATGCAAAACATTTTTTAAAGAAAGCTAATGGAATATCTTAAATAAAACTTATTTTTGAAACTAACTGAAAATTGTTTGTTAAAGTTAAAATATTAAAATTTAATATTCCTATTTACCTGTTTCTATATAACTCCATGACATTTTTTTGTGGAAGATTAATGAAAGATAATCTCCTTTGACACTCATAATAGTTAAAATATTTGGATCAAGTCCGAGTGTTTTAGAACAGATTGCTCACTCAAATAGAAATTTGACTTCACTCTGTAATGATGACATATATTTTCCCATTGTAACATGTGACTTTATTCCATTGCCCTCTTAAACACACTCCTTACCCAGCCAATGTTTGCTAGCCTGCTTATCAAGACATCAGTCTGGCTTGGATAAACTGGAAGCATTGTATGCTGGGATTCATCTGAAACTGACTTAGCTAGTTATTTCCCGACAAGTCAGAACAAGAACAGTTAAATTTTCACTGAAAAAAGACATGTCCCTGACTCAGGATATTGGTCCAGTTTTTGCAGAAAGCATGCTTCATGTTCATGCATGTCAGGGCAGGTTGCCAGTGAGCAAGGAAAAACTTCATCTCTTTAACTTCCAGGTTTCTTTTGTGAAATATTTCATCTTGTTAAAGAATATTGTCATATATCTCCTCTCTTGTTTCCTTTTTTTCCCCTTTTTTTCTTCTTTTTTTGCCTGTAGTCATGCTTTAAAAAGTGCAATAATTATGTGAGTTTCTGGAATGTCTTAAAAGCTGCGTCTTTATGAGTTGCTTTCTCTTTTATTGAAACATTAAATGTATGTCATCATGCATATGCCACATTTTATTTTTATTTTTGTCTTTAAATTGCAGCTGCGATTTACAGGGTTTTCATTTTAATGCTCCTGTGTGCAATTGAAGCCATAAATTGCAAGAGGACATGACTTGCCAAAACCCAATCACACCCTTCATGTTCTTACTGGCTTAACTGCATGCTGCACAAACTGTTTCACCTTTTAATTTCTTTTTTTCTTGGAAAATACAGTATACAAATAGCAAGTTTCAAAAGGACAAAAACATACTGTGTATCAGTTTCAAAAGCCCAGACGCTGCTGTGTAGGAACACAGCTAGTCAGACATCTCCAACCATTCCTGCAGAAATGGTTCCTTAGTCAGACCTGTGACTTTGTGAGTCACCATGAAATAGTGAGCAAAGCACAATTTGAAAGAATCTGTCATGCACCTGTTAACTTGTGCTGCAAAACTGTGAATGTGATGACTTGATAACTAAAACCTTGTTGATGTGATGATTTAGTGGCTGGTTTTCTTGAAGTTTCAAAGTTTTAAATACAATACCTTAGCAGCACTGAGAGTGTGTGTGTGTGTGTCATTCTTTTGTTTGTTCATTCTGCAAAAGTCGAACTCAGAAATATTCTCCCCAAGGCAAGTGCTGGTATTTACATTGTACAAGATTAACTTTTTCTTCCTGTGAACTGTTAAGGGGTGGTTGCAGTGCAGGATGAACGAGGCACCCTTGAAATAATAATAAATAATAAATAAATAAGTCCTTTTAAAACATCTTTTGCATATATTTTTAACATAAAAGATGTGCCAAATTTACAAGGAGACAGATGATACATTCTTCAAATTATTGTGAGGGTACACAGAGTTAGTGATTTTCTATCAAGCTGTTCTTACGCACATTTTATGATCAACCTTGAAACGCTCAAAACTCCTTAAAAACCGTTAAAATACAAAAGCATTTTTTCCAAAAATTGTCTTTAGTGCAAAATACAATTTAAACAGCAAACATATGACACACTCAATGCAAGTGACTTCAGCTTCTACTGAGGCATCTGTTTAACTGGAGAGATGATAACATCAGATTTGTGTTGAACGACAAGGAGACTGTAAGTATTTACAAATGAATACATGGAACAAACAGAATAGCTGAATTTCTATTGTTTGCACTTTCTTTTTTATAAATTATAACAGGAATGGAAATGCGCAATTTCCTTTTTCATTCCTTTCCCTTTTTTTTAAGGTTAACCAAAATTGTGGTTAAAATTTGTCCTATAGTTGAATGGAAATCTCACTGGTGTTGTAATTTCCACCAAAGTAAAAAAGATCTTGGGCCTTGTGTGTGTGTGTGTGTGTTTTTTTGACTGTTTTATGTGACACAAAGGGACACAGACTTTCATTGCACTGTTGGTTTTT
>JAQNCA010000002.1:7048503-7061043 GCA_029783725.1 Acanthurus tractus | reverse complement strand
TAACCTTTGCCAGGAAGGACTGTAGAAGATTCTTATAAAACTGACTTAAAATCCTGAAGATCATGCAGCTGAAAAAACTCATTTAGATGTGTACCTAAGTTATAGAGGCTAGTGGAACAGAAGCTAGCATGTGGCAGTTCTTTGTTAGCACTTATTCTCTCTATAAAAAAGAAATTGTTGCACAAAGTACAATAAAAAAGCAAGGATAGAGCTGAGTAAATATGCTTGCTGGCCTGCCTGCTTGACTTGAGCTTCTCAATTGTGCACCTGAGTTTTAGCTCCACCCACCAATTGTTGCACACTGCCAATGAAGCCAATCAAGTACTTTCAGCCTCCTGAATTGCTGCTGGGGGTGGGGTGGGGGGGATGATGAGGTTTAAAAGGCTAAACAAGGCCGCAAGGGAACGATAGAAGTGTGTAATGGGTGGGACTGCTGCATGTGTGTCTATTTATACATATTGCTTTCGGGTTCTGGACTGGTAGGTCCCCCTGAGGGCTGTCACATTGGAGGCTATCTTGGGACATGGCCCACTTCTGCTGTAATACTGCTGCTCCTGCAGCTTCGGGGTGACGAGCTACAAGCCAAGAGAACTAGACACTATGCTTCTCTGGATCCCTCAGGAGAAAAAAAATCTGTGTTTATAATATGCATGCTGTAATGTCATTATAATCACTTGTGTTCATGCTTATCATCACTATACATCATCACTGTATCATTTGTATGTGTATTTAGTGAGGCCTGTGGCCTCCTTTTATTTTCCACCACTTAATGAGTTTACTTTTCTCCCTGGGTTCTTCTCTTCCTTCCACAAATTTGATTTTAAAAGCTAAGAAAGGTGGATGTGAATGTCACCTATCCAGTCATCTGTCTATTTGTAAGGAAACACTGTCCTCCATCTTCCCTCCAGCTGTGCAATTCAAATTCTCACTATGTCTATTCCAGTCAGTTAACCAGTTAATTAATCTTTTCTCATCAATTTCTTTGTAAACAAAATGTGTTTTGAATACTTATGCTATGTCCTTAAAGAGCTGGCTGAGTCACTAAAAAAAAGGATAAGACTGACTGAATATCATGTTTCATAAAAACCAAAGTCACTCAGCCTATTTAATTTGAACCTGAAGCTATTATCACCCAAGCAACAGGTTGAGTCAATCTGCCCCTCATTTTACTCTTGATCCATTCTTTATCGTTCAACTACCAACTAACTCTAACCCAATTACCTGTCTCTGGCTGTCTGTGTACAGTTATGTCCACAGTCATCCATCATTCATCCATGCCAGCACAATAGACATTTTGACTCTACTCGCACAAAATATCGAGATGTGGTCTTTAGTCAGACACATTGTCTAAATAGGGAAAAAGTCCAGGTTAATGCAAGGGGTAAATCTGTCCAGAAATAGTGAGACTGGATCTGCCTGTTCACATGAAAAAGGTAGTCTGATTCTCAGTCTGTTAGACCTTAGGGTATCTATAAAAATCGTACATGGGATGACGACCTAACACAATATGATACAGAGAGCGACAGATGGTTGTTTTACCAAACATAAAATCTATTTCACATTTTCCCGATAAGAAAATGTGAAAGAGACAAGCCTGTGATAGTAAACAGAACTGTGTGAAAAAATGAAGCAAAACAAGTAAAAATTCTGCTGAAATCTAGTTGATCTGCTGTAAACAAGCTTACAATTCTAGTCATAGAGTGACCTAAAAATCAGTACTGCAACGAGCTGGGACTGACATGGATTTTTGTACGCAAATAAAGGAACTTCATGTATTAAATTTCCCATATTAATGACAGTTGATAATTAAGTACGAATTTGTCATAGGCAGTGTTTCATTAAGTTAATTAAGTTTCCCCTAACCCAACAAGTCATAAAACTATGTGACTGTTTTACTGAGTCTAAAGAAGGTGGGCCACCTCCTCATGTACAGGTTTTGTTCTGCAAGACTTAGATTCAAACTAAATATGGATGGCAAGAAACCATTTACATATCAGGTTAAAGTGCAAAGGCAAGATAGGACTGTTTACTGCCCAGGGAACTTTTCCTGATACAGATCCCATTTAAATGGTGGGTGTAAATTGAGTGTTTCTGTAAAGTCGGTTCATCCAGCCCGTCTCCGATCGAGCTATGGCTTTAAATGTCTACACCAAATCTCATAAGTTTCATTGTACTAGCTAAAATAAGTCCATGGTACAGACTACTGAAAATCTCTCAAGTACCAAGAGGTGCTGAAAAAAGGCATTTTGGAGAATTGGTTTCATAATTAAGCGTTGTTTTAGTATCAGCACCAAATCTCAGTTAAAGAAAAGCACTAGCTTAATAAAAAACTTTTAACACGATAACCAACTGTATTCATCCATCTCCCAAACCATATGTATCAGTGTTATTTTCCTTTTTTTAATTTTTCATACTTGTATAAGGTCCATAACTATTCCAGCGGAGACCATTCCAAGCCCAGACACCAGGTACGGCACTATAACCTGGGCAGCAATGAGCCAGGAGCTCTCTGGGAGAAACCCATGTTCTGATCGAGTCAACTTCCATGTCACGCCACGCAACTTCTTGCCCTGGTAGCGTAGCTCGAGCTCCAGGCGAGTCACCACCATGTTGAAAGAGAGGTTACTAAAGCACTTGGTCAACGTAGTTATCTCATGGTTAGTTTGATGGCTATCCAAAAAATTGGCCTCTGATATGTCCCAAAAAATTCCTTTGAGTTTCACCTGCCCTTTGAAGTAAGCAGGGATAATTTGAAGACAAAAAAAATCAATGTGGTTGTCCTTGGTTCAAAAAGAAAAGGCCTTCATGAAGAACTGAGTAACAGTATTTGTGAATGCATGGCTGTTCTGCTCTCGAGGAATTCCAGAGAAATGACTGGCATTTCTTAAATCTTTCTTGACAATGAACAAGTACAACAATCTGCTTATATTAACCCTTATTTCTTCAGAAGAAAATTGAAGAATAAGGTAATAAACAATTGCAATGTATTTAGGTGCGCAGGAGTGAAAATCAAGTAAACAAAAATAAGAGATTGTCTCTTGATTTTACATTTGTTTCAATTACTTATCTTTCTTCTAAGGCAAAAACAAAACTGGAGTCTTTAACTCTATCTTGAGGGCAATGGAGCGTGGCAACTTTGGCCAAATGGTGAGTCAGCAGTGATGAGGTATCCATTTGTCAGCACAATCATTGACACCATTTCTTACTCATAGATTACCATCTTTATCAAGAGGCAAAAATCCTCACTTCACAACTGCTGTCAAAGCCTGAGTTTGTTTTAACCAACCTGCCTTTTTAAAAAAAAAACAAAGGTAAGATGGCTGTGTCATACACA
The DNA here is from genome assembly GCA_029783725.1 of Acanthurus tractus. Taxonomy (NCBI): domain Eukaryota; kingdom Metazoa; phylum Chordata; class Actinopteri; order Acanthuriformes; family Acanthuridae; genus Acanthurus; species Acanthurus tractus. The sequence continues at coordinate 7,057,709 of JAQNCA010000002.1, read as the reverse complement.
TACACAGTTTAATGAGAATGAACTGATAATGGACAGTTCAGATTTTGGAAAGTCCTAATTAAGCCTTGATCCACTACAGACTCCATTAGATGTAGTTCCAAGTCTTCTGAAAGGAGTTTAGTGTTAATTTCTTCTGGTCCAAATCCATCTGAATCAGTCATAAATCCTCTTGACCTCCAGCGTAAAGGTACAGCTGTGTCCTGCAAGTATTAGCGATGATGGCAATGAATGATTGACAGCAACAAAATAAAGATAAAGAGTCGTCCAAAAGGTTTTGGGAGTTAAAAGCGGCAGAATTCCCTTATGTCCTTGTCGATCCGGCTCTTCTCTTTTGGTAGGCTCGCAATGAAGGTGAAGAGGAAAACAAAAAAGAGCTATGTGATGTCAATAAGTAATCTAAGAGATCCACTGACAAGATGTAGCACCCAGCTTCTGGTAGGTTGGAGTGCTCCTTTCCTCTTGTCAGCATCAGGGTAGTCCTGCTCCCTCCGCTCTGTTCTGCTGTGACGTAGCAGAGAAAGAGGCAGGGCTGTCTGTGCTGCCCGACATGCAAACTCATGAGGGAAATGACCGGCTTACTGCCTAACACTCTGCCTCTCGCTGCTTTTTGCTGCGTGTCTACCTCTCATCCTACCTTCCTCTTTCCACGTGACATCCCACTTTCTACGTTGGCTGGTCTGGCTGCGTTTCTCCCTCCCTCATCCCTCTTTTTCTAACCTCTCTCTCCCTACATCGTGACTCATTCTTTCTCTCCTTCCAATCCATCCATCTCCAGTTCACTGTGTCCCTGTCACAGGCCTTAGTACTGTATCTCTTTGCTCTGTAACACAAACAAACGGGTACTGCACTGTGTGAGAAAAAACAATGCTGTGCTTTCAGGAAGCTTCCATGATCTAAAATATTGATTTCAGGGTTTTTTCAGGTCACGAAAATCCAAGAATCACTACTTTTTTCCCCTCTTTTTTTGTCTTGCATGCAAACACGTTTTATAATGCTTTTATTTCCTCTTTTAGATAGAGGTAATAGACATTTCTTCATGATTATAAAATCATTAGTTGGATTCCCAGTTTAGTAGTTAGGATCTTTCTCATTCACTTAATTGCATTTAATGTGATTTGTGATTCATTACTTAACTCTCAATAGTTCTGTCAATATTCCTCGAAAATCTCATTCAGATTTTCTGTCTCATTACTTCTAATATCCAAATTATATTAAAATTTTTAATGCAATGTACCTACATGGGGTTAACAAAGGCTTAAGTATAGCCAAGCCCAATATCAGCTTGCTGATATTGTTGTTATATATATTTTATCTACTTAAGAGTAATACTCAGGCACAAAGTGAATGACATTAATCCTGTAATATAATACTGTGATCAGACCACAGCAGGCAAAAAAGGGTAATATTAAACTGTTTGGGGGCTTTTTTGCCTCTCATACCATGAACATTTGCTGATATACTGATATTAAAGGCTATTATTTTAGTGTTATTTAGAAAATACTGAATTGTATTGTAATAGTGTAATGCATCAAAATGTTAGATCCTTCATTTTCCAAAATGCCTCTCAACAGCATCTTTTCTCAAGAACACACTGACTCCAGCAGGGTTATTTTTTCAGAACCGACAAAGCTTGTAGAGAGCCACAGCTTGTAAAAATGTCTAATGTGGTGGTACTCCTCATGATGAGACACCTTAACTTCACATGTAAAATCAGTGGAGTGCCCTTTTAAGCTAATTAAATGCCAAAACGTGAGGCACACATAAGAAAGATGGAAGATTTCTTGATACATGTAGAGTTAAGTTCTCCTTAATTCCTTCTTTGGGGAAAAATGATGGGCAAAAAAATGTGATGTAGCTACACTGTCTATACAAGCAATATATAACCGGACAAACCTACAACACACACATGTTTCTGATGCACTTCTGTGAGTTCATAATGTCAGTAGATAATTCTCAAAAGTAATCTGTTCATTCCATACAAGCAGCTATATAATCTAAGTGAATACCAAAAAAAGTCATGTCAACACCATGGATGCCCCTTTGCAAGGCAAAAGTGAGGTTGTTTTGCTCTTTCGCCCTGTCATCATGCAATCCTGCCCTGTGTCATTTTTAAGACAAAATAGATGAAATGGAAATAGCTGATGGGGGTGTTATCACAGTTTGGTTTAAATCTGTTAGTTTCAAATATTTATAGAATATAACACCATGGGCTTTTCAGAGGCTGACCACCTATAGTCATCTAAAGGTTTATATTTATACCACTGCAGAACAACTATTTATAGAGCACATCAAGTGTAGAGTATTTTTGTGTGAATATTATCAACAGTCAAGTAGTTCAGGCTCCTGTGCCTATTTGAACAAGTAATGTTATGAAGGCGTTGAAATATATTTGCATAATTGTGTATTGCAGCCCAGGCTTGTTAGAGCTGAGTGAGCCACAACTTGGAAAGCAAACTAACTAAAAAAATGAAGAGGCCCATCAGCAGATTGGATGTAGGATGTAACATCAAGGCAATAAGATGTATGTATGAAACAGGATATAGTTGTTAGAAAAATTTTTAAAAAACTGCATAGGTAAGAGTAGCAAAATTACTGATAATGTAGTACTCTTGACTTGATATATGTTTTACTCAGACAAGCAGCTTTCAGGGTACTTGCACTGTACCCTTAGCTTTGATACACAGCAGTCAGCCAAACTCATGGCCAATCATCCTCCCTCAGAAACAGAGATACAGATAGTGTAGAGCAGAAGGTGAAAGAAATACTGATGAGCAACAGAGGGAGTGAAGGGAAAAGACATGAGCGGATATACAAGTGTATTTCTGTGAAGGACAGAGAAGAGGAAACAGGAGCGAGCTAATCTTAACGCCGCCGACAGCAGTGTGTCTGATTTCCCTCATCCCAGCCGGATGCACAACGAATGCCAGGGACACCTGGCAAAGGACTAAAACACCACAGGACAACACACACACACACACACACACACTCACACCTACTCCACATCAATTATAAGACAAGAACTGGAGAGCAGACACACAAACACACTCACCACCCACAGGACTGCCCTGTAGTATGGAAGAGAGAAGCCTTTGACAGCTTTCTAAAACTTTGATTTTTTCCAAATGGCCAACTTGAAAAAAATATACTGTTACATTACTCACCTCAAACTTACATTGTGATTAATTGGCAGGTATTCTAGAGAACACACATTTCTTTTATCACACTTTAAGTCCCTCTTTTAACTTCAAAGTCCACCTCATTTAATGTACATTTTCCTGCAATAAGGGAACTTATCTACAATATCTGTCTCCCAACTTATTTTCTACATTCAAAGAGGGAATGTGTGTTTTAGTGTAGGCTGACAAATGCAGCTTGTGTACTTTAGCAAGCATTTGACCAACGTGATTAACTAACATATTGCCCTAAGGGCTAAGAAACTGTTATCATGTTTTTATAGTGAAGAAATGAGCTGATTTCTTATGTGCCTGTAATGCAATTAACAGTATGACAGAAATGATCCAAGCGTGGCTGTTAATGAGGTATGCTGTTAATATTTGGTCAAAATGCAGAGTTGGGATTTATAAACAGTTTAGCAACACAATTGTACTGCCAGGATTTTAATATGAGAAATTTCTGTGACTCTTTCACACTTGTTTGATGGAAAACATAGTTTATGTCTGATTGGTGTTTAATTAATCAGTTTTAAAAGGATCATGTTCTAACAAGTTTATTAATCTAAAATACTCAGTTGTCCCTAATTTTGAGAAAGTTACAGTGGTAGTGACGGTACACTAATGAAGTATGTAGTACCAGATGAGTGCATTGACGCAAATACTCGCTGATACTGATGCCAGTATCTGCTGCATTTCCAATACTGCTATGGCAATTAGAACAATCATAGATAAGGGCAGAAGATTTGACTTGCTCATTATAGCCTGCTATAGAAACCAGAAGTCAAAAGACAAAAGTGAAAAATTGATCAACCAAAAAGCTAATGCTGAAAGTCAAGCAGGTCAAAACAACATATTATCACAGACACACAGAAAGCCTCACAACTGGGTAAATTATAAAAACAGACAGCTTTGCCTACAAGTTTTTAAAGATGTCAAATCAAATATCCGCAATTAAGCCGACATCTTTAGGATATAAGACCCACACAGGCAGTTCATTCATTATTTTTGACTTTTGTGGTGCCACAGTCTCAAACCCAGCCTCATGACTGCCCACTCACCTGTACACTGTCCAGCACCATGCCGGCCATCACCATGCCCATCCCTGCCAGCAAGTAGGGAAAAAGCACCTGAAGACAGATAGCTACGGAGGACTCCTCCTCCAATTTGGCGACAGGCACTTTCGGCTTCTCCTCCACTGGCTTTTTAGGAGGAGGCTGGGGCACTGGGGGTAAGAAGAGGTCATCCTGGTCTTCTATTGTGCCACCTAGGTGGGCAATCGGACTTCCACCTGTGCTTTTTCCCTTGGAGCGGGATTTTTTGTTCTTCTTCCTCTGTCGAGACTGGTGTGGGGGTTTCTCCTCACTGGGCATGATGGCAGTGGTGGCTGTGGCGTGTGAGGTGGTGTTGGCTTAATCTAGGGATACAGAATATGACAGACATATTCCGAGTCACAAGTTGTTTTAATACACTTGTACACATAGCAAAGAGTCCTTAAATCACCAAAAAAAAAGTCAAAGTTTAATAGGGGAGTCAAAAATAAACTGTATATTCAATTATAAAAAAATATAAAAACTTGCTGAATGCCCTTCACTGCTATTAGGTTGAAAAATATTTACAAAAATGTTCTATTAATTGGTTAAATACCTTAAGATTTCCGTTTGATTTATTGGATTTTTCAGTTTTCTGAACTGACATTCTTGGAAGAAGCATACACTGTTAGCTTTAGCCAGCATTTTAACGCTTCAACAACTGTTACAAGAGTTCATACACTGAATTTTCATACAGTTAAAGTTAGCTTCGGCTAAAGAGGGCTACTGCTCAGTTGTGTCTTTAATCAGTGTTTTCAGCTAAGCTAAGTTAGCAAGCCACGCGCACCTCTCAACTGGCCGGCTGATGACAAACACAAACAGGGTCACGTGGCAAAAACAGACAACTTTCTGCTGCCGTGTCACTGCAGTTCTGCAGTCCACTGTTATCTCCGTTGGTGGTTCTGTCTTTTCTGTAGTTTTATGAACTTATCTGTATCATAAGCTCCAACTTCTAAGTTTAACATTTGAATGGTCCCTTTCGCCTTAGCTCCCCCGGAATATTTACTGACTGTAATGTCAACATTAGTTAGTGTGCACTACGTTAAAACTAATGTTGAGGAGAGTTGTAAAAAAGTGCAAAAACGTTGTTCTTGCATACTTATAACAAGTACCTCTAAGAATACGACCACATAAGTTAACCAGTGATTGAATGCAAATCACGCCACGCATCTTGACTTTTACTGCATCAACACTTACACGAAAATGACTTCTGTCCAGCGTTACTGAACCTCTGTTGTGAAAACCGAGTCCATGCGTGTCTGCAAACGCAAAAGTGTAACTGACAGCAGCACATCCAGCACTCACGCATTTAACATGATGCGAGTGTTGATGATCCATCCAGTGTTTCTCTCCCTCCAGACCAAAATCACTAAAAAAAACCTTCCGGCTATTTCTGCCTAAAAACGACAGGTAACAAAGCGTACGTGTCGCCAAAATATCGTTTGAAATTCGTGAAATGTCAACAACTATTAAAATGTTCATTTGCCGCGCATCACCAAAATATACAAGTATCTTCTGTTGATGTGCATAACTCCACCGGAGGCTGCCATGTGTACATACCATAATACTACCGCTCCGGTAACCAAGGTTACACAACGAGGCGCTCTCTGATTGGATAAACACTGGAGTAACATACTGGCCACACGTAATCCCGCCCCCCTGTGGAGAAATCACGCAGCTGCATACATTTGATGAAACATGTTGAAAGAAAAAAATCTAAAGTTTCAGACTTCATTTACTGCAAATAGTCGATTGTATTTAATTATAATTAAGAAGTAAATAAGTGAATTAGTTGGGTTTTTTTTTTAAATCCTACTTGGTGGAACAAGGGGGTCCAAATTTAAACATGCTAAGAATCCCCTACACAGAACAGTCAAATTAATAGTTTGATAGCCGTAAACCTTCTGTAGATTCTGTGGCTATTTCAGTGAGAAGTACTGGGATAAGAGCACATGAAAAACCCCTATTAAGCCTTTTTTTTGCTGGGGATCCCCTGGATGTCCCCAAGCGTCCAGGAAAACCATTGTATCACCGAGATCAAGTCCAAGGAATCTATAACTAAAGCTGTCGACACTGCATAGACATGTGGCAGATATTGCTAATATTAAAGACAAAGACTCAGGCAAACTACACTCATAATCTCAGGCTTGAAAGGCACACTACTGCTCTGTGACTGGTGTCTAAATTAAGCCTAAAACACTATGTAGATATGTTCTGTACCACAGATCAGATTTATCGTCCTTACCTTTGTGTCCAGAGCTTGTGAGGGTGAGCGTGTGCACAGCTGAAGTGACCTCAAGCTCCCGAAAATAACTGTGTATGCTTGCTATGCTGTGTGACTGTAAATATCAGTCTATATTAGGGCTATGTGTATGTCCTGCTTTCCATTTGCTTGTGCATTTTTTTAAACATGTTTGTGTGTTATACTTAAACTGTGTGTGTGTGTGTGTGTGTGTGTGTGTGTCTGTGTGTGTTTCTGCATGTGTGTGTATGTGTGTGTGTGTGCAATGTGCAACGTGCAAGCTGGTGCGCATGCACATGGAGGACCATCTTAAATTTCATGGCATTAGCAGATAATGATATCCCCCTCCTGTCTCTTTCCATCTCTGGTAGGCTGGTGACAGCAGCAAGCAGATACAACATCTTCATTTTTGCATTCATTAGAATAACAGATAACACATTCCCCCATCCTTGTACCTAGTCTGTAAAAGTTGTTCTTTAAAACTGGTGCCACACTCTACTCATTTTTTGTGTGGTTTTGTAAGCTTTTAAAAAGCAGATAATTTAAGTTGATAGCTAAAATCAGTTTGTAATTATATTAAAAGGGTTCATTTACTCAAAAAGAATAGTCTGTTTGATTTATTTTTCTGTGCACTCCAGGGAATATAAATTAGGGTGGTGTTGAGTTTTTGCTGATAAGATACCTAAAAAGTTTAAATGACTCAAATCTTGTTTGTTTGTTCGTTTGTTTGTTTTTTGGCGTTTTTTAATCATGCAAGGGAATATCAATCAAATCTATGTTTGGTTCATCATTTTAGGAATCATTTTATCTGTTTTTGTAAATAAACTCAGTATTTTCTGCTGTTCAGTAGCAAACCATCAAGTGTCTAAATTACTTTGATATGAACTTCAATAGACATCAACAAGAATGTCTTTTGGCTTCAGGATGATTTTTTACCGTCACTTGTTAATGATACTCTGTGTGCATGCATGTTACAGTGTGCATGGTTATGTCACAGTGATGTTGCTAATACTTTAGTGGTCTATTTCCAAATACAAATCCCCACTTGTGTATTTCTTTTATGTTGTTGACAGACTGAGAATGTCTTTTAATTCTAAATATACCTGATGTCTGGTTGCTCTAGCTTAAAATTGCACCAGCATTGTGTAATGTATAGTTACAGCTATATCACTGATGGTATAGCTGTGCATCGAAACTGTAAGGAATAACATCACAAAATAACATTTACTCTCTTGTCTTTCCACAAACAAGTTGTACTGTTCCCTATTTTCTTTTTTAAAAGTATTGTTGTCTGTGTAAAACCTGTAAGTACAATACTTCTTCAGAGGTGACATCTGGCACCTTGGGTAGCATCTTTTAGTGATCTGCATTTCTTTAGTTTTTTACAATATAAATCTCTCATATAGTGTAATACAGCCTCTTTCAGAGTTTTTGTGAATTGTAAACATCAAATCTGTAAAAAATCTCAGTGAAACCCATGACAAAGTTTTGACAGTTGGTATATGCTAGTTGGCTTACACTAAGAGAACTGAGATGTTGCTCTTCTTTGACAACATAACAAAAGCAAAAATAAAAACAAGGACAAAAAGTTTGCTATCCAGTTTTCTAATGACTGCGTTTTATTTAATCATTTTTTTAGTGCAGATGCAATTTAAATATAAGTAATAATTTAGCCTGCATTCATGGATAATTTGGAAACTCTGGAGCTGCACATCTAGATGTAAATCCAATATCCAAGTGGATATAGTAAATACATAGCGATAACATGTGGCCATGTGCATATTCATAATATGCAGAGCATCATTAGCATAAACTTGGACTCATGCTTTTGGTTAACGGAATCTTTACTGTACTTTAAGCTTAAGTAGCTAATAATTCATTCCTTTTTAGCTGCTAAATGCTCAATATGTTTACCAGCTAGTTGCTAACTTTGTCTGTGTGCCGTTTGGTGCTTAATAAGTGATTTAAAGCAGGTTTATAAAAGCTTTTAGCTGAAAACAGCTGTTGCGCCCTGAATCAATACTGACGAGAGTGCTGACAGTGATCTAAGACAGTTTAGTGTCGCTGTTGCTTATTGTTGAGTTAAGTAATAGTTTGCATGCATGTCTCCACCACTGTCCAGTGTAAAGTGACACACATACTGCTTATTTGTAACAGACTCAGAGATGGTTCATACAAAAAGAGTTTACAATTTGTCCACTAAGTGGTAACACAGATACAAGGGAAAACTTTTACTTTATGTCTGTTACTTTAAAGTCGCATGTATAGGTTACAAGGATACAAGGAAGTTCATTGGTCATTATAAAACAGGTTGTTTAATGTAATTAAAATCTAAATGTTAGATATCCTGCAATGAATCTGTGTAGAAAAAATGATGACAGTATATATTTTTTAAAAATGTATACATGTAGACACACTACAGTGACTTATGGAAATTTTTATTATTTTTATTAGAACAAATTTTGCTTTTCCATCTGAAAAAGCACAAACTGGAAGTGACAAGAGCAAAGGGAGAGCAGTCAGGTTAAAATAGACTTTTGAATGTGTGGTCTTTCTAAGCAAGTATTTTTACTTACTTATTTTCTAATACTTAAACAGTTTAACAAACTGCAGCTTTCTAGACTGGTTCAATATCTTTTAAATTGACCAATATCTTGTGTATAATTGACAATGCAATTCAAAAGCATTAAAAATATTCTCTTA
>JAQNCA010000002.1:7001573-7014891 GCA_029783725.1 Acanthurus tractus | reverse complement strand
AGACATTCATCTCCAGCTGAGAGCTCAGTGCTTTGAACGTTACTTTGTGATTAGATCAAATGTTGTTCCCTGAGGAATCATTTAACTAAAGTAATTTCTTTACTGTCTTAACAAAATGTTCACCAAGAGAAAAAATAATATTATTTTCAGAAAGGACTTTAACTTTCTTTATAGACACTCGCCTGTGACCGATGAATTCATAATTTTCTCAATGAGCTGGCCACATCTGTCCAATAGCACAGTGATGCACCTTTAGTTTTGGCCTGTTATCTCTGCTGTCTTTTCAAAAATGAGATTCTCTCTCTTTTTACACAGAATCATTCATCTCATCATTTCATCAGCACTCTATGTGGGGATTTATCCTGCTACTTGCTCAGTGCAAATAAGATTCAATTACTAAATCTTCCTGATGAGTCTGAGGGCCTTATTGTACACTTTCACTTGTTGATATTAAATTTAAACAAAGAAAGGCGATTCAACGGTGAGGAGACAGAACTCTTGGTTCAGGGTTGGCTGATCTAAGCGCAAGGCGCATTTGACAAGTGCGCCAGATGTACGATAGCAAACGTGCAGGGAGACGCCTCCATTACGCCTTCATTCTCAGACCTCCCGCCCCTCGGCACACAGACCTGGCGCTATAGTGTACAATAGCAATGATACCTGTGCCACTGGCGCACCACGTTTGCGCTGGGTGTACCATAGGGCCCTAAGTCTCAAAATCCTTCTGACAAGAAGGTTCACTTACAGTCTGTTAGAATCAATGTGGATATTTACTTCTTTAACTTTCTCTCCTGATTGAGACACTGTACATGGAGTGGATGCCATATGGGCGTCTGACCATGATCCTTTCACAACCAGATAAATTGTCAAGAAAATGTTGTTTTATTGACAAATTATGCACAACTTGCATGTACAATTTTCATACAAAGTGTGTAAAACTGCCAAAAAACCCCCCTCAGGGTTGCCTCATCGATACGGTTTTGCAAGATTGAATCACTAATTTCAAAGACAGTGTGTGAATGAGAGGAAAAACAGCAGAGAAAAATCTGCAAACCACAAGCTGAATCAGAAACACATTAGATCGCGTCACTGTTTAAGTGCCACAAGTAGCTTAACCACTGCTAACACATTTGAAGTGTTTTGACAGGGGTGCACATGGGAGGAGATGATTTTGGCTTCGCTGGTGACAGTGACACAAGAACTGAAACGCTCTGCTGGCAAACAAACATGTCTGCACATGTATACAAACATATGCAGACTCATGCACTGAAATACACACCCACTCACACACTAATGCCCAAACCGCTCTCTGGCATAGTATGCATTGCTCTGCGGTTGCTGCTGTGGATAGCTTATTGGCATCACGGCCTTCCCTCAGAGGATATTACTCATGAGATAACCAAGTGATGAAGCCACATTAATGCTTTACATCACAGTCTGTGTGTGCCAGAACACACGACAGCTCTCTGTATCAGCGACACAGATCCTAAAGTTACTATAGAATAACGGACAGAGCTCCTAATCAGAAAAGTTGTGTTGCCTGCTTTAACTGGATCAGTTTGTTTTCTTATCTCTGAAACTAAACAATAATCTAAGCAATTAATTGTCTATATTTTTTTATCTTTCAAGAGTAAAACCAGATTTAGTGTTTTAAAGCTGTGAAAGGAGTAATTTAGGGTATCTGTTTTGCTTTCCAACAACATAATCTCCGAAAAGATAATTCCTTATCATATCCTTTAGAGAGTCTTAAAACAACAGCAGGCATGGTGTAAATTTCCATGTTATCAGCTGTGAATGAATGACATTCAGGGTAATCATAACTGATAAAACCTGTTTACACCGTTCTTCCTTGGTCAGATCATTCACATTCACTTACACAGTAACTTGCTATTGTTACTGCATGTTTGTTTCAACATGTTACTTAACAACAATCAGCTATTGTTTAAGCCTTTCCTGTGTTTGTTTGCCATTCATTTCATTCATTGAAAACACACGTCAGAGGTTATTGTCCTCTACTTTATTCACCATCGGAGCCTGCTTAGCGTGTTTTTAATCAAGAAGAACTGTTAATTGTTTGATTCCTCCATTGATATTATCTTTACTGGAAACATATGCTTTAGATATTAAACAATGACTCCCAAAGGCTTTAAAGTCAGCTCTTCAGAGTTTGAAACTTGCACTCTGATTGTGGAAAGCTGCTGCTACAATGGATTTCAGCTGTAAAATTTATACACTCTACATAAAATATAAATTTAACACTCTTGTTTTCGCTGCTGTTTTTATGAGTTATAATAAAGAACTTTTTCCTTAGCACAAAAATGGCTTATTTTTCTTAAATTTTGTTTACAGATGTGTTTAAATCTGTCTGTGGGAATTTCTCCTTTGCCAAGATAATCCATCCTGACTGAAAAGGCATATCAAGGCTCTAATTATGGAGCATGATTACAGTACAGGAGTAGTTTGGGCTGAATCATAATAAAACTTCGCTCTAAAATGTGCAGTTTTATCACACAACACAATGCCTCAGACTTTATGAGTTCTGAGGAAGCGTGAATTTGGCAAACTGATCGCATAAATATTCACCAGGGCTGTTGCAACTGAATTAAATGTTCATTTCACTCCCATGCACCATCCAAACTGCTGTTTCTAAGAAACTGGCCAAATATCCAACTGACCTCACAGTCGCAGACCATATGCAACCCTGCTAGCCCAGAACCTCTACCTGAAAGATTGTCTAAGACCAGTCACCCACCCAGCTGAAGAAAAAAGCCAAAAGAACCAATAAATTGCTGCACAAATGCATGCCATCTCAGGGAAGCTGTCTCACTTGACTAGTTCGTCATCACAACCAAACAGTGCGAAATTCTCACCTTTGATGATGTCTGGATGCTTGAGAGATGTTCTCCTAATGGACAAAGTTCCCAGTTCTTACTGTGCTGAGCTCATGGCAGAGAGCAGGTACGGTGTTGTCTAAGTTAGTGCAATGCTCATCTCATTGTACATTGTGTTCCTAATGCTGCAGTGGGTAATGATATGGGCAGGAGTGATGAACTGACAACAAACACAGGTGCATTTTATAGATGGCAACTTGATACACAGAGGTTAGCTCTGAGGCTAATGTTGTAGCATGATAATGCTGTGTCTCCATGATGCAAGGATCTGCATGTGATTCCTGGAAGCTGACGACATCCCAGTTCTTGCATAGACTTCTCACAGACATGTCACCATGAAGCATCACTAGATGATACTTGGTGGACACGATAGTTTTCAGTTGGACCCAAAAGTAAAAACAGCGGCTAAACGGTGATGGTGAGTTTGTTAGAATGCAGCTGTTGATGATGATGCTGAGTTGGAGCTGGTGATCCAAGGTACAGGAAGACACAGGCTAGTGAGAGGAAATGACAGGGGGAATAAACTCAGGTGGATACAATACTGAGTGGCCACCGAGAAAGCGGAACAATCGGATGACAAGTGAAGGATGAGCTGAGCTTCTCGTACTGCAAGCTGGTGAGCTGACTGTGGACAGATGTGAAGAACAAAGCCGATGGCAGGAAGCTGCGCCAGCAACAGAAACACACGGACAGAAAGCGGAGAGGGTGTTGGAGAAAAATATGTAAACACAAGGAAAAGCTGGAGTCCTGACTGGGGCTGTGACATGCGAATAGGCAGCTTACTTGTTCACTGAATCAAGAAAATGTATATCGATGTGTTTTTTGCAGCTTGGATTTTAGCCCCAAAAATCTGGATTTTGCAGAATTAACAAATCCTTTTAAATCATTTCATACTCACAGTTTACAAGCAGGTAACTAACTTTGAGCTAAAACTGCTATTTACGCCACCTAATATGTCACACAAGTTAAAGCCGCTGGGAACCCAAATAGCCAAAAACTTTCTCAGTGTTCATAACCATAACGAATAATAACCATTATGAAATACATTTATATGTGGCTGGTCCAATGTTATTCAGTGACATGTGAGTCACACAGAGGCACAGTAGCATATTAAAATGACTATTTGTTTTGGATGGTGCTCGTAGCCAGGAATCCTCATTGGTTCCTGTCTAACTGAATGTTGGCTGAATCCCTGGGCAGTACCATCAGACAGCTAGAACATAAGCCTGTATCATGCCAATTCAGCTCTGCTCCATGGTTGTTGGAGACAGTTGACAACAATGAGATCCATCAGGTGTCCATTAAAAATGTGATCTGCCACGCCCACACAGTCATGAGCAAGGTTGCACCCTCTTAAATGAGCATTTTTCAGCGAGGTTTTTCTGATAGCTGGATATGATAACACGTGCATTCTTACTATTTAAAGCCACGTTTCCAGAGGCTTTAAAAATGCTTTGAAAGTCTTCAGCCTGGGTCTGGTGGTCACGCTCCAATCCCAACCTTATGGGCTCCTGGCCTCTGTGGCCCTGTGCCCACCAACTCTTAGACAGCTTAGAGTTGATTTTAATGAACCAGAACAGAGAGAGAGAGAAAGAGAGAGGGAGAAAGAGAGAGGGAAAGATGGGGAAAGCGATTAGTATCTCCTCACTGTCCTGCCTTTGCTGTAAGTCACTTGTAGATGCTTAAAATCTTAAATATATGGTAATACGGATGAATGGGAAAAGGACACACAGAAAAATTTAAAGACAGTGAAGAAAAACTATAAAGGTGATAGATGTTGTTACTTATTGAGTGCGGTGTAAAGGCAGTGATATATGAGAGAGTTTACCATTAAATGGGTGGGTGTAGTGTGTGGGGGCTGCCCTGCCTAAAACACCTGCTAATTATCTTATTAGTCTCTTTTAGCTTTCAGGTTTGTCTCACATGAAGGTTTTAGAGACGTTAAATATGAATGGGAGGCCAGAGAAGGCTATGAAGGAGGGCTTGTCTTCAAGGTGAGTTTAAGGGCTCGGCATGTTGCCTGAGGGGGATAAATGTTTAAACTGACAGCCCGCTCTTTTGCATACCACACTGCTTTTTTAGTCTTTGACTTTGAACTGCGGGTTCCATTGAATACACTTCACTCCCAGTCGGTGGTTGTCAATCATCTCAGAGACTAAATGTCACCACACTCTTTCATATAAGAGTCTGTTAGAGCAGTAAGTCAAAAACATGCGTCTGCACAGTTTTTGTCACCAAGGAGTGAATCGTTTAAAGGCTAATGGAATGATAAATGAATAAGCTGGGCTAAAGGAAAAAAATAAAAAAAAAGGACTGAAGTTTGTCTGAAGGGAGCAAACAAACAAAGGAATGAGCAAAGAGTGGTGGTAAATACTGCTTTGCTTAAAGAGTTACTGTAAAAGTGCATGTAATTAACATTTTTGGTTACTTACATAAATTTAAATATTACGTATTTATAATGCTTATGATATTTCCAACTCATTCTGTATGCAACCACTGCTGCCGCCTGGGCTGAGAGTGGCAGAGAGGCATGAAAAGAGTGACGTGTCACACAACACAACACACAACCGCAAATATAAAACACATGTAATGTATCACAATCACATCCAACAGTGACTTCAAAACAACAACAGCACAACATGACAATAAGAACCATTTATTGTGGCTATTGTATGATAAATGATCTTGTACTCTGCTCTGAAGGTTGTGGGCTCTCTGACCTTTTCTTTTCCCCAGTTCTGAGTTAAACATTTTCAATTGTTCTTGTTTGAATTGCCAGCTAACTGCTTCTAGCAGTATTTACATCTCATGCTAGTGGGTTGCATCCTTAATGCATTTTCTTCATGTTACAAACCCATGAATCAACCCTGTTACCGCCTCACCTTGTCTCCGTTTCTGCCTTTGTGACTTTTATACAGATGAGTGAGCTTAAAGGTGCAAAAAAGCTGGGTAAAATGGCCACTGAGATGAGGCTTTCTGATACATATTAACAACTTTAACTTTTTTAATACATTAAGTACATTAAACCAACCGCACTATTGTATATTTCCTCTGTACTGCATTAACTCCTCTGCTTAAGAGCTCTGGATGCTCGTTCCACCTCTAATCAACAGTTATGTATCCTGGAATGAATCCACTGACCTATAGCTATCACACAAACACTACTTTCTGTGGCAGTGTGACTGTTGCTAGTCTCAATGGGAACTTTTTGTTTTGTTGAATAAGCAAGCCAGAACATTTACTGAGGGCTGTTGGTTATGTGACTCCCGAAAATGGCTTGAGCACTCTTCCCTCAGGCAATTTTCCATGCCCTTACTGCATGAAGTGTAATGCCATAGAGTCATGTTTTTGATTGAGATTGTTGTGTACATGAACAAGCACATTAATTGTGATAAGATGGGACTGAATTTAATCAAGCAGGAGCAGTGCACAGGATATGAGTTGTGGCAAAACAGCGTTTTAGCAGCTGAGCTCAATTTGTGTGCACTCAAACTTTTCTTCGGTGCACATGATAAGCACAGTAACAGGTGAAAGACCAGTTGTGCCAGTATGATCTCTGTAAATACCAACAATACACATGGCAGGCACAGTCAGGCATGAGAGGGGAACTGCAGAGTTCAAGTTCCATCCTCGGGAAGGTACTTTGTGTCCACTCATTGTGTGTCCCGTGGGAATTATGTAAGACATGTTGGCTCCCTTCAAACCATGAATAGCCAGATTACTGGAGAGTGGACTCCATCACCTCCTGCTGTCATAAATTTGGCTCTCAGTTGGCCGGTTAGCTTTCCATTGTTGATGTACAGGAGAATTCATCAACCCACCATGTGAGTGGTTGTGCGAGCACATGTTCATACAGAACGCAAACACTTACCAACCTGTCCATTTTGCACAGTTTGCAAGTGGATGTCTTTTGGTTTTTGCTAAGTGTCTTTGGTCTCTCCTGCTTGCAGCCTTGTGTGTTAGTGATATAGGCCTACCATTTACCAATAACATTGTGGCAGTCACATGAAATGAACTGTGCTGGCATTTCATTGGATCCAGGAGAGTCAGCTTGGTACACTGTAAGGTCAGTGTGGATCATTTAAAAGCTGTCTAGCCAAACAGAGAAATACATGTACCAGAAGTCTGCTCACTGTATGTATAACAGTTTTTAAATCATAAAATGCACAGATTAGACATGTTCAAAAAGAAAAAGTTCAAGCGACTTAAAAAAGTGTACATAAACAAATGTAACATTTGTAGAGATTATGCTGAAAATTATATAAGGACATTTTAAACACTTTAACCTTTACGTCAGGTCAAGGTCTTTTGGTCGTACCATGAGTTAAATCCAGATCTGTTACTGTGCCTTTGGTTACTGTGATCCTGTTTCCTGGAGCAAGTTACCTGCTGATCCATTACAACTGTTTCCACTTTAAAAAACAAACATAAAACTTTTTTATTTTCCCAAACTTATGATTGATTGTAGTACATTTTGTGTGTGTGTGTGTGTGTGAGTGAGTGAGTGTGCATGTTCATACTCTTTTGGCAGCATCTGTTTTCTGTACTATGTGTTACATGTGCAGTTGTGTGATGGGTTGGGGGTTTCTATTTGATTGTATTGAGTTTTTTAAGTTCTTATTGCTGTTATGTTTAATGTTTGCATGTCCTCTTTTTACATTCTACTCATGTTTATATTCCTAAACTGTATTTAATGCTGATCATGTTTCCATGCTTTAACTTATGTCCATTGTTACAATCTATTGTTTGATTTTCAGTGTCAATGAACCACTCCATAAGTAAATAGGCTCTTTGGCAACAGGTGATTGCATCATTATTGGATATTAAAGGGACGTCCTCGAAAGGCTCAGTTGTTCACAAGCAAGGCTGGGGCAAGGTCTAACCCTCTATGAAAGGATATTACTGCATGAGCTAAGACTTTGCAAAACTGTTGTTGATAAACACGGTTTGTTTACTATTTATAAAATTCTGCATTTATGTTTAACAAAAAGTCCAATTTTTCTGGAACCAAGGTTGTATCACCGAGGCTGTATTTGGTTATAAACTGAAGTATGGGACAAATTAAAACCTGATGATGACATTAAACAAAAACACGTCACCAGGGGAATTAGAATTGATCTTGGCAGGAAAATAATCAAACCAAAGCAATCCATCCAATAGTTTCATCTTCTTCATCTAAAGCCATAAATGTGAACCTCATGCAGTTGCTAGAAAAAAAGTACAGATTACCATTGTCTGTAGGATTCATCCTCCAGGAATGCTCCTATAAAAATGTGTGCCAGTACAGAATATATATTTTTAAATGATGGTGGTGCTTAAAGATTCCTTTCATTTAAAAAGGTGTTTTTTTTTTCATTTTTGTTCCCTGAAGACCTTTACTGCAATACAAGTTTTAAAAATCAAACATTTACTGGGAAAGATAAATTTGGTATGTCATATTTGAGAGCAAGTCATGCGCAAAAGAAACCTTAAACCTCCAGCCCAGAGTGGATTTGTCAGTACAGCTAAGTGACAGCTTTTCTTTGGCACAACTGCCGAGGCTGTGTCAGCCACTGCCACTTACATCTAACAAGCTAACATGCTAAACACAACACAAACTTAAAAAAAGGTTGCTAACTACACTAACTGCTAGCAAAGGTGATGCGCTCAGCTCTTTTACTGCTAAACCTGATGCACGTCTGTGGTAGTGGCACAAGGCCAGTGATTGCAGATCAGAATTTCAGTGAAGGAGAAAACAGATGTTCTCTCAACCCTTTTTTAAGCATTGTATTTTAATTTTTTACTTTTATGTTGGAAAACCAGGTTAAACAAACTATTGATCGTAAAATTCAGTCTGGAGAGGAAGTCGGCAGATCCAAAAAGTCAAAATATATCCTTTAGAGACCATTAATGTGCAAAATTGGAAGTCCATGCAATAGTTCTTGAGATATATTAAAGTTGATTTAAGTCATCGACTAAATGCTGACAGAATGAATCATTCATACAGCCATACTGCTAGCATAGCCAAAAATATGTACTCAGACTCATTTAATAGAAAACAACCCTGCAATTTTGCAGAGTGAACATTGTGGCAGGTTTCATTAGAAAAACAAAACAACAAAAAGCGTTGGCAACTTTTAAATGATGTTGATGAATGTCTGTGATTATAAAATAATTAGGAAAATGTAGCTGCTTTTCTCTTTTGAACTATGATAGTTGCGCAGAAGAAGTGATGCAAAGTCTGACAGTAGAGTATAAACAGGCTGAAGGTAATGCAGACACACACACACACACATGCACACACACACACACACACACACAGACCCTTGCCGACAATACAGCATCAAGTTTCACTGATGTTGCATCAGACATATGACATGTGTTCTCTTTTGTTCATCCATAGCCTTTTTACAATTCTCTCTCTGCTAAACACACACACACACATTCATACACACACAGGGTCTGAACTTGGCTGAAAGTTGTAAACAGTTACATAACAGCTATCATTTGATCCCACATGTCAAATCAGCACATGGGCTGTTGTAGTTTGCTGTAGGGTAACTTGCCTCTGACCTTCAGATTTGTGTACAGTATCTGTTTCTCCTGCTTACTCGAACATATTGACACACAGTGTGAAGAGTACACACAGCTGGTGGTCACTCAGCAACTTTTGAGGATATGAAAAGATACAAACACCTGTTTTCGTTTTATTTTTTGTCTTTATCCCCACAATATGGATTCCAAAATAAATATCTGGACATGCTAAATAAAGAAGTATGTATATAGAGATTTATTTAAATTATACTTAACATAACCTACCAAGCAAACATTTGATCTACTTTATAAAAAGGCATGTTTAAAGAGTATTTGACTTCTGTCTCATTTATTTGTTGATATGGCAGACAAGCTACTGCTTATCTGACACACTAACAAGAAAAATAGAGCCCCCTCACAAACCCAGGGCCTGCAAGGAGGACATGTGGTCAGTTTGCCAGTCATGCAGAAGTACAGAAATAGGTTATCAGTTTGCCAGACCAGTTCCCACTGCAGCCGTACAACACTGTAGCTCAAGCCAAATAAGTGCACTTTACAGGTTATTAATCTTATTTTAAATTGAAAAAACAGCACTGTTATATGACAAACATTTCAGTGTGATGTATATATACCAATATAATTTACTGAGAGTGTGAGTAGACATGCGATGTGAAGATTTTTGGATAGAAGGTTCACCAGAGTTGAATCAACAAATTTGCTATTTTTTTGCCGTGTCAACTCATTATATTTATGGCAGATTTCTGGGAAGAATTTCAAAAAGCACACATCACACTCTAATTGTGCAACATTTTAAGTAAAAACCACCAGTAACAGTGATAATTCCTTTGTCTCATTACCGCCATCGATTCACTCCAGCTGCACTCATTTTAAACAGCAGCTGAGCTCTTCTGGTGCTCAGTGATTCGTCACTAACTGTGTCAGCGAACATGTCGAGGTTTGTTTCAAGCAAACTAAATGAACTCATGTTGGCAAACAAACAAAAGTGTTACAAACACTTGTATAACCAGAAGTGGGGAAATAACTTGTTATGGTTTGTAAAGGGGTTGTTTTATTTCAAGGGAGGGAAAAGGGAATGTGAATGGAGGCGGAACATCCAGCTGAATTGGAGGTAAAAGGATGATGGAGAGTGGCTGGCGTGAGCAGGCTGAAGGGTGGACAGGCAGGTCGTTGAAGCAGATGATGTGACAGGTGATGGGTTGAACAAAAAAGCATTAGATAAACTGCAGTTTGATCATCTTGATTGAAGGCAGGTGAGTGTGATCAGTCAGGAGCCAGGGAGGGAGTGTCATGCTCAGAGAGACAGGGGGAAGAAGGAAAGGCTAAAAAAACAGGGGTACACTGGGTAATACAGTTCACAATGGGTAGGGAGTTAGGTCAGCTATGTTGACAATGTATAGCATAAATGTGCTGAATGGTGTAAACTTAAAATATAACAAAGAACGGATCATAGCTGTGAAAAAAAGATTGAGAGAGGACTGAGGGCATGAGAGCAGATTTTATATTCTGATAACAAAGATGAGCTGATGAGCCTCCACAGAGCTATGATTTCTTAATTTAGAAGGCAAGACCAATTGGTCTACCGCACAGTAATTTTTCTTAGGGGCACAAAGGCCACTTTCAGGGGGCTGAGGCAATGAGCTCAAAAATGAATTCAGAACTTTAATGATTAACATTTTTTAAAATAAGTTTCGAGGTGTTCAGTATGCAGTCTGGTTGAATAGAATGGTGATTTATATTCACAGCACATCTACATTACAAGCACAACTGTTTGAGACGGACATCAGATTTTTATATGGGACTGTTCTTTAGGAAAAAAGTCAATAACATTTATTACTACAATTAATATTTATCTGTTAAAATCCCACTTGATCACCAGTGACTTTGCCTTGTACTTTTTTGGGAGGGATTTCATCTACTCATTCAGCATTCCTTTGTAAGACAAAATCATAGATGTCCTAGCCTTCTCAGTGCTTTCAGAAGATTGCTAGATAGCCATCCTGGGCTAGCGGTTTTGCACATTCAGTGGTAGCAGTGAGAAGACACCTTCAGCACTGCCTGAAGTCCTTAAAACATGCTCCATCTGCACGCTGTGACCATGTGATGACTGGCACACTCATGACATGAATATAAAAATATTTTTGTCATTTTTAGTATTTACTTTCCTTTCCAAACCACTGGGTACATGGGTTGCACACTACCACTGCTAATCTAGCAGAGTGACAATTTTAGCAAATCTCATAACATAATTATATAACAGTGCTAACAGTTTCATTGACTAGGAAGAGCATAACATAACAGTCACTCACAATATCTGCTCTAGGACATGAATTGTTTGGATAGCTGTATCTGTAAGAACAAGACTTTTGTTTCCTTTTGTGCCTGTAAATTTAGCAAAGTCCTCACATGAAAAATAATGAGAGCAGACATGCACCTTATGGAGTCTTCTCTTTGATGCCATTTGGTTTCTGTTGAGAGCAAGTGTCCTTTGTTTCAGTCAGATCAGATTTTTGGTTAACATGTGGACTTCAAGCTTTTCCAATTCCTCAGATTATTACCAAACTTTTTACCACTGGCATGACATGGCTCAGGTGGTCACAACAAAAAGGAAGGAAACACCATGACTACATTTAAATATATTTTTAAATCAATTTCAACCAAGTTACACTAAATAAAAAAGCCAATCAAACATTTAAAGAATGGGATGTAATAATCAGTAAAGACCCTTATGTGGCATGTGCACGAGTGAACAAAGTGTATGTGTGTGATAGTGTTGAAGGGGGCAAAAACAAAAAAAGGCAAACTCAGGACAACATGAACAAACCAAATCAAACCAAATCAAACCAAACCAAACCAAACTGTGGTGAGTCAGTGGAGACAGCCAGAGGAGAGAGAGAGAGAGAGAGAGAGAGTTAGAGCAAACTGCAGGACTTAAGTAACTTCATCACACTCCAGTCCAGGTATCCTGATTTACTGCAATCAAGCCACTGCAAGTGAGAGGCACAGGTTAGGGACACACCTCCAAGATGACAACAGCAGCAAAGACACTCCCTGATGATCCCACAGGGGCATCACACCATGCACATACAAGGCATGACTCATATAATGCTAATTATTTCCACTGCTCTGAGTTTGAAAAAATGTCACACTTAATGGCAATGTAATAGCAGATCCAGTACCTTTGGCAGTGGCTCACACTAACCCAGGCGCTGTAACCGACCCTGGCACTGTGTCACTACATCCAGAAAAGTAGTTCTTTGGCACTTGCTCCCGCAATAACAATGTCGCTATTATGTGGTTAATATGCAGGTCACAACATGTAGATGGAGCATGCTGGAGATTTTTGGATGTGTTTTTGGGGCTTTAGATACAAAAATGCAAAAATCCCTGGCGTTGGACGGCTATCTAGCGACCTACCGAAAGCACAGAGAAAGGAAAGGCATCTATATTCTTGTCTTACATAGGGATTCTGAATGAATGGGCTTAATTCCCAAACAATGCAGTTTTCCTATAATTAAATATAGAGGTTTCCTTAAATATAATTGTTGGGTTTTCTATGTATTCATTGTTGCAACACAAACTAGAACTCTGAGGAGGTTACCATCTAACTGACATAAGGCAGCAATCAGAGGGGGAAAAACCAGTTGAAAGCAGTTTAATTAAGTAGTTAATGAAAGTTTGCTTTCTGTAATTGCCTCTAGGGAATTAAGAGTCAATCTCAAGTTCTTGTTGGATCCAAAATTTCACCTTTGGCTATAGCAAACAGAGGGAAACCTGAAAAAAAAAAGCTTTTTACTCATCATGCATGTGCATGTACAGTGGCTGTCTCATATGATTGTTATCTTATTGAAATACTGAGCAGCTTTTATGACTGTATGCAGTTTCTGAGTTTAGGG
>JAQNCA010000002.1:6978286-6995875 GCA_029783725.1 Acanthurus tractus | reverse complement strand
AATGTCATGACTTCTGTTGATGAGCAGTAATTCAACATGAACTTGAGCTTTGTTTTTGTGTTTGAGGTTACAACAGTGTTTTTTTTTCCCATATCGTGACTCAAAGGCAACAAAGACACTTTTCCAAAGCTAAAGGAATGTTGATGCATCTTTTACTCTGCCATCTCTCGGAAGAATTAAACCAAGGCCCCAATAGTTCCCAGTGTCCAGCTGTTGTTGTTGTTGGGTAACAAAATGAATTCAAGCAAATAAGTAATTCATTTTGCAATTAATTTTTGCTGATATTACTTTTAAAGAACATTTGGCTCTTGAAAGGTTAAAACCTAGGGGTGTTTTATATTGTCAGACCCCTTAGTGATGGAACTTTTATTGATATAAGGCTTTTGACTCCAACATTTACACACACCTCAAAGTATAAAAATACTCTGAATAGCAAATTCTAATTTCTTCAGATTAGATTAGCTAAAAGATTTGAGTGAGACAAAAAAGTTGTACAATACAAGAAGCTTATTCCACCTGTGAGGGTGTTTGTGTCAAGTAACAGTTTTCTGTTTAAGCTTAGTTTTTACAGTCTTTTCCTCGCCACCCAATAAATTATCACAGTACCATGAATGTGCGTCACGTGGACGCATTAGAACATAAACACACACAGGCTTAAGAGTCCTGCACAGATTCCATTTAAAATGTGTTTGGACTTTCACCCCCCCTCCTCTGTCTTTCGTCAAACACAAATACACGGGCACATACCCCCCACCCACCCCCCACCTTCCCTCCACTTAACGTCAGTCTGTCAGAGTGGGGTCAGTGGAGTCAGTTTGCAGTGCGTCCTGTTCTGCTGCTTCGTGGAAAGCGGTGGACTTTGAGGTGTTTCGACAGGTGATCGCTACGGGCGAACTTCTTCTCGCAGACGATACACTGGTATGGTTTCACTCCAGAGTGGGAGCGACGATGTCGGGACAGCTCATCAGACCGGGAGAACCTGCCAGGAAGGGAACCCAGGAGATCAGTTTATTAAATTTTCCTCAACATTTAGCATCCTTTCTAAGATATTTTTCACACTCATTACTTCAGTTTCTTGCCTTTTATTCCCTTACTGTAGCTGTTAGTCATATCAGTAATGCAGAACACTGAATTTTCAAAATGGAAAACTGTCGCCATTATTTTGAAGTATTCCACTTCAGTGCATAAACCAATCTGTTTGTCTACAGCACTTCCTGTTTAAAAATAATGGTTGCACTCATGCGTCAAGCTGCCAAACAACATAAAAGCTCATGTCAAGCTGTTTTATTTGAGGGTAATCTGAGAGGTGTGACACTATGCATGTGTATTGCCCTGGGTCTTGTCTGTGAAGGTAAATAGCCATCCCATATTTAGCTCAAAACATGAGTGCTGCAAATCCAAGCTCAGGCTATTCTTGGTCAGATCTGCTTTGGTCTCTATGGGCTCCAGCCAGCTTTGCTATCAGGACAATGAAGGGTTAAGTGGATGAAACAGTAGAGCAGTGCATGTTGTATGAGTGTGAATGTGTGCATGTACAGTGTATATTGTGTGTATCTGTATTTATTAGTAAAGCTGTTAAGATCAAATTAACGTGTAACGCAGATTGATTTCTTGGAGCTTTTCCAGTAGCAGCGGCAGGCTGAAGGCATGAAGGCGATAATTCACAGAGACGTATAAACGTCACTCACAGTTACTTCAAACCATTTCCACTCCAGACATGGATTACACAACAGGCCTATTCATCATTTTAATAGCCCCATAATAAAAAGAAGATAACTGACGGAGCTTATAAAGCTAAGCTGTGGCATGTGAAAAGCTTAAAACCTGAAAACAAATACTGAGATTTAAGGAATCATTTGACTGATTGTGTGGTATTGAGATCTTTTTAATCTGCATCTTTACAATAATTTTGACAGGGCCAATAGTCAGATAGCTAGCATGGCTATATCTGATCTAAGTTGTAAGACTGCCCTAGCATTTATCTAAGGTTGGTAGACCTGATTGTTATTTTTTTAAATTTTGTTTGTTTTTACTTTCAGGTGATGCTCTCTTCACATAAATTCAGAATACTCAAACCACTACAGATAATCAGTCCCCATTGTAACATGACTAAGAAACCATATTCATGCTAACAGTTACGTGAATCTAAAGGCGAAAACACAACAGTGTTGCGAGCTAAATGCTTTTGCAAGCATGCTAACGAGCCAACATGCTGATGCTAGGCAGGTGTGTTACCGACCACATGTATCATCTTACTTGTGTGTAAGTATGCTAATAGTTGCTAACTAGCACCATATAGACTTAGAGCAGAGGCTGTATTTGATCATAAACAGGTTATGATGAAAAGTTGGGGTATAAATTATCACAATTAATCCTGAAAGGGACACAAATGTTGAAACAGATATATTAACAATCCATCCAATGTATTTTGAGACAAAGACAGAAATATCTGTTGCAGTACAGTCGGTTCTGTAGGTAAATGAGAAAATAAGTACAAATATTTGAACCTAATCCTGTCAGTCATCATACAGTGTCTTTAATAGATAGAACAGCAAAAGGAATTTATAGGATTTCTTATTGTAATGAATTTGGAGCTGGTCGATGGCCAAATTGTCAGCAACAATAACCATGCCCTGCAAAAGACTTGTGCACGTAGGGCGTAGGGGCAGTGTAACACACTGATAACACAACACTGACACATGAAGTTGATGGGACTTAAGTAGCTTTTTACACATCCAGCAGACAGAGGGCAACACTAGTATTCATTGAGAGTTGTGTTTCTGGCCACCCAAATCATATGCTCATTCTTTCTTGGTTCTGTTTCAGTCTCCACCAACTCAGTTAAAAAAAAAGTCTGTCTTGGAGCTGCTAAGATAGCCTGCGTAGTGCCATGAAGGGAATGTGTAGTATGGACTAAAAACTGTAGCAGGCTGCAGCTGGAAGAAGTTTTAACACTCCAAAGAGTTTAAGAGAAACTGCAGTTGGATTATAATTTAAATAATATAACATATTCAAAATTTAACATTGCACATAGTGATCCAGTCCTTATATAAAAAGAATACAACAATATAACTTAGAATAGATTTTACATGCACAAATGTTTTCTACCACAGGTAGCAATAGCCTTAAGGCAAAAATGATTGCACACATCAGTGTATTTATGTTGTGTTCTTTATGTAACTATACTTTGTTCCATACTGTGATTGTGTGTGCACATACACACGTTATACCCTAAAGCTGTACTATCTCAGCTTCAAGCTGGGGCATGATACAAACCATGTACACCAACTATACAGACTCCAACTGGGCCTGAGCCCAAATATAACATACTGGGAAGATCTTTCAGCAGAACATGCATTTAGGACTTATGCAAATAGATAGCCTGATTGTTCTTCTAATCCACTTTTTTGGGTAGAAGATTGATCATGTGCCAGTTCTCTGACAAACCCTTATAATCCATCTTTCTTCAACTCATGCCCACTCTTGCTATAGCCCCTTCTTTGTTTCTTTTCTCCTCCCCTACCTAAGTTGTGTAAGGTTTCTCGGCTCCATACGTTTCAAGGATAGAGGGTGAGGTCACTGAGTTTACAGGGTGGAGAGTACTTGTGTAGATTACTTAAGGACTGCCTTTTTTTTTTTTTTGCACATTTACGTCCTTGGGGCAGCTTTGCTTGGCTTTGCTGCAGAACAACACACAGTGTACATATCGGTGTGGGCGATGTGAAAAACACATATGCAGGCTTTGTTCTAGCTTGTCCCTAAACTCTGCTCTGCAACCAAAAGAGTGCAGAGAAAACAGTTGAGAAAGGTGAGGCTGTTAGATTGGTTACACACCTGGAAAGTTGCTACTCTGGCAAGCCCATGTACTGAACATAGTTTGTTTTTCTGTCATCTTTGTTTTCCTTCTCCTTTTGTTTGGTTTATCCTGTCAGCTCAAAGCCTTTTGTGATTCCTGCCACGGCGCTATGGCTCAGTTTCGACTGTGTAAGTTGAAAGGGAAATCACATTATTGCATGACAGCACTAATAAGCGACAGAAGTTTGCTTCCTACATGAAAAGCTACATACCAGCAACCATAAAACCCCTTTGGATTGGTTTTAACAAAACAGATTTTATTTTAACCAGTGAAGCTGAATTCAATCCCTTAGCTTGCTCTCCAACAGCCCACTGAATCCTCTGTAGCTCAACGGAGGCAGTCTTCTAGATAACCTCTCTGCAGAGGTCACAGGATGGCAACACGATAGTTTAGAAGGATTAATAACATACCATAACTGACAGATAGTACAGTTAAGTATGCTCTCTTTGCCTTTCAATTGAGCTCCAATGCTAAATCAAACTATGATAGCTCTGTCACCACCCAACAACGTTGTTTTGCAGTGACGGTGAATCAGCTGACAAGTCCAACAAGGCACAGCCCTGCTGACAGATGCCGACTTCACACACGTCACAGTGTTATTACAGCAAACTGTTTGGGTTTGAGCCATCAAACTCGAGAGTCTCCATGCAGGTCTGAGCTGAAAATACTGCACGCTTATGAGTGTGTCCCCCGCATGTGTACCTCTAAGTGATTACATGTGACTTTGTCTATGCATCCAGAGCTGTATGTGAGCGTAACCATAAACTACGGGCAGAGAGGACAGTCCAAAAAGCAGAAAAAAAAGGAAAAGGAAACAGGTTGGCAAAGGAAGAAATATAACTTTCATTAAGTTATATGCAGGAGTTCAGCCAATGAAATACCACCCCTCTCTACTTCAGAGGGGCCAGCACATGGGTCTGCTTTAAGGTTACGGAGAGTGAGAGGTTCCTGACTCCCCACCTCACCTCTATTTCCTGGCCCGGAGGGAGAGGTGCAAGGAAAGGGCAACTATATACTACAGTACACTGCTGCTGGCATGTTCAGAGTGCAGACATGTAGTTGTGGACAACTGATGTTAAAATTAAAAGTAAAAAAAAAAAAGTAAAGTAGTAAAAATTAAAAAGTAAAATTTTGTATAAAATAACACAGCTGAATAGCTAGCTAGTCTTGTTGTAAAATATTCTATCAAATTATACAGTTTTTGGCTATATGCAGTGTTATTTACTTTGAATCTTGCGAGAAGTCTTAGATTTCAGACTCATAAATAAGCAAAATAGATTAAATGAGATGAGGGGAGTAGAAGTATTCCACATTACCAAGTTGTATCAGTGTTTAGCCTTTTCAGCAGAGTGGGGAACATTTTTTGCATTAAATTAGAATCATAGGATTGCAGTGATTGCTCCAGGTATTAGACAACCCCTCAAAAGTAAACAGGAATATTGAGTTACTTCTGATAGAAAAACTCAAGAATTTAATTGAAATAAGGCATGAAAATATATATTTATAGCCTAAATGTTTTTTTTTTTGTTTGGCAAGAGACCGTACTATGAGTGGGAAAGGAATTAATGGACTTTATGGGCAGGTTAAAGAGGTCTGGCCTCTATGTCGTCCATTAATTCCTTACAATTGACACCTCATCAAGCGTTATCCCTTACATACCCCATTTTGATGGACTGCACCATGATTTCTCCTGACTTTTATTGAACATTGCAATATTTCTGTGTTTGGAAGTACATATTCTACTGTACACATTTTTTTTTGTACAAAAATATCTTGCTGTAATTTGAAGCTGCAAGTGTTTCAAGTAAACAAAGTTAAATAGTCTTTCAAATGCATGGGGCCAAATTAAAGGAGTGGTTCTACATTTTGGGCCTCTCTGGCAAAAATCCACCGGGACCTTTAAATATGACTCACGAACCTTTCACATCTTGTTTGTTTAATCTGCACACCATGAACAGGTCCGAGCTGTTTTTGTTGTTTTGACTAGGATTAGGAGCTACACTGACTTCCTCGTGTCTTTTCTATCTCACTGGCAATGCCACTGCTTCGGCAAGAAATGAGAGCGGAATCAATTTTCTCATTTGACTTTCTGCAGACATCAAACTACAACTTGGATAGTTCTAATCAGTTTGATGCCATTCCACACACAGCATTCCAGAAGCAAAAAATATGTGCTACAAATGCTTTAAACACAATGTTTCCTCATTTAACATATGAAAAGAATCTCTGCCTCAGGCCAGTTTAAAATTAACTTCAGAAGACAAAACTTTTCGACATCAGAAAACCTTTTTCTACATCAGAAATAACTTAATATAACATAATATGCTTATAAATGCTTGGATGTATGCCCAGAAATAATGCATATTGTGAAAAAAAAGTGTCAGATCTGGAGGATATGAAATAACAGCAGGTGCAGTACAGCCTCCTCACAGTGTGATGTTGCAGGGAAACTGATAAAAGCGTGGGCCAGAACAGACTGCTGAGTCAAACTTACCTGATCATAACATTTATGCAGTACTTTTCTCAGCTAAATCTAATAAAAATTCTAACCTCACCTTCAAATTTAAATCCTTACCATAATCCAACTTAAAACATTATGCTTATCCCAATTTAACCCCGTACCTGTTCATGTGTGGAAGGACACACAAACAAGCAAATGCATACAGGCACACACTGACAAATAGACATATGCATACAAGAGCCTATATGCACCCTTGAGCAATAACTATGTAAAGAGGAAGAATCCATTGACCAACTGGTCAAAAGTTGACCTTTGTACTTTAGATAGAAAAGTTTGAATTAGGATTTTCTTACTTAGATGAATCCAAAAGGACAGAAAGTCTTATTACACCTTGAACTTTTAGTATGTGTCACGGATTTTAAATTAACTTAAGGCTCTAGAAGAGTTTGTCTAAAGTAAAAACTTTGATTCTGTGCTAATCCAGTGTATCATTACTACATTAATATGTGTTTGTGTGAGTGGTCACAGACAGTGCGCAAACAAGTGGAGTAACTAACAGGGGGCAAAGTCTGCATCCAGACAACTTCAAAAGGCACTCTATCTAATCTACAACTTAACCATGGTACGAAAATACAGATAGTGGGGACACACACCCAGCATGTGGAACAGGACAAATTATAACCTTCTTAAAAAAAAAAAAGAAAAAAAAATCTGAATGAAGTGTCCCTAAGGATGGGTCCTCTCTCCAACCCCTCCCATCAATAAAGTAAACCTAAACTGGGTGACCGGTATCAGCCCATTGTAAATTCAACACATAGTTATGTTCCCATAAAACCTCTCTCTCTTTCTTGTAAAACCATATCTTGATGCTCTTAAAAAACTGGTGATATAAAAGACACTTTTAAAATAATGAAATATTCAACCATCCAAGAGCAGTTCGACAAACAAACACAGAACTGTCCATCCTATTGCACCATGTTGATCAAGATCTGGACTTTTCTAAAGAATGTCATGGTCTGTTCTTATCAGATATGACCCTGCAATAAATAGGGCCTCCATCTTTGTATTTTTACATGAAAACAATTGTGCAGCAATCTGTGCATCTTCACTGTTTACACAAACTGGTAGAAGTCAATTATCTACAGTTATTTTCATGTCTGTTTGTAAGACCACAGTGAAAGTTGTAAACACTTCTTACAGTATTCTCTGGAGTGTAGATGCATATATTTTTTATTTTATTTATCCAACCTTTGATCAGTTCCAAGCAGCTAAATCAAAAGTCTGGAGGTAGATGTGTATATATGTAGCTCTAATCTTTATCTCCAGGGTCTTTCTGTCTCACTCCTTTGGCTAATTAATTACATTAATCATTTAATTATGTAACAGCACTTGGTTCCGCTCACCTCCATCCACAGCCGGACCATGTGCAGGCGAATGGCTTCTCCCCCGTGTGTCTCCTTAGATGGGCTTTGAGGTGGCTGCTCTTGGTGTACATCTTATTACAGCCGGGAAAAGAGCACTTGTGCATTTTAATGAGGTCTGCTACCGCACTCTTCTGGTACCTCTGACTTCCAGCGAGAGCCCCTGAAGCTGAACCTCCAACCAATCCGCCTTCCCCGAGGCCAATGGGTTTGGCAGCGATGGGCACTGGTGCGATCCGCACAAATTTGGACGTAGCTATGCTTCTGTTTTTGTTTGAGCCAGCTACATTTGTCGGAGAAAGCAGCTGAGGCACCAAGGCAAAGGTCTGACCCTGGATGTTGACCAGGAGTTGGGCGATTTTGATATCCGACGGGGCCTGAGACGACTGGGATTCGGTATTCTGGCTTTGGGTTTGCTGGTTGACAGCATCTGATATGGCACTGGGGTTTGGTTCTTGTTTGATCTGTATGGGTTGGATTTGCAGGATGACAGGCACACTGGGGGCAGCACTGGTACCTTCTGATGAGGCTGGTGGGGAACCACAGTCCTCCTGTTTGATCCCATCAACCCCACTACTAGTAGAATCAGAACTACTCATACATCTAAGTTCCTCTGCTGGTGGTGAGTCATCCATGTCAGATGCACATGGTGTATGTTTGGTCTCTGTGTATGAGGATATTGGAGAATGAGCAATAGGTACAGTTTGATCTGAGTTCTGTGACACCGAGACAAGTTCTCCTGCTAATGTCCTTGAACTTTCCATGTCAGCATCCTCTGATGTTGTTGACATCCCTTCATCGCTCCCCTCCTCTTCTTTTTCCATTGCTGCCACCATGTTCTCCTCTAAAAACTCCTCAATCTCCTCCAGAGTGGGCTGAAAAAGGAGCGCAGTAGGATCCTGCAGCTCATCTAGAAAGACAGGGAACTCATAGCTGTCCTCTTTGGTCTGCTGCTGGAGGAGACTCAATCGGTGCTCCCTCTTGGACTCCCAGGCCAGACCCATCGGTAAAAGAGGAGCTGATGACGAGATAGAGCAGGTTGGAGAGGAGAGGGGTACAGAAGAAGCTAAAGGAGAAGAATGAGAGCTGCTGCTCGCATTAGAGCTTAATGAGGTGGTGAGGGAGGCCTGTGAGAGGAGGAGGTCAAGCAGGCTCTCTTGACTCTCTCCTCCTGAGGAGCTACAACTCCCACTGCTCCTGCTGCTCCTATTTTCATAGCTGGAGTTGAGAATGTGCCGCAATGTTGGCGATGAGGACTCAGGGCTGGAGCAAAGGGAGGATCGGGGACTGGAGGAATCACTGAGGTCATCCTCAGAGAGGCGAGGGGAGGAGGAGAGTGGCACCCCTTGGTAGGAGTGGTGGTGGTGGTGGTGGTGGTCATAGATGCATGCGTCGGTCACCATCATGCCCGGGGACGCACCACCATTGGCTTGCCGACAAAGGGAGTTGTAGTCGGACGCCAAGGAGCCAGTATAGTACAGGAAGGTCTCCTCACCAAGCGGCAAGTGATCCACCATTCCTGTGCGGATGAATGGCAGCTGGACTCTGCTGTGCTCTGAAGATCAAGCTGCTCTGTTGGAGATCGGCCAAAATGTAATGAAGAACTTCTTCCTGCAAAAGACAAAATAAGTGCTTTCATCATGACGAGGAAAGGCTTTTTGTCCTTGAACTGGCCTTCATACAAAACTAAATCTACATTACCGTATATTTTTTGCTATAATGAGAGATATTGACCATCTGGTGGCATCTCACTTGGTTTGGATTGAATATTAATTCAACCTAAATTCATAGGTAACAAATTTGTGCAAAACAAACGACAGTACTAAAACTCTCTGCAGGAAATCAGACTTGATATTAATATTTTACAGAACACTGTCTGAGGTTTATAGGTACTGTATAAAAATATGTGAACCAGCAGACTGAAAATCATGATTTGGTCTCTATTACTACCTGCTGCTTGTTCGAGAGGTCTGCTGCTGATGGCACTTCAAAAGGAAAATCAACCACGTGTGAAGGAAGTGGAATTTGAAGACTCTGTGGGTGCGTGTGTGTGTGCATGTGTGTGTGTGTGTGTGGACGCTGCAGCTGCTGGCTCGGACTTCACGCTGACCATGTGGAATCAGGGCTTCCCATATCTCACCATGTCTAACATTAAAGCCACATGGTCCTTCTCTCATTCAATGACGTGTTCCTTTTCATTTTTCTCTTGTGGTAATAATTACAGCTTCCACTGACTGACAAACAACTGCAATGCTACATAACTTTAAGAGACATAATGATAAACCTTCCCAAACTGGCAAGAAGCTACAAAGTTCACTTGAGACTTCATGCAGACAGCCAAGTGAGCACAACAGAAAGGTAAAGTTAGCGGTTAACAGGGTGATATTTTATTGTAATCCACCAGTCTAAGAACACTGGAGTCTATGAGAATGATAAGTGAGAGATTAAGGGTCTATTTTTATCCAGCAAACAGGCCACAAACAATGTACCAAGTCTACATTTATGGATTAAATACACTAGACATCATCAAATGGCCTTACATGCAGTGAGTGGCTTATGATGATTAAACATGACGCTTAAGTCCCCTTTAAAGCCTTAAAAGGCTACATGTGCATTACAGGAGACCGAAAACAAAATGATAGTGCGTGCGCCCTCTTCCGTAGAGCGAAAGAGCGTCTCCAAAGTGAAGTGCAGGGACCTGCAGAGGTCTCCACAGAGATTGTAACTGGTCCTATGAAAAAGAGCTTTTTAATTATTACTTGCATTATCACTTAATGACTTTGAGTTACAGTCACAATGACAGGACGTTAGACGATGACTGATCTGATCTCCCACTGCTGCTGTTTTCACCATCGTCTGGTTATGTAATTGGCGATCTCACCTCAAAAGTCGACTATGACATGATAACTTGTGAGATACAATCATATGACATTTAGGTGCTAGTGTCTGGCGCTGCTGTGCCAAGGCCATGGCAAAAAAAAAAAAAGTTTGTGAAAGACTTTAGAATAGCTCAGCCTGGCCAAGTCTTCAGTCATTTGCCCTGTGGTAACCCTGCCGCCGTAAAACATAGGAAAGTCTCTGACAGCGTGATGCGCTCAGGTCCTCAGCACGCTGCATGAATGACCAGTTATGGAGGTTAACTGGGTTTATGACACGCTTAACAGATCACAGATAAACAGATCACACAAACACAGTATTTTTCACATAATAGCCTCTAGATATTCCCCCAACAATGCTCCATAAGAATTATGCATTCAAGTGAAGATTTACACTTTTTTTTTCTTGGAGGGGGGGGCAACAAAATAAACAGTATCGCCTAAATTGATATATGCAGTAATTTATAGTTGTCCATTCCAAATGTCTCTCCATTTACTCCACAGAGCCATGCTTCCTGTTCCACAACGAGAGACGGAAAACCCAAACACACAAACAAACACTTTTAAATGTTCAAATCACATCAGCGTTCCTTCTTCTCGTGCACTCACCTGTGTGTGTGACAACCCCAAAATTCCGCTCCTTTGGGCTTAGCGCTCTTTTTCTTGAAAGTAGCTGTCAGTGCGTAATAGTGCGTAATGGCAATATAACTCCACGACACGGTCCTAGCATAGCTGTACGCCTCCACGCTCTCTCTCTCTCTCTCTCTCTCTCTCTCTCTCTCTCTCTCTCTCTCACTGTGTCTCTTACACACGCACACACGCTACCACTCTCTCCTCAGAAGGCTGGTATTTCGCTTAAACGTCACATGATCGGAGCTGAGTGGGTTATACCAGTCAAATTAGGGGGTCGGCTCATGAAGGCTCGCCTGCTCGACGCGCTGCAATTGGTTGGTTGTAGAGAAAGGACGGCCTCAGGGTCTGGCGTCAATGGAAGGAGGGAGTGTGTGTGTGTGTATGTGTTTGTGAGACCGGATCGTAAAGTCACTTTCATATCTCGAAGATAAAAAAAAAAAAATATGGGGCTTTGATAGGTCATACAGTTTTATTGTGTTGTTTACTTGTAAGTTAGCCTACATTTCGCTACTTACATAATGGGCCTCCAGTGAGCGTGTTCAGTGTGTGTTTTTATGACTTGTTAACATGCACTGTGGTATCATGTCTCTATTACTTACTCTACACAGGGATTAAAGGTCTTTTCTAATTAAAACATCCAATCATGGTCCATTGGAATAAATCTTTTTCCAGTTTCCAGTTACCAGTTTAGTTGTCATTTCGAGACTTTAAGGTCTGTAGGATTTAGGGGGATTTTTTCTGGAATGGAATATGAAATGGGATATAATATTCAAAAGTATGTTTCCATTAGTTTTTAAATAATCTGAAATAAGAACCATTGGACTTTCATTAACACTGAATGGGCATTTCACATCTGTAGAGGGAAAGGGTCTCCTCTCATGGAGTCTGCCATGTATCCATGGTAGTCCAAACCAAGAAGCATTTAGTGCACAAACTAAACACTGACGCTTAAGAGGATTTTTTAAGGTTTTTTGCTTATCATGAGGCCCCTGAATGTTCTCCTACTTGGAGGGAAAAGTTGAATGGAGGTGGATCGGTTGGGGGCAATCAACAACTTCATTGCTAGACGCTGCTAAATCCTACACACTGCATGAACGGATATAAGTTTGGTATCTGAGCTGCCAAGATACATGTTACAGAAAAAAGGGGCATAAATGTCAACATGTAGTCCCAAAGGGTCCACTCTGCTGCCTAGAAAGCACATTGAGCTTTTTGACTTTAACACTCAAACATGTCTAAAAAGGTGACTGAGTGAATGAGTGAGCCATTGAGTGGGTAAGTGAGTGTGTTTACATGCGTCCTTATAACATCAGTAATAGTTTTTCTTTTACTCCAACTCAGCAGACCTCATATAAACAGCTTCACTGGGCTGAAGTAACTTTACTGGCACCAGCCTAATTTGATTTGCTTGCGTAGGTTAGATTAACTTTGTATTTGGATAAATGATCCACTTTCAGCCTGCTTGTAAACATTCAAAGTGTTTCAGTGTGTACTTGTATATAGTAAAGAGTTGGCGGGCATCATGCTGTGTGAAAGGATACACAATGTCACACTGGAGAGATCTCATAAACATAACACTTAAATCGAATACCGGTACCGCTACCAGTACTGATACTTCTACAGTTACTGATAGTGCTACTTGTACTGCCGATACTACTTCAGGGGCCAACCATACTATGGGCCAACTACTGCTGCTAGAACTGTTAGCACTGCCAAGACTATAAGACAATACATCTCCATCTGCATAGATTAGAGTAGACAAACACCTCTTTCTTGTCCTCAGAATGTCCACGCTCCCTTTTGGGTGAAAACAAATGCTGTAAATGAGCATGCTCACATGTGTAATACCAGCTAGTGCTACCTCTACTACAACCAAATGTATTGCATGAAAAGAGACAAACCATTTCAAACACTTTGAAAAGTCTGATACACCAGAAAACCAATCATCTCCTAAAAAACAGGCAAACAGAGGAACATATCTAGCCAGCCTTGTTGACTCTCACGACTTAGCTGTGAAAGATGTTGCTATCTTGAAAGCTTGTGCAAATGTAGTAGCAGCATGGACTGCAGGAAAAGATGCTATAAACCTCATTTTGGAGCAAAGGTGTAAAACTTTTTCTACATTTTTTTATCAGACATGATTGGTCATTCTGTACGTGCAGCTTTTATAACCAGTGAAATTAAAGGTAGAGCTCTTTCTTTGGTCTTGTTAGCACCAAAAAAAAAAAGTTCCCTGGGCTGTTAGCAATATGGCTGCAAGACAGGATGTGTAGAGGCACTACTCTATTACCACTACTGCAACAACAGCTGCAACAAGTCCCCTAACCTGTTAATACTATTGCCACTACATCCCCCACTTCTCCTGCTGCTGCAACAACTACCGCCACTATAATGCTGTAAGTCTACTTATATTGTTACTCCTTCAATGACTGCTGCTTTACTACTGACTGATGCAACTGCCACTGCTCTGACAGCTAACACAACCAAAAGGCTGCTACAAATTTCAGTTATATTTGTTTAATAACAAGTACTATGTTTAGGCTACTGCAACACAAATGATGAGGAAAAGCTTTGAGATAAACCCAACTCACTTCTCTACCTTTTACGCAAGAAGTTTGCAAATGCTTGCTGATGGCTGTTGACTTGAGTTTTTAGCTAAAAAAGAATGGCACCACAGAACAAAGTCATATTTAGAGCAAAAAAAAAAACAAAAAACAAAACAATAAAAATGATAGCAATAAGACAGTATATTATTGTTCTTAACATTTTCTTGGGGGTGTTTTCCAAAACATGCCATTTAGAAAGATTTTTTAAGTTAATTCTCCATCCAAAAGGCAGTTCTAATGGAGTTCACTGGCATTTTTGCTGTCACGCTGTCATGGCTTAGGGACACTTTGTTAGAACAGAGCCATTATTGATGTTATTAGAAACACCTGTGGGTATTCTACTATGACATATCAAAATGTCTGCTGTAAAAGAGGCCCATTGTAGTATGATTCCTAGCCCTGCAGCTACATACAGTAAAAACCTGATGCTTTTGGTCGGTGAAAACATTCTGAGTTGATACTTGTTTTTATCTCATTACTTGATTTCCCCATAGAAATCAAATGGACCATGGCTCATTTACCACAGCAGCCTCTCTCTGAGTTAATACTGACCTGAAGTCAGACAGAGGCCCTGTAAGATTGTTGTTTACAAAGTGCTTAAAGAGAAGCAAGCAGCTGCAGTCAACATGTCTCTGTTTCCACACATAGATTGCATCTTTGCTCTTATCAATAGTCAACTTGTTAAATATATTAGGAAGTCTCAGTATCTTGTTAGGCTAAGCTCTATGGGAGTTATCGCCATGGCCAATTTTAGATCCCAAGATGTATATTTTAAGTCTAATTTGATGTAATATTTGAGGAAATGCAGAGTTTAAAGTGATTACTCACAAACAGGGTCTCGTGAAGTCCACAGAGGTTCTTTCTCTTCCCCACAAACTAATTGGTTTCGGCTGCTCTATTGGAGCTCACAAACACCTACACATATGCATATTATGTAAGCACCAGATGGACCAAATGAATCAAATTGATTTATTTCCTCTGGTTATGCTTGCAATATGCCAAAAGTGAAATGGGGAAAATGTGTCCTTCTTGGGTGCATTTTTCAAGGTTGTAATAATTACGGACGACACAGTGAACAAAGCTGGCACTCTCACAAATTAGCACTGGTAGGGGTAAGACTGAAGGTGCTTTCTAGGCAGTAGAAGTGTCTCATCCATTTTGAACAAGCTGGTCATCAAGAACTCAAAGGCCCAGATGGAAAAAATACATTTACATAAAGTTGTGAAATGTTTGGGATTTTGCTGATAGTGGCAGTTAGGTCTTTTTGTGATTCACTGGGGAGAATCTAGATTACTCACAGTTTTGTTTACGTCCACTTAGTGAGTGTATTCTTGAGTAGAGTGTTCAGGCTGTAACTGGCTTTAGCGTCACCATCTGACCCAGACCCCTGCAGCTTTAAACCCTGCCATATAAAGTGGAAGCTGTAGCAGATCACTGGCGGATTGGAGCAACCCCCCTGTTAATGAACTGACAGTGCCACGACACTAAAATAATCTAATATTGCATTTTTTTATGTGTCAGTGATTGCGAAATAAGTTTTGCACCA
The DNA here is from genome assembly GCA_029783725.1 of Acanthurus tractus. NCBI lineage: Eukaryota > Metazoa > Chordata > Actinopteri > Acanthuriformes > Acanthuridae > Acanthurus > Acanthurus tractus. Next base: position 6,980,476 of record JAQNCA010000002.1, on the reverse strand, counting down.
CAGCAAGAAAACAAAACATGAACACTAAATTAACTGTGACCTGCTATGTTTTGTTTCTTTTTTCGCCTCTGGGTTGCTAAAAATGCCTTTCCAAGAAAAGTGTTCTTGTGCAAGATTACATTCATTACAGTACACTTCACCCTTTGCCTAAAGTTGCTGTTTTTCTTTTAGTGCAACACACACACACGCACACACTTAGCACACACACAATCTATTTTTGTGTGATGTACACAATATCAACAGCAACGTGAAATATTTGTTTAAAAAAAACTCAGCCTGTTGTTGAGAACAAAGATTCTCCTGAGAATTACACAAGTTTTTAACAGTCTGAACATCAGCCCTCCCCTTGCCCCCCCATACCCCTCCCCAAACCAATCACTACCACTGACACCAGCACAAACAGCCCGGCTCTTACAAACATCCCTCTTGTGTCTAATGCACTTCTTAGACAGCTTAGTTGGCTTTTAGTTACACTGACAAGTCTCATCCTATTTAATGGATTAAGGGTCCTTGCCTTTTGCCTACATACTGACATGCATTCAAGGGTATAGAGTCATACAGAGCCAAAGTGCAGTAAACAACCTTTGTAGACTGTTTACACGTTAATATTTAGTGTGTGTTTAAACTTAGTAATAATCTGCTCCCTTTATACTGGAGCCTGAAAGCCATGCTGACTCTAGCTCACCAAACTGCTTAAAAATAAAGATGAAGATGTGAAAAACATAAATAAAACAGCATGTGGTGATTTTATTACACTTTATGACACACGCTTCTTTAAAAACAGTACAAAGGCATTCAGTGTTTGACTTCATTAAGTTTATTAATTTTGTGCAAAAATATATTTATTCCAAATTTGATGATAGCATCACTTCGCAACTAATGTTGGAACAGGAACAAGAAGAACCAGGAAAATGTGGAATGTTGAAAAAACACTGTTTTTTATGTAACATTCCTCAGAAAACGGGTTCATTGGTAACAGGAGAATGAGAAAGTGTCCATGTGGCATCTCAAATAAGAGCCCGAGCCACAATGTCAGTTCCAATTCGATGTTTACTGTGATTTTAGAGACATAGACAAGACTGATCAGATGGAAATAAACCATTTTGAGGTACTTTGAAAACAGCAGTCACAAACAATGCCTCTGACATTCACAAAGAAAGACAGAAACAGACATGCACAGTCTCAGTTACTATTCAGGCCTCACTAATCTACAAATTGATAACATCTTGACAAAAACGTATCATTTGTTGTGCTTGCAAATGTCAAGAACATTCAATCTAATAAACGTTTTGTTAGAATAAATTATAACATCCATTAATACATAGATACTGACTGGCTGCTGTTTAACTGCTTGTTGCTGGTGGCTGAAGTCTGAGTTTTGGACTTGCACCTTATTTAACCCATTAGGAGCTTCAGTGTCCCCTCAACAGCCTACAACAGCCATCAAAGTCTGCTGAAATTGAAGTCCCCCCCCCCCCCTTCTTTCTAACAGCTCTGATCTGCAGGTGTTTGTTTGCAAAAAATTCTGGGGTTAATTTAAAAAAAAAAAAGACTTTAGAAAACAATCAGCCTCACCTATTAAAGGAAAACGCCACTGTTTGAGATTACAGCCTATTCATCCACAATTCCTATGTGAGGTGGGAAAGGCATCTACGTTCTTGTCTCACATAGGGATTGTGGATGAAAAGGCTAAATTCAGTTGTTTTTCTTTGGTCTCCTTTAAGACCAAAACCTTGCATGCAGTTTAAATGGTTCTAGAACAACTTTTAATTTTCTCTGCCTATGAATTACGTAGGTATTTAAATGCAATGTAGAGTGTATAAAATATATCATTATAAGATTTTGACCAGATGTACAAATCCAATATCAAACAACCTTTAGTTTTTATCACCAATTCGGGATTCCGGACCCCAGCAGACTTTGCAAATTGCTTCATTTCTGAGTTAAACACACAGGTCAAATGATTATGTATCTCTTAAAGTCAGTGTTACAGTAATATGTGGCTCTTGATGCAAGATGGCGGTGGAGTGAAGCAACACATGACACTTTGGTCAGGAGTCAGTCGAATTGTTTGTCAAGGTTAAAGAGCGAGAGAGAAAACGGAGGGAGAAAGGTTAATAACCCTTGACTTTAGAACGATCTGAGCAATGACGCACATGACACGTAACATAATAGATCGGAAGAGCACAC